>JAOXYM010000019.1:17443686-17456497 GCA_028567055.1 Leptatherina wallacei
GACCAGGCCAAATTCCTTGTAACGTGAAAATTACTTGGCAATAAACCCCCATTCTGATTCTGATTCTGATTCTGATTTATGTATTTTGCTGGATTGCAGTGATGGAAAGGAAAGGGTTATAAGGTTGTTTCCAAGCTATTTGGAGTCCTTCTTTCTGTCTTCCCAGGACTGGACGTCCCGGCAACTTCAGCCCTAGTTTCACACTGTGCAAAGCTCAGAGAAACGACATCTCAGACTCTACAGGTATCAGTCAGCATGTTCAAAGTTAAAGTTAAAATCAGAAGAAGGTTGAACAAGTATGGCTAGTTTTCTTTACGAACGTGACAGCACAGCTTAGGTTTAGCAAAGCTGAACAAACCACAAGACTTCTGGAACGATGTGCTTCCACAGACCAGACCAAAGTGGAGATGCTTGGTCATAAAGCACAGCTGCATGTTTGGAGAAAACCAAACATCACGGCACATCAGCACAAACCCCTCATACCGGCTGCGAAGCACGGGGGTGGAGGGCTGAGTGATGATGTGGGCTTGTTCTGCAGCTGGAGGAGCTGGACACCTTGCAGCCACTGAGTGGACCATGAACTCCTTTGTATACCAAACTCTCGAGTCAAATGTGAGGCCATTTGTCTGACTGCTGCAATCCTCAATACACTGAAGTAACCTTGTAAAGAAGAGTGGAGCAAAATTCCCCCACAGCCATGTGACAGATATATCACATCATCCAGAAAATGATTACTTCAAGATATTCGTACTACAAGCAGCTGAATTATGGGGTGGACTCGACTTTCTGCATCATGGTTAATTGGGGCCAAATGATTTTTTTTAAATGTCTTGAATACATCTTAAATCTTCAAAACCTTGAATACTGAAAGAGGATGTGTTTTTTTCTTTTTCCACAAGAATAAAACTGAAGTCTGTATAAGTCTAAACTCACATGTCCCTGAAATGTATTGATATAAGACAACATACCTGTTGGCAGAAAAGGAGCCAATCAGTGATTTCTGCTTTATAAAGATTACAAGTTTGTATGTGCTATCATACAATCAATTTAAACTATGTCAATATGCTCTTAGAAATTTATACAATCATTTATAATATTAACTAGCTTATGTGGTTGTTAATAAGCAGAATTTCACTCAGATTCTGCAGGTTTTCCAGATACTTAATGTCCCATCAGAATTCAAGATTTTTATTGTCATTATGCAAGCACATTATTTTTAAGTCTCTCGCTCTACCAATAAACTAAACGTAGAAGTACCTGTAGTTTAAAAGAAAAAAAATATTTGCCCTAGAAAATTCTTATGTAACTTCCTAAGATACTTTCATTGCTTGAAATAAGTTTAAAAATAGAAGTTTTTTTTTTTTTTTACCAATTTTGCTTCACCAAAGAGCAACACTGACATCTGCTGTCCTCAGTCAGGCAAACCAGACACAGAACACACCGTCATATACCAGCAAGCAGACATTTAAGCCTCATACTTACGAAAATGTCCCAGCATAAAACCTCAGAGAAGAACATATTTCATATTGAGTTGTCTCTAAAAGATCAAACTGCGAGAGGAAGGACCACATTAGCTGTTACACCCCTCTTTTAGCCGTTTGGTTCAGTCCACGGCCTAGAACCCGGAAGTGGTTGTAAATATTTACCATTTCAGTCAGCTGACTTCTGTTCACCTGACTTTGATTTGGGTAGTATGGTTCAGATCCTGTAGTGTGTTTTTTTTTCTTTAAAAAAAGAAAACTTGCTATTCTATCCACTGGTAAATGGAAAGCGTCGATAACTAATAGTTTATCTAAGTTGCTATCTCTTTAGTATCGCTGTTAGCCATGTTTTAGCATCGTCTAGCTAGTGATAGTTATAGCTTGTTAAGCTAGCGAGCTGATCCATTGAGGGAAATATTTCACCACAACGACGTTCAGTAGAGTTTATAATAATGGACAAGGTTGTTAAAGGTGAGTTTAAGCCTCGCTGTTTTACCTTTAAAGCTTTTATCTCGCACTGGGCTGACCTAAATACAGCACAGAGCTAATAAACGTGTCAGTAGATAACAATGTTAGCATGTGTTTCCTTCTCTCTGGAATACTGATAATTTAATTCAAATAATTGTTTTTGTGTTGATCCTGCAGATGTGGGGGATATCCAGTCTCGACTGTTGGACCACAGACCCGTCATCAATGCAGAAGTCCGCTACTTTGTCAGAGAGTTTGAGGTACTTCACATAACATGAAGATGCAGCCAGGCTCCGACCATGGACCAACAAAGATGCTGCAGACACTTAGGCACTTCTCACAGTGATATTCACTCTGAAAAGCAGTTTAAATAATCTGATAATGACGCCATTAGTGTTGTTTAGTTGCATGAACAGTTTTTCCAGTTTTAAAAGGTCACTGCAAACATGATGGTCTGCAGGTTGCTGTGTACTGACAGGAGTGATTACATTCATGTCCAGTGCAAGTAGAACTCCAGCTCCACTGTGTAGCTCCGCTCCCCAAAGTCCGTCTGTAAATCCGGTCATTTTGTTGACACAATTCAGGACCATTCCTCTATTCCCACTTACGTTTACAGTGTCTCTAAGTCTGTGATGTCTGTTATGCACTTCCTGGTAGAGAGAGAAGAAAAAGGGCAATACCCGTGACTGATGAGGGGGAAACTTCTCATTTCTTAAACAACAGTAGCAGAAGACAACCAGTTGCCATGGGAAATATGTTGTTTATTGGTCTGCATCAAGCAAACTAAACAATTAAAGAGAAAAATTTCTAAAATTACGTACAGCACTTACTATTGCATTATTAAAACCTGGAAGGACAGAGGTGAGCCATCTTTGCTGGGGAAGAAATGTGGTCAGAAGAAACTCCTGACTGATACTTAAACACCATCAGTAGAACTCATCACAACATTTACTGTAGTTGTGAAAGTAAAAACCTTTTTTTCATCAATAGAGTCTCTTTTCTTCCCTGATGATACGGCCATATTTCATGCGATGATGCCAGGATTCATTGAGCTCAAATTGTGATGGACCGGTTCAGTGTGAGGTGTTGATAATCTTTGGGATGTGCTGAAGAAGACTCTGCTCAATGGTCCAACTTGCTCATCATCAGTACAAGAGCTCAGTGAAAAATGAATGCCACTCTGGGCAGAAATGAGATAAAAACAATGTAGCGAATGCATACCATAATCAAAGTGAAATGTGGTCCAGCTGAATATTAGAGTGTATCTTATATGCACATATTTCTCTGCAGGAATCATTATGTGAGCCTGTCAGTCAGAGGGACAGTCATTAGTTTGACTTTCGTCATTCTGCAGACATTTAACGGTTGCCACTTCTAGCGTTCTTGATCAGTATTGGTTCAATTAAAGATGTTTCTGAGAATAAAAAACAATGTAAGAAAGGAAAAAAATGTGTTGGCAATGAAGCATTTAAATTTGGAGAAAAGAACACAGTAGCTATAATGCCAGACAAGATAAGTAAAAAAAAGTGATCAAAAAAATATAAAGAATGTTTTTTAAATTTTTTTTTTAAATTTAAATTAGGAAAACATAACGCAGTAGCCAGACCATCATTTTGCTTGCTATAATGCCCTAAACGACAAGTAAAAAATGTTTTTTTAAAAATACAAAAAAAAAAAAAAATTGGGGGGGGGGGGTCTTTTTTTTTTTGTTGTTGTTAAAAAATTGCGATATAATTAGAATCAATTTATTGTCCCACACCTAGCGATTACTGTGGGAAATTTTTATCAAGCACTACAATACAGTTAAATTCACACATTTTACTGTAAAGGGGAAAAAAGCCACATGTGAACCTCGTCCAGAGGCAGCGTTGGCTTGTTTGGACCTGGAGACATCTGGGATGGGACTGTTTTCATGGCAGGCTCTGTGATGTTATGGGGTTGTATCATATGGCAGCATTAATACAGCAAACATATGGCGCTTATGAGAGTTTTTTCCCCCAGAAATGTCCATGTATTTGTAACACATTCTGCTTGTTCTTGCTTGCATAAACACCGCAATACTATTCACCCAAAACACAGATGCTTATATTTGAACGCTGGGCTGGAGACAGAACGCTAGTTCAAGCACCATAACCGAGTGTATCGTTGGTCACAGATAAACAGAAACCGTTTTTACCACTGCTGTTTCACCTTGCGTGGTCTTGTTCAGGAGAAGCGAGGCTACAGGGAGAGCCGACTGCTGGAGAGCCTTAATAAGATGGTGCACGAGACAAACGAGCAAATGCTGCCCACAAGTTTAGAGGACATGAACCAGCAACTGTCTGACGTCATTAAACGGTGTAAGTCATCTCCCCGCACTTTATTGTCTCTCCTGTTGTCAATGAACAATGTATTTATTATTTTAGGGGGAGGAAATTGTCCTTTAATCGTATTACAATTAAACTTTGTTTCTTCATAACAGGTTATGTATGTTTTTTTTTTAATGGGATATTTTGCTTCTGTCCCACAGTAGAGGCTGCCAACCACATGGCAGAGAGGGTCCAGCAGAGGGAGCTAAAGGCCCAACAGGTAAAAACGCAAGCAGGTGTCAGACCCCGGAGGCCTGATTCCACTGCAGGCCAGTCTTTCATCCACAGTGTAACAGATTATCTGCTTCCACATTTTCCAAACTTGTCGTCCTCGTCTCCTTCCAGGGCAACCAGCTGCAGGCCAACATGGAGAAGCTGAAAGAGGACTGGGCAGAGTTTCTGAAAGAGCAGCAGAGATTAAAGGAAGAGGTGGACGAGGAGCACGCCACAGCTGTGGGAGAACTTAGCACTCGTTTCAGTGAAAAGAAGAAAGACTTGGCCCAGTATTCACTCATCTGATTGGTTAAGGCAGAACGAACAGTCGTTGCACGGCTGTTCTGCACGTGCAAAACAAAGCCTACGTCCTCCGTTACTGGCAGCAAAGGAGAAGTTGGAAGTGTCGCTCCCGTACAAAAGTCAGAATTTTTTCAAATCCTAAATATGAAATTCTGATGAACAGTGTGGCAGTTTCTGCCGTAGGCACACGGAATATGCTCAGAGTGAAAAGTCTGGAATATGTCTTTTTTTTTTTTTACACAAGCAGCCTGTTGATTGTTCCTTGGCTGTGAAGTTTTCAACATTTCAGATTTTTAATGGATGGCTGCCTGAAGGCTTCTGATGATAAATGAACAAGTTGTTGAAAGGAACCCGGAGTTTGGCATGGAGGCGAGATTCAGAGCGCTGACGGCAAGATCGTTCAGTGCCCGAAAAGCTCCTCAGAGCAGGTCTGTTTAAAGTTTGGCTAAAGTGAATTCAAGCTGAACAAGAAATCAGCCCTCAGCAGCTCTGACCTTTGACCTCTGACCCTAAACTGACTGCGAAGTCCCTTTTTTATCATCGAATACTTTTGTTTAAACCAGTTTATATACAAATGTGCAGGCGTTTGTTTGCTTTGCCACCTCTTTCTTTTCCTGTTGTGCGTTCAGTGATAAACTTAAAACATAACTTTCCACAAATAAAGATAAAAATGCAGCTTTTTGCATCAGTTATACCTTTTATTTAACTTAAATGAACACAAACAAGTCGACTATGAGGCAAAATGGATGAAAAATGCCTTTTTGTTTGTATTTTATTCACCAATCAATATACAATAGTACAATAATAGATCATTATTGATAGATGGATAGAATAAAGAAAAAAGAAAAGAAAATTAGTAAAGTTAATAATAATAATGATATTGATAATAACTCTATATCTAATGAAGAAAACATTAACATTTGACCTTATTTGCAACCTAATGCTACAGTCACCACCATAAATTTAACAAAGAGGAGAGAAAAGGGGAGAGGAAGAAGCACAATCGTCTGTGTTGGCCTTGTCCGTCACACTGGTGTTAGCGCACGCAGCACTTTTAATGAGGTGTTTTCTTTTCCTTGCACAATGGCATGCTTTTGGACAGGTTAATGGATGGGTGGGCACGCGGGGCACATTCCTGGCATGGCTGAGAGCAGAGTTCATTTAGAGCTCTAAAGAAGAAATATTTGTGGTACCTCCCTTCGCACCTCTCTGTCCTGCACTCCTTCAAGCTCTACGTGCGCATGTTTAAGTCCCGTAATTATCTAAAGGAGGGAGTTTTGACTCCAAGTATCTGTGGGAAAAGGAAGAAAGGGAGTTCCTCTGCAGAGTTCTTTACTCAAAACTAAATGTTGGATTCTCTCTTTTTCCATTTGGCTCGCAGTGACCTGTCCTCCTCCCCCCCCCCCCTCTCTCTCTCTTTACTCTCATGCGAAGGCCCCTCTGTGGTCGCTCTGCCTGCCTCTTCTGGTGCATACACATGTCTTTAAGTCTGGCATCAGAGAGCGAAGCACGGTGGTTGGCATGTCATCAGAGATCACAGAGGCCAGGACATGCCAGCAGATGTTTAATCAACGGGCCAGCGCCTCTCTGCCCTGTCTACATCTGCATGTGCATGCATGCTTTCCCTCGGCCTCGGTGACTGGAGCTGTCCGACAAGGAGACGGTCCATCATCGGCTAACAAGGAGTGACAAAACGGAAACATAACCGGCCCGTGCCAGCCAGGCATCCTTTCATCTGCCCTTGCTTATTTTTTTGGTTTCAGTGGGAAGAAAGAAAAACAGAGTCACTGGTAAAGTCATATGAGTGTTAGCTATTCATGAGCAGAAGGTCACGGGGCTTCCAGTAAATACTTGGTGGGCTTGATAAGTTTAGGATTTATTTGACTTGTAATGAGTTTTGACGTCGCTGTTTAAAGTCAGAATTAGAAATAAATTGAAGCCAGAAAAAGCGTGCATAATTTCCCGGGGTGATGTGGAAGTAAGGCAGAGATGACCTTTTGTTTTCCGTGGAGAGCGAGTCAGGATTAAAGGGAAAATAGCTGCTCTCAGGAGTTTAAGATCTGCACAAGTTGATCTTCTCTGTTGCGAGATTCCTCCCACTAATG
This sequence comes from Leptatherina wallacei, assembly GCA_028567055.1. Classification (NCBI taxonomy): domain Eukaryota; kingdom Metazoa; phylum Chordata; class Actinopteri; order Atheriniformes; family Atherinidae; genus Leptatherina; species Leptatherina wallacei. Next base: position 17,450,605 of record JAOXYM010000019.1, read on the forward strand.
AGACTTAAGGCAGCGTGGGAAACTCCTGCATGAAAATAAGCTTCCACCAACACGTCCCGGTACCACTAAAAGATTATTGCTGTCAATAAGGGCACGCTCTGAGCCAAAAGGAATCAACATTAAAACAATCTGGGGCTTCGATCTTGTGAATAAAGGATTGCAACAACACCGGGTTTTGACATTCGAGGCGAATTTTCGTTCAAAGTCAGAGAACAGGCTGAAACATCAGCACCTGGTCAAGTAATTGTTCTGAGACTGCTTTTTGTTCAACAGCCAATCAGCCGCATCCAATCCAAGCTCATTTAACAGCAAGACGTGGAAAAATGAGGGTAAAAAAAAACAAAAAAAAAACACAAGCTGGGATCTTTGGAGTTATACTTGGAGAGAAAAATGCAGTGACAAAACTTCTAGCCGGTCTCCTTGTAGGTGACACAGCAGAGAAGTTTTTCTTGTAATTTCGTAAGACGACTCCGTTGTGCAGGAACCCCCGAGGGCAACCGACTGAAATCTCATGTTATCATCTTCCTCTGTCTGCTGCCTGACGTCTCTGGCTTGTTTTCTGTCTCCTGTGTCTATCTGAAAGCAGTGTGTTCTTCCTGTTTTGCAGGGAGTGCAGCGCTCTCCGGCCACAGAGCTGCTGTTTCTGGTGCCAATATAAATGGTGAAGGGAACAGCGGCACCCAGCCGGAGCTCCACGAGGCAATGGGACATAGATAAAGGGCGTGTTGGTTAGTGTAATCAGACACTGTGAGTATAGAAAGAGCTTTCCTATCAGTGCAATCTCATACTGGGTATAAAATATTTTTCCTGCCGATGAAATCCAGCACAGGGGCAAACGTTATGACCCACCTCCTCATTCAAAAAGAATGTGTGGATGTCAACACATTTATGAAGATGGAAATCTGAACTCTCCCAACTTCTCTGTACACCAAAATGTGAACTTTAAAAGAGGGCGTTTGAGGACATCCAGAGAACTGCAGCGTCCCCTGTTCTCATTCGACAGGCCCTTTTGTTGCAATCATCTCTGTTTTCCCTCAAATCCTGTCATATCTCCTCCGTCAGCTCTTCAATAAAAAGAAATGAAAATGTCAAAACAGAAAAGGCATTTCTTGCAGAGCCATCATTTGGAGATTGATTTGTAGCAGCATAAATTAGACTGGAAAGAAATTACATCCAATGGCTAAGCCACTAAATCACATCAGCTTACATTTTACTATCAGCACATTTGCATTTATGTCCAACAGTAAAGCTCCAGCTGCAGCCTCGTAGGGAAACATGAACCGCAACCTTTAAATACTGCTTAATTTTTGTCCGAATTATTTGTAACTTTAAAAAAAAAAAAAAAAACACATCTACAGCTTTATCGTGAAAGCACAAAAATACTTTTCTACGCTTTGGTACAGAAATGTATCCATTGGAAACGGTTATCACATCTAAAATTGATTTAGAAACATCAGTTAACTTACACCCACCGGCCACACGTCACTACTTACACCTGTTCAGTTGCTTCGTAACACAAATGGCTATTTAGCCAATCACATCGCAGCAACTCAATGCATTTAGTCTTATAGACATGGTCAAGACGACTTGCTGAGGTTTCCAACGGAGCGTCAGGCATTGGTTGGTTTACAAAGACCCATTCAGCTGGTAGGGTCAGAATTTGATGGAACATAATGAGAAAATGAAAGCATGGATCCGTCCTGCCTTGTATTGATGGTTCAGGCTGCTGGTGGTGTAATGGCGTGGGGGGATTTTTTCTTCTCACACTTTGGACCTCTTAATACTAACATGGCATAGTTTAAACACCACAGCCTACCTGAGTATTGCTGCTGACCATGTCCAGACCCTGTATGACCACGGTGTAGCATCTTCTGATGGCTACTTCCAGCAGAATAATGCACCATGTCACAAAGCTCAGATCATCTCCAACTGTGTTCTTGAACATAATGAGTTCATTATACTCCAATGGCCTCCACAGTCACCACATCTCAAAACAATAGAATTGGAGATGTGGTGGAACGGGAGAGTCTCATTAAGGATGCAACTGTGTGATGCTATCATTTCAATATGAACCAAAATCTCTGAAGGAGATTCAACACCTTGTTGAATCCATACCACCCAGGATAAAGGCATTTCTGAAGGCAAAAGGGAGTCCAACCTGGTACCAGTAGCTAATAAAGTAACGTAAACTGCACGTTTTGGACTGTGAGAAAAAGCAAGACAAAATCCCACATGCATACAAGAGTAAAAAAAAAAAAAAAAAACTAGAGTCCAGATCTGATGCAGGAATCTTCTTGTTACAAGGCGGCAGTGCACGCCACAGCTGATCTATTTAGCTAAACCATAAGCAGGGTTGATTTGGACCAGGGCTCAGTCATCATAGGACATTTTTTCATTTGATTAACAGCAGTTTTATACTAAAGCACATAAGAGCACATCCACATCTCTGCAGATCAGATCAGCAGTTACACTAAATTGAGAAAAACAAAACAATGACAGATGGATGGAAATGTAGGGAAGAAAATATATCATCTGTCTTAAACCATATTTAGGTGGGTTTCCTCCATTTGATGTGAGTAAATTTGTAGTTTGAGCACAGTGTCAAAGTAAATGACCGAGTGATGTATGTTAATCTGACTGATTTATAGCTATAACATGAGCCACTGAAAATTAATTAGCCTCCAGTTTTTGTGTTTTTTGCATGGTTTTTCATGGAACAAGATTCTCAGAAATGCATTTTCTATCATATTTTAAGGTTCAGAGAAGGAAACCGGCTCACTTTAAAGTGGCACCGCTGGATTTTGGGCGATTTTTCACACTTCGGCCCCCCCCTAGCGACGGCTAATTCAGCATCTATCTTGCATCTTGTCTCTTCTCTGAACTCTCTCCAGCCAGTAAAAGTCAGTCAGATGTCAGTTCTTGCTCTGTCACTTTCTCTCTTTCTTTTCCCCGCTTCCTCCGATAATGTCCTCTTGCGTCGGCCATAGTGCATGTTCGAGCACTTTGTAAATGTGCAAGATGCAAATCAAAGAAGATTTTGGACCTTTAAAATCCAACAAAGCTCTAAAGTTTTTGCCTGTAGGACCATTTCAATGCCTTATAAGATTCTTTGAACTTTACCAGTGGGTACATAAACTAAACCCTTATTTCTGTGTGCTCTATATCTCATCTTTACCATAAAAACAAAAACGGTGCAGTTTTTATAACTTTTAGTCAGGTCAAATCTCATGTTATAGATTTATCCTCTTGGAGGCTGAACCTCCTAGAAGTAACATATATATAATGCACATGACCTTAGCTAAAGCTTTCCTTTCTTTCTTTTGGCCTCTCTGGGCACCTTTCAGTTCATTTGAGTGATGAGAAAAAGCAGGTCTAACATGAGCACAATTTCAGCATTTTGTGAGGGAACAATAGAAGGAGAAAGAGGTAGGTCACCCTCTCTTTCCTGACAGCTTATGGGAATTTTCAGCCTCTGCATGCTCACTTTCTCTCCTTTGTGCCACATTCTGGGCCCCCGTTACTCAATTACTAAGGGTGCCAAATGAAAATGCCAATGAAAAAAAAAGCGCTGCTTCCAAGTTAATAACCCAACATAACAACACTTCGGGGAGTCGGTGATGGGTCCTGGGTGGATGGTGATGCAGGTGGTAATATGAATTCTTTGGCAATAGTAAACATTCACCCAGTGGATCACTATACAAGAGAATGAGAGCCCTCAAAGCTGCTGTATGAAATTGATATTTCTCTCGAGGACGAATGCAAAGCATGCTGGATAGTCTGAGGCCCTGGAAGTTTTAGAAAATGAGCACTGGGTGGCATATAAAAGCAAATAAGAAGGCTTGGATATTAAATATCCCACATCTCACTATAAATGCCAGTCCTCCCCTATTAGCAAGCACTAATATGCTCCCTTGTGAAGCATGCTAGTTTTTATTCTGTACATTATGGAAAGTCATATTTCCTTATCTCATTCTTGGAAGCTGCTTATGACATGAGTTCTCCCCCTTTTTTGTTTTTGTTTAAAGAGACGCCCTCCCCATGGTTTAATCAGCTGAACTGTGCATGATGTTTGGCATCTGTTAAGTTTCAACTAGCCGCCTCACTAATACATCAGCCCAGTGCTCCAGCCTTGTCCAAGAAACACAGATAAAGAGTCCAGCAACAACAAACACCTTCCTCAGTCAATCACAGGCTAAACAAAAGCCAGAGACGATGCTGAACACAGGTTGTCATCAACCAGCGGCTACCAGCAGCAGCAAGGCTTGTTGTCGTCTGGATTCCTGAACCTTTGAGGAATGTCTGGCTCCACTGCCAACCAACCAAGGCCTTTGATTTTTCCTGTTCTCTGTATCAGGCAGGTATTTTTCAGCTGTTATCTTGACTGAACATGTTTTATGAGGACTGAAATTGGTTTTACTAAAAGGTGAGATTTTAAAAAAGTCTCTATAATGGGAATAATGTTGCTGCAGGATTGTGTAGTGGTATCCAAAGGAGTTCTTTTCAAATCACAGGAATCAGTTCATGAAAAAGTTTTGTTCAGTTTACTTTACATACAGAATCACTTAGCATTGAACTAAGAGTATGATCTTCGTGACTCCTGTAACTAGAAATGTTCTTCTTTACACATACTAAACTATGTTTATATTTTGAAAGTTTTCTCATTGAATGTATTGCACACCATTGCTCTTAAACGTGGCCTGATTCCTGCAGTCTGAACCACTTCCTTCACATCATTTAGGGCTCTATTAGAAAAAAATCTGAACACATCTCTTGTTCATCTTCTCTTTTTTTCTTTTTTAGTACATGAGCAACAAGATATATTAATTTCCTCCAAATCAGGCAATGGGAATGTACCTTATTTGCAGTTGCAATTTCCCTTCATTAATATCTCACAATTTGCCTCAGATGACCTTGACAGTCACAGTTTTTTAAAACAGATTGGACATGAATATATGACCTCTCCGTCTTGCTTTTCTCTAAAGACTGTGCTTTCCTTAGCTGTGTTTACTTTTGTTTTTTTCCTGTAGGCTATGTGATGTAAAGTTTTTTTGTTTTTTTAAGTCTATGTAAAATCCATGCTTCTTATTTGGCCATTTTCCTGCAGTTTAGATATTCTATTAATATTCCCATGCATAAATGAACAATCATGCAACAGCAACCTGATGACAGAGTTGGATTAGCTTGTGTTTGGCAATCACTAAACCTTTTTTCCAGACATTTTGACAGCAGAAAAAGCACAGGTGAAACAATTTTTATTGCTGTTGGTTTAGCCCCATCAAACAACTCAGTAAGCCATAAACCAGTATGAATAATGTGAGGACCAAAGGATTCGCTGAATGGAGTTAATTTTAAAAACTATTTATTAAACCAACACTTTCGCAGATATTTTACTCTAAAATATATTTTGTTTAGATAAACTCATGACAGGTGTAGCTGTTACCTTTTGTCCCACATAAATAATACATCTATTAAACTCCCAGTCCCAGTATTAGTGCTAACTTACTAGCGGTTAACTAGCTTGTGCTGGAGTTCAGTTGCAAAGCTTGGAGATTTTTGTGGGTTTGTTGTGTCTTTTTGTCCAGAAGTGTTATTAATGTTAAACCTGAAATAAGTTTTAGTCTTATCAAACATCTCAGTAGCTATTGGCAGCATGAACAATGTAAGTGTAAAAGCCCTGATAAGGGGGAGAGTTGGTCAGAGAATATGCAGACACGAGCTTTCCTTGGCTCCTGCATATATTGACTGTTACAAATGTGACATACATTACATACAACTGTGGACATAGTTTTTACTACAAGTACAGCTGCGTTCATCTGCATACCTTCAGCAAAATGTGAGCCTCAACACATTATACAGTAAATAAACAAAAAATAGAAAAACTACAACTTAACAT
>JAOXYM010000019.1:17508354-17519995 GCA_028567055.1 Leptatherina wallacei
ACATGTAGTGTCAAAGCGCTTTGAGTGGTCACATGACTAGAAAAGCGCTATACAAGTACAGTCCATTTACCATTTATTAGTAATTTTAAAAGATTTTTTTCTGATCTTTGCACACCCTATTAGTCATGATTATGTTTCTCTTTTTCTGTTCCTGTCTGCACCCTGATGTAATGCTAATGTTTTATGTACATGAAATGTGCTACTCAAACTTGCTGTGTCATGTTATCTTTTAAGAAGTCTTCACAATATCAAAATAAAGAAAACAAACTAATAAATGCATTGGTGATTTTTGCCATTATAAACTGCTGATGCAGAGAAGCTGCAGTCAGAATGAGTAAAAATGAAATCCGACAGATGGCTGCTCTGTTTCACATAACACATAATGGTTTTACATAGTATACAGCTGTAAAATACTGGAGTGAAGTGGATCATTGAGCTCTCAGGATAACAGAGATGACAGATCTACTTTTTTTTTAAAAACCCAAGAAAATGGAGAGGCTCTCTGTTCGTATCGGGGGTAACAGTATCATCACAAAACGACAGGAAGATGGATCGCTGCACTTAACAGAAAACGCTGGGATAGACTGTATTCCACGTCACTGTAGACCTGAACTTAGAGTCTACCTCTCTGAGGGCCAAGAGGAGGAAGGAAGTAAAAGTTTGGCATAAAGCTACATGTATGTTAATATCATTTACAATATTTAGTGTGAATGAGTCAGCTTGAAAGTGAAGGAATGTGTTGAACCAGTGGAAAAAGTGTGACTATTTAATGAGAAGAGAGGAGAGGACATGTAAGGAAAAGGCAGTGTTTGAGTGATAAGAGGGCCTGTCCTCCCACTGTCACATTACAGGCGTAATAACACAGCAGCGGGCCTGTCGGACCCTCCTCCAGAACCGACTTCAAAGCCTCGCAATCATCCAGGTGTTCGCAGAATGCCCCTGCAGTCATGCCTCTGCAGCCCCTCTTTATTGGTCATTAATGAGAGTGTTTGTGACGGCTTCACTCGGCCGCTGGATTGGTGTGTTTGTCACAGCTGATGTTTCTGCCTCATCATCCGCACACAGAGCCACTTGAGAGCAAACTGTAAAACTTCTTATTGGTTGACTCCTTAAATGAGCTGGAACAATGAGGTCAAGAGTCAAAACTGTTTTTTTTTTCAAACAGTAAAGCACCTTTAAGTCTCGTCAGTGACTGGGGTTTAACCTTTCTTACAGCTGGTTTGGTTATTTCACACATTTCCATGTTTATTATACTCAAAATGCTTCAATAATGATGAGGTTCAGAAGGATTCATAAAACCTGTTCCCAATGATTTCTAGTCCAGCTCTTGTGCCATTGGGCATACCTCAGTCTTTTGTGCCTTCAACGGTCAACCTTCCACGGAAACCATTCCTGATGAGGTTTTAACCAACAGCAGACGGATCATCTGAAGGTCCAGATGCATCTCTCTGGTTTTGTGTCAGGTCTTTGCTGGATTTCCGTTTCTTAAGGGCATCGCTTTCAGATCCTGCAGGTAGTTTAGTCCTGACACTGTTTCTTTGATCCTCCACACCCTCCGATATTATTAAAGATTATTAAAAAAACGATGCCCCATATTTTCACATGCAGTATTTTACTTGTACAGACATGTACAGTAATGCTTTTCTTTTAATATCATTCAACTTTTAATTAAGTTAGTTTTTATCTATTCACACCAGCCCTTTTGATTCCAATCGTAGTCCATTTGCTTGTAAAGTCTGCTTCGTTTGGGGAAGTGCTAATGCTCAAACTACGAACTTTAGTCCGCCTATAATTGCAGGTCTTGGTCCACTTCAAGTGACCACTAGGATCTGATGCAGCTTATTTATCACATGGTGGAAACAAAAGTCGTCCTTCATTAACCGATAGATGATCGAGTTTTCTTCTTCAATGTGTGTCTCTTCTTCTTCTTCTTCTTCAGTAATTCTTGATGCAGGGCCGTCTCTGGCGGTGAGTGGAATATGTTATTTAAAAGGCCCGATTCCTTCGAGTAGGGCAGCGTGAAAGCAAACTCGGTCCAGAAGAAAGTTGCAAACCCCAACTGAACCGAGTCTCGTAGACTATCCTGGTGTGAATGCACCCTAACAAACAAAAACCACATTCCTGGACATGACTGGAAATGAACGAGAACGCATCTAATGTCCAAAGAAAACTTCAAAACTTTTGCTAAAATGAGATTGCAAGAAGGTCTGGATCCTCGGAATTGAAATGTAAAGAAACCAGCGGTGGCTCAAGACTTTTCCACAGTACTGTGGACTGTATGTTAGCTAGAAAAATGCAGCTGAGTGGTTATGGTCAGCCCTTTTCTCACATCAGGCCTGCTACATTTCTGGCATTGTTATCCCACATTCCTCGCCTGCTGTTACAGAAACCACTCTCATCAAATGAAAAGTACAAAGGGTGTCAAGCTAATTAAGAGCTCTATCATTACGTCTCAGAGCCAGAACAGGAGTCAGGTTTTTACGGGACGAAGGAGCACGGGAAAGTTAATAGGCTTCCCGCTGATTGGGCAATTACAAAAGTACAGTTTTGCTTTTTTGAAAAAAAAAAAAAAAAGCAAAGACTTTACAGAAAAAAACTCTAACTTATGTTTTTTTTTTTTTAATAAAAGCTGAAATCTGATACCTTGCCAACATTTTTCTGAGGCGAATGAGGATTAGAGTTTAAATAAGAAACAAATCCGTCTTTTTTCTCCACCTCATATTAAGCATCGCAGGCTGTTATTTTCTTCAAGGTACAAAAAACCTGGCCTACAATGATACAGAAATAGGAGATATTTGCCCTTTAATCTACAAATATCTCTCAAAATAAACGGTTTAACCTCCAGGCTGGAGCGCACAAACCACTCATTGTAGTGATAAAAGGAATGCAGTAAATAAGTAGCTCGATACCATATGAACCTTTTGACACGCAGGAAAATGATACTAAACCAACATATAGCTGATGGTTTAGCCTGGAAATACTGTCTGAAAACACAAGATAATAACTTTCAATTGCATGAGTTGATAAAAAATCTAGAGATTTTTTATGAGAAATGTTTTTGTTGTGTGTGTTCACTAATACATCAAATAAAATGGGCCGTGTAAGATTTTAAAACATGAAAAGCAAAAAAAAAAAAGGATATCAAATATTCTCTCTATGCTGCTTCTCAGTGGGGGAGTTTTATTAAACACAAATATAATTCGGAAATCTTGCTGTATTTATCTACCCCTGCAGACGTAATGTAAATGTTTGGCATGAATTAAGTGTGCTTGTTTTAGAGGATGGGAGGATTTTGAAACCGGGGCTATTTCTGAAAGAAGAAGTTTGGCTTGATTTAACATTATAAACATGAGAGTTACACACCAGGAGAGGAAACATTGAAATCTTTGCATTTCTTCAGAACGAGTTCACGCAGCACAGTTTTGTGTTCACATTGTTGAACAATTGCAACGTCCAATGGAATTAGATTTTATAATTGTTTCCATTTGTTTTGTTCTAAAACCAAAATGTCTCATTCAATTTGAAGAAGAAAATGTAAATACTCAAAGGTTTGGTGTGTCACTACGATAAAGTCAGACTGTACAACAGCAACAGTCAAAAGTTTGGACACACTAACCCATTAGATTTAATGTTTAAGCATGTCCAAACCTTTGGTACATTGGTTCTTATGTGGCAGACTGAATCATTATCCATTGATTTGTTTCATCATATTGTGATCAAACGTGTGATTTAGGCTTCTAATTATCACTATACATGTCTTTATACTTGGTCAGCGTCTACTTCTATAATGTAAACATAAGCTTGTACCCACTCTTGCAGCCCAGAGTGCAGCACCCATAGTGAAAATGAAAAAGTTTTGTTCCCAATAACGCAGATTAATTTAAACCTCTAGTTAGAACGTGGGTATTTGCAGTAGATCAAAGATAATTTTAGGCTAAATTTAAGTGGAAAAAAGTGTTAGCAATAAGCAGCGGATTCACTTTAATGTGTTACCTGTCAGGATGCTCCTTGACCACCTGGTAGACTTTAATTAGGAAGGTGTCGTTGCGGAACGCTTGGCTCACGCACTCCTTGTAGAGGCGAAACTCGGCTGCGGTGACGGCCTCGCCCTCTGGGATCTGTGAGAGGTTGAACTTAAACTCCTTGTGGTGACGCCGGTGTGGGGAGAGCTCCCTGTCGTACTCCACTGCGGGATGGAAATACACACAGACACACAGCGTTCATCACGGTTTGATTAGGTTCTCTGCTGAAGCATATCCGCTAATTACCACCTAAATTATTGTATTTAGCTTTTCTCAAATTCCACATCCATCTTCTACAAATAGGACCAAACTATATTTACAAACAGGGTTTTCATGTAAATATACAGGAGCGAATGATGAGCGGATATCCTTTTCACAGACATCGCACTGATGTCAACCACAGAAGTCTTTCAAGCACGTAAAACATGTGATTTATACATAAAGTCTAATAGGTTTTGCGGCTCCGACTTTCCCAAAATAAATCCCTGTTATCATCAGTTTGGAGCAAAAAAAACCCGTGGAGTTTTTTTTTTTCAGCAGCAACAAACTTAGAGACATTCTGTGACCACTTCTGATGGCGAGAAATGACAAAAACCAACAAATGTCGTCCCTCCTATGTTTTTAAGAGCAATATGCACCATAATGATAATGTGCTCTCTTGGGAACTGGTTCCTGTCTCAGCTGGAGGTTTGTCTCCCACAAGAAAGGGTTTGTAGAGTTGACACACACATAGCAAGATGGGAATGTGAATAAAAAGGGGGATGCTGTATGCATATACAGGTTTTTGTGCAGAAAGACCTGAAAATATTAAGCCTTAAACGACAAAAAGGAGCCGAATCAAGCAGATGTTCGTGTAATCTGTAAAAACAGCTTCATGCATCATGCACAACACCACACACACACACACACACACACAGACTCAGACTGTCATCATCATCTCCAATCCTATTTTCACTCTAGTGGAGGGAGCTTCAGCTCTCTGCGGTTTCACCACCACCGTCTGTAAAAGCAGACTGACTGGGAACCAGGACTAGATTTATTCTATCACCTCATTTTTACAGTGAAACCAAACATCTGTCCACCGTCGCTTTCATTCACCCGCTTCGACCTCTCCTGCCTGATTAAGGTTAGTTGAAGGCGTAGAAAGACTCTTTTGGGGTAAAAATTCAATAAAGCTCCGATCTGTAAATCTGTCTTTTGATCCATCTTACCTTCACTTGTGTACAAGATCCTAAGATGCTAAAACGTTTCCACCTGAGGCAATGACTCACACCCCAACTCTCACCTATGGTCATGTGATTTGGGTAGTGGCCAAAAGAATGAGATGGTGGATGCAAGTAGTTGAAATCAGCTCAACTGATCTGCCTGCAGTCCAGACTGAAAACACCTGGAGCTTTATAAAATTGGAGAATTGCTGAAGGAAGCGCTGACCAGGTTGAACGACTTAAATCCTGTAAAACTACAGTCAGTACGCTCTTTAATATCCAAAAAGTTATTACGTGTTAATACCGTGAAGGTAAACGTGCCGCTTTTCCAGCTTTTATGAAGCTTGATGCTGACATCAAAATCAAATCAAGCACATATATTTAAATAAGCAACAGTTTGAAATGTCAATATTCAATATATTTAGTGTGCCACCTTTTGATTTCCTGTATATTTTATATGGGCTCCCAACTTTTCTGCAGAAAAAGCTGGCTTTGCGTTCTTTGTGAGCGCAGCAGAAAACTGTCATGCCGCTCTAACGAGTGTAGTTTTGTCCACTTACACACAAAAGCTGGTTAGCTTGGCTTTATTTAGCAGAGGGAAACAGAAAAAGTGGGGGAACCCCATTGCCCGGTCCTGAAGCTAAAAGCACCTGATGAGATATTTTACACCTCATTTGTTGAATGGAGGCTTGTATGATGGCCAAACTGATAGCTTGCCTTTTTCAAGGTGAGATTAAGTCATCTGAAGTGCAGACGTTTCTTTTACATGCATATGCAAAGTGTCTATGATTTAATATATTTTTGACATGAAGACAGCTGGCAGTCCCTGTCCCGGTGGAGACACTTCTGACTTGACAACATGAAGCCCCAGATTTACTCTGTTTCATCACGTTTCATTACGAATAAGTTTACAGCCAAAAACTTAGGTAAGAAAATTGCACTTCTGTACCTGAGCCAGGCTTGTTAAACCTTTCTGGTAATTTTATGATTTGTGGACCCACCCTAAATGGACTCATGACACATTTCGTTCCCAGAGCCACAGCAGAGTAGAAAACTGCATTGATGTGAGAACACTGGAACCAATCAGGCTCTCCCAGAAGTGCCAGCCCCACCTCATACCCACACCCAGGAAGGTCAAAGCTCCCCTTCCTCCCCAAACACGAAACGTTCGACTTAAACAGAGCAGAGAGATCGAGGAGAAAATACATTTCTGCAAACAAGCCGCAGCAAATCAGCCGGTCAAAACAAATTATAAGCACCGAAGCATCTCAGTTTATGTCTGAGCCGTCTGCCTCGCTGCACTTCACACACTTTCCACTGAAGCAAAGGAAACCACCAATTGAGAATGAGATGTTTTTCACATCAGCGTCACTGAGATTTCTATCAGATGTGACAGTGATCATTTCATCCTCGTACTCCACAAGCTGCCCACACACACACACACACACACACACGTTGCAGCGACTGTGCGATAACAGGTCTGCTGTTGTGTTGACGGGTAGATAGATCAGCAAAGCTCGTGTGTCTGTGTGTGGAGGCCTCGTACAGAGGTCATGCTACTCCAAATGACTTTACAGCACTTGCTGTGCACCCCCTGGGCTTCAGTACAAACAGATTGAAATTTTATATTCCCCATTTAACAATCGAGTGGCTTTCTCTGATAAACAGTGGGCTGGTGAGAAGGTCAGGAGGAGTTTATATGGATCCCGTATTTATTGCATTTGCTGTGATGATTGTTAAATGTAGAAAAAGACACTTGTAGGTTGAGAACAAAAGATTTCACTTGAGCTTTGCTAACTTTGATAACAACAAAAAATGAGCCAATCATCACATTATATGTGAAACTGGAAGCTTTTTTATGAGCAAGCTAAGAAAAATTCCCACCATCTCTGATGTAGAATTACAACTTGACGGCTCATCATATTAAACCTATAGCCAGCCAACCTGATGCCTCAATCACTTAAAAACAAAACCAACGTCACTCACTTGTAAGTAGGTGATCGGATGAAAATGTGAAGGTTATTTCTACTTCCTGAACAAAGTGCTGGTTAACCAAACCAAAATGTAGTGCAAAGAATATGCAAAATGAGTATTTTCAAAGTTTAGATCCATGTTTGCCTTAAAAGCGTTGAGCTACGTGATGAGATAGATCCTTATACGTTATCCAGGAAAGATTTAAGCTTTACACCCAGAAGCTCCCCGATATCTGGAAATATCGGGAACGTCGAACGAGCTTCTTTTCACGGCAAAGCAGATAAAATCATGGAAAAGTCTGGAAGCTCATATAACTTCATGTGAGGATAGGTGAAAGCAGTTAGTATTAAAACCCTTTGCGCTCCTATAAGTACGCATTTTGCCGTTTTTTGAACATCGTTGTGAGGTGTTTGGGTTCAACAAACCCAAACTGGCCTAGATTGTAGAGTCCATGAACCCGTATACATGCACAACAACAATCTGATGATCATCTGATTTCTGGCATTATCAGATTATTCAAGTGATCATGTAGACGGCATCATCTTGTGTCCTTTATCAGATGATAGTAATTATCTGATTCTGAGACCTCTAGGTGTGTGTTTATCCCATTTCTCATAACCAGATGACTAACATCTGATAAATGGTGTCAGATCATGCTGTTTGCATGAGCCCTTGAATTATCTGATAACTCCAGAAATCCGTTAACGATCAGATTTTTGGCGTTCGTGCTCCTAGATTTCTCCCGAATACTCTGATGTCTTCGTGCATGTAGACCCGTATATGATTTAATAAAAAAATGTATATCTGCACATGTGCAGAAGAGGAAAAAAACTGAAGTGGCGCAGTCACAACGTCTGTTGCACACAATAGAAAAACATTGAAGTTGGAGTATAAATGAATATAATATATTTTGCAGGCTTATTAGCTTCCAAATTAGCAGCTAACGCTAATGCAGCCATGTTCAAACAAAGATGTTCTGATAATAACGGGAAGTTGTGTCACCATGTACGTAGTCAAACCTTTAACAGAGTGATCACTGCAAACTCTAGCATGCTTTAACTTTTCTTGACATCCTTTCGTAAATCCTCGGCTCGCGCTTCCTTTTTCACGACTTCATGAGGAACCCTGAAGTAACCTTCGTCAGTTTCATGATTGGAACATCTACAAAACACGTCCATTGTTTTTGGGAGTTTAGACTCATCTCTAGATTTTGGACTCAAGTCGCCATAACCAGTGGTATTTTTGAAGTAGAGATAAAGAAAGATCCTTCCTTCTAAGGTACCTCCAGCTTCCTGCACCACATGACATACTTCTTGAGAGGCTTCGAAAGTGTATTCTACTAAACTGGATTTAAGAGAGCCCACCTACTATCATTTAATGGTACAAATAGATTTTTAATATTCTCCTGAATGAAAAATTGGCAGCAATCACAAAAGGATAGTTTATTTCTGAAAATCTACATAAATTACTTACCAAAAGATTTTGGGGTCTTACTTATGAGAGGAGAATTAAGGACTTCCTGGAGTAAAACCAAACCTTCTTCATGGTCATAGCCTTCATCCATAATATTTTTCAGATACCCTTCACTTCTGTGTACATAGTTTTATATGCCTAACCATCTTCCACCACTTCTATATGCTGGTGCATGTAAAAGAATTTGGACTTTCCTCGTTGTTTATTAGTTTTTGCTGTTTTTTGTGTACTGTGTAGCAGTCTTTGGTGGGTGTGGATGCCTGGTATGTGTTATATTAATCCTTATTTAAACTAATATAAATAAATAAATAAATAAAAACATGTAATGTATTTTCCAGAGATCGAGCACACTTTCGCCACACATGGACTATAATAAGCTACTTTATTCAACACATAAATAAACCTAAGACAATCGGATAAATAAAAAGCTCCAAGCAAAACCAGTCAATGAATTAGAGTTGAAATCTTTGACAATCACCTAAAAGCTGCCAGCAAAAGAAGCCAAATGGTCCAAACATTTGTGCTTTGGCCATAAACATCTTAGATTGCCTCTTAACTGGGATGATGTAAATCCTTGTGATAATTCATCCACCTCACAAGCTCAAACTCAAGCTCCACACACACAAACAGAGTTATCTATCACAACCATGATCCTTTCAGCAAGAAGTTGCAAACGTGTTAACAGAGAGTCCGTTGGCAACTTCTACTTTGCATTTCCTGACAACTTCTTCAAAATTTACAAGGGTCGTAAAAGAGGAATAAGAAAAAAAATTCCATTTAAGGGGAAAGCTGTTTTCACTGAGGTGAGAAATGTGTGCACCTATTTCATTAGGCTAAAATGAATTTCACAGGACACATTTCTTTTAACATTTATTCTCATCCCACATCCAAAGCAAATCTCCAGGCAGCCCTTCCCTCACTCAACAACTCACCAGCCTGTTCATCAATCAATCATTGTGCTAATCTCAGAGATGGGAGTCATTCTGAGCTGCATCCAGGTGAAGACAAACAATTAAATCCAGGAAATATGGAGACAGACGCAGTCTCAGATCTCACATTATGGGAGTTTTTTTTTTGTTTTGTTTTTCATCACTGCGAGCCTCTGTGAAGCGGCCTGGGAGCCGCAGCGTTAGCCGCTAAGTAGCCTTCCAGCTGCTTCTCCACCTTCTCAGCTTGAAATTCGATTAAATCCGCTGAGGTTTTGCATCGAAAAAATCAAAAGGAAGTCACACAGCGCATGCAGGGAGCATAAATTCTGTGCTAATCCACCACAAACTTTGAGACACGAACACACAAAAGGGAGAAGCGATTTCGATTCGGATGATCCAGGAAGGAATTCATTCAAAGTGATTCCAAAGACGGGAGGAGAGGGATTATATTGTTAATTTGGGACAAGCAACACTTGATAAACATTCAGAACACACACACAGCCAGATTAACCATAAAAGCTGACTGTACGGGGGAATTTTTCGGATGATTCACCAAAACACAGAGAGTGATTTAATCTGTTACGAGAAACCAAATGACACAGGAGACTGAAACTGAAAGACAAATAATAAAGGAGACGTGGAAAAGGGGAAAAGAGAGAATTAGGTTAGGAGGTAGGAGAACGATAAGAAGTAGAGAGAGTGGATGAAATGACAAAACCAGACGAAGAAAGACAAAGTCTGTTGTCACAGAGAGGATTAGAGAGAAGCTGAGGGACAAACATGGAGGACGAGGAGGAAAGAGACGGTCTGGTCTGCAATGAGAGGAGGCAGTTGCTGACAGAGAGAGAGAGAGAGAGTGAGAGAGAGAGAGTGAGTTGGAGGATTTGCAGATTCACTTGGACGCTTTGACAGGAGCTGTTCTCTCGTTTCCACCTGCGCAACATCTGGCTCTGCTGTCTGCTGCTGCTGCTGTAGGTATTACTGCAACCCACACACACACACACAGCCTCAAAAACCTTCTGATCCTGGGTATCTTCTGCTCTCACGCGTATACATATGGCCTCTATTCAAAGCATGAATTCCAAGAGTTGTTATCTTTCATGTATCTAAGAGATAATGGTACAGTATAAAGGTTTATAAGGTGTGTTTGAGGATTTCATCTGTTCAAAAAGAGGCTTTTAAATCAAGTTCCATCTTAAATCATTTCTTATTTGACAAGAAATCTTATTAAATGTGTCTGAGAAACATAATTTTGCTGTGAACTGTGCAGAATTTCGATCCGCTGGCCTATAAATCAGCTTCAATGGGGCTATTAGGTTTTTTTAAGGGGGAAGAATAAAGATGAAATCACTGAATGATTATAAACAGACTGAAGGATTTTCTGAAGTTAGATATGAGGGCCTTTAAAGAAATAGGTCCATTTTTATGAACCAAAGCTGTGAGCAGAGAGGAGTTCTGACTAGGAGCCAAGCAAAAAGCTATGCAAGAGATAACTTTCTCTATCTAAAACAACTTTAACATAAAAAATATCATTGTTATTTGAAAAAAAATGCTACTTACGAGGATATTAACACCAAGATCTTTTAGCAGAAGACTATTAATTACATGCTAGATGCATGATGCTGCATGATGTGTTGGATTGCACCAACATATTCTGAGTTTATCAGATTTGTTGGATAGTTTGGCTGCTTTGTAAATACTTATACAGCTCTTCACTTATTTTCTCCTCTTTTACAGTTGGTACTCTGGGATTAAACCCTGTGGAAGCTGATATATATATGGAGCAACAACACAAAAGATGCGAAAGCCATTATTATCAAAGCATTCGCCATGAGTCACTTGTCTATTCTGTCATTATTTCTAAAGAACTTCACACAATCCCACTTCAAATAAAAGAAAGAAACATCCTTTTGAAGAATCAAAGAAGGAAAAGGAAAAAGGTGAAAAAAATGTCTGCACTAAGGAAGAGATGAGTCCCATTGATCCACCACAAGATAATCAATTAACAAATCTGAAGGCAGGGATCGCAAACTCTGCA
>JAOXYM010000019.1:17526206-17543323 GCA_028567055.1 Leptatherina wallacei
TCTGTGTTGGCCCTTCGATGGACTGGCGACCTGTCCAGGGTGTACCCTGCCTCTCGCCTGATAATTGCTGGGATAGGTTCCAGCCCACCCGCTACCCTGAATTGGACTAAAATAAATGAATAATAAAGCACAACAATTCTTAATTTCATGTGATTGCGCACTAAAGAAAGCATCATTATGAACGTTTCGTCTGAACACTGCTCAAAATATCTTTAAAAAGAGGGAAACTGGACTGCTTTTGAGGCCCAGTTGCCTTCTACTTAAGATCTTGGGATCAACATGTCCAACAAGACAGAATAACATAAAATAAAGTTGAAAAAGTTCTACTTTTATCTTTAACTGCACATTTTGGCAGAAAGGTGAAGACATATTTTGAACTTGGGTGCAATTCAGATTGAATTAATGGTCGTAAGGTGTAACCTTTCTGCATTCAAAAGCTTTTCGGAGCCACTTTGATCAATCCTCATAAGGGTTTCTTTCTTTATCTTTTTCTGAAGTATGAAATACGGTTCAGCTTTGGAGCAAAGGTTCAAGGTTTCCCCCTGTTCACCAGGACGGTTTTGCAAGGATTTTGTTTAAGATCATAACAGATCATTGCTTACAAATTCCAGTCAAAATGTGAGTCCTGCAGAGTTCTGGCATGCTGATTCTTGGACTGAAAATGACAATAGATCTGTGTTTGAATTATTTAAAAGAGAAATGTATGTGTAAGGCAGAAACAACCAGAGATCCCATGCATATCTTGATCTTAACGCAGCATTTGCATCAGTTTGAATGTTCTTAGGTCTAAATGGCCACAAACACTTATCGATATCAATGGTCAGTTGTGATTTCCCCTAACGTTTCTGTAAAAACAAGTGCTCATTTCACTGGACATCGGCTTGAGCCAACGAGCTGTCAACAAAAGACGGCGTAACATCTTTTTCACATTTATAAGGAAATTCCATGAAATCAGGACAGAAATGAGCTGGAAAATAAACAACGCCGATTTTTCTCCCCAAAACTTTAAGAGACGTTAATAAAAATGTAATTCTTCAGCAGAGCAGCTGTCACAACAGCCTCTAGTCAGGATAAAAATGGCCTACGCTTTGCTTCCACTCAGATCAGCCGCCACAGGATCTGGTTCTGTGGATGGAAGAGCCAGATGCTCGAAAGACAGAGACGGTACAAATCAAAGCTCACTCAAATTCAACTGGCTATCCCCGCTTGGTTTGGAAAATTAGATAATTGAATGGACTCCTGCAGTGTGTGGAGCACTAGATTTCCGCTGGGGTTTGGGGGTGAGTCCATTTGCTCAGCCTTCAACATATTAATCTCTTTAGGTGCCGATTTGGGAGAAAAAACTAACAACTTTTTAACATACATTAACAAAATCATTGACACAAAAGACATAGTAACAACAATCCTGAAGCAGAGCAATTCATCTTGCATTATTCTGCATGATTTCCTCTCTTTGCCATAAATTACTGGGAGAATAACATCTGCCTTGGAGACAAGTGTTTGACTGTGTCCATGACTGTCTCCTTAAGGCCACAAATCTGTCAGTGATTTTTAAAAAAGAAAGGGATTTTTGGCCACAAAGTTAAATCTTCAAATGCAGGTGAACCCACTTCTCTGGGTTACCATTAGAATCAAAATTTATTGAGGATTTGGGTTTCGTCTCCATGAGAAAATCTCCATCTTTGATGTCTGGCTTCGTTTCCTCTCACTTACATGCTGATGATGACGGCTTCACTAGCGTCCTTCTGATCACTTTCAGAAAAAAATGGCAATAAATTTATTCTGGTTTCAACAAAACATTTCTGTGGATTTGAATTCTTACCAGGCCTCATGCTATTCATGTGTCATCACAGCGACCGTGTCCTCAAGAATCTCTTTTTATTGACTTGTCAAGGTTTGTTGGAAAACCATCCGAGGACTCACACAGGTCTGTGTGTGTGTGTGGTAGCCTTCTTGTTTTTTTGCCTATTTATTGTTACGTTGAAGTTGTTTGTGTCCATGTTTTTGCAAGTGCGCCTTTACGTAGATCTGAAGGGAGCAGCAGGACAGGCAGCAAAGAAACCTGCTTTAGTTGTTAATGTCTGCTTTTAGGCAGCAGGTGTGCACATGTGTAAGTGTGTGTGTGTGTGTTAGAGCTAGGCTGGTCTGGTCCTAGATTTAGAGGAGGAAGCCAGTGTCAGGCCGGAGAGATGAATCTGTCCTGAGGGATCCGATAAATAAGGAAAAAATATCTTTGAAAAAGGGAAACACAGCTGTTTCCAAAGGAGAAGTCAAAATACTAGCGGCTTTGCATTCCACAGCCGCAAGGTAGAAGGCCGGCTGATTCTGTAATGCTGTTTTCCTTCTCTGTGAACACTTTGTTTTCTCCTCCCCACACATCTTTTCTTCCCGTTTCGAAGATCATATCTCCCTATCTTCACTTCTGCTTTCTTTCCCCTCCACTCTCTCCGTCATAAAGACAGTCGGGCCTCAGTGTGATTCCCTTTGGAAAGTCTGCGGTGACCACAACGCATTTCAGCGGCTTAGAGGCAGAGCATATGATCCACTGATAAATCAGTGTAGGCTGGCTTGAGTCTCCCTCTGGGCTGACTTACATGTAAGACCCACTGCTTGTTTTACACACAGGCTCAGCTCCAAAAACAGCGATGGTAACTAGATACCTGGATATTCAAAAAGCAGGTGGGCCTTGAGGAAAATCAGGAGAAAAATAATCAAAGTTTCTAATAATACATCTGTCTACAATGTCAGCACAGCGTTGGTAACATGTAAGTGGATAAATCTCTGGCACTCTCCATATGATTTCAATTTCCACTGAAAGCAGGGGATAATCAAAACTACTTGTTTTAAAATGGGGAAATAATGTGTAAAGTTTTTTTTTTCTATACAAATTGGTGAAAATTTAAATTGGTGAAAAAAAACCAGCAAGCTGTTGTTGGAGATCTGAGATTAATCTGATATATGATTATCTCAGGATTGTGTAGTCCGTGTGTTTTATCACAGGTTTACAGTTTTATGCCATGGGTGTGCAGCTAGATGTGGATTTGCAACATAGTTCTTTAGCAAGAAGAAATTATGCAGGTTGTGTGTTTATTTGTATACAGTTAGCAATAAAAGATAATAAAAAGTGTTCATTTGAGAAGCATGTGGATGTGCATTTTCGTTGGCTTTGCAAACACCGGTACTACATGGAAAGCTCCACATTTCACAGCTGAGGTCCTACAGCAGACAGCATAGGCAGTGCGTGAATATGTTTTAAGTACAACTCAAGCAATATTGACCAAAATAACAAATGGGAGACTTCCTTCTGGGACAGGATTCATTCTGGACTTTTGAACACTCGGTCAGATAAGGTATCCAGGAGACTGACTGCTTGGAGGTGTGGAGAGAGTCTGTACAGAAGGAAGGACTGGGCAGAGTTTCCCTTGCACATCCTCAGTGATAAGATCCTTTTATCCAAACTGTCTCGTGGCACTGGGAATGTATGCATTTTAACCATAGGTCACTTAAGTAATATAAAAATATCTTTCTTAACTCATTTCCTTGTTACATTCAAATTTAGCCTCTTGTCGTCTCTCCTTATATATCTCATTCTCTCTAGATGTTAAAATACTTCAGATATTCTCTGTTTAAAAAAAGGGGGAAAAGTAACACAGCATATAGATTCTCTTCCTCCTTTGTTCTCCTCCTCATCTCACAGCTTCCCTCCATCCCTCCGACTGTTTTCCTGTCAGTATCATGCTTGGAAAGTCAGCCTTTGGGTCAAACTAGGGCTCATAAATTTGTCAGCAGCTGTGCAACAGTAAGGGAGGCTACTTGCTCTGGAGGGTCAGGACCGTTTGCGCTTGCATGGGGCCTTTTTCTCGCTGCGGAGCCACGGTTGTTGTTTCAGGCACGTCCTCTGAGAGGCCGAGGGGTACGGCTTTCTCTGTGACAGCGGTGTGCGATGAAGACTTCTACTGTTAGTCCTGGCTGTCTAACAAGTCCATTCAATATGCTCCAACAATTAGTGCAGACACAAAGCCACACATGTCAGTATGAGTAGCCACATACATTCTCTAACCCTTGACCCTAACCTTGTGGGCAAACTCTACCCGAACAAACTTATCACTGTTAAACAAACATCTATTGTTTATCTACCTTGGCCATTGTGTTTCCAAAGGCTTGTATTTTTCAATATTTTAAGGATAAATAGTTGGGGAGGGTATTTTAAGTAAAAAATACTGTTCAAAATTGCTGAAAATTATTCGACCACTTAAATACCCCACCCCCCGGCAGGTGTTTTGTGTTGGCTAACACCATGTTAGCATTGTCATGCACACATGCTGCTACTTTTCCGAGGTTTTCAGCAGCTGTGAATTTTCCATTTGAGGAGGTAATGTGATGACGGTTACGTACGGCTCTAGTAAGCTCTGTCCATCCGTCTGTGGTGAGAGACAGCCTGTCAACACTAACATGTAGTCTAATCTTGATGGGACCGTAAACTCAGGCTCAACACATTCCATCAATAACTGTGCGTCCACACAGAACCACCGACAACACTGCAGTATTCATGCCAGGCCTGTAAGTGTCGCCATAACGATGCCACAGAAATATACCAAAAAACAAAGAACAAGACATGGACATGGATTGACTGTACGAACATTCAAAGAAGAGGATGGTGGATAATTGAGCTGAAAAGAAGACGTTTGTGTGATTTTTTTTTTTTCAAACAGACTTTGCTATAAAAGCCAAATCACGCTCAGGAGCTTCTGCAGCATGAATGCAACACTGTAATCCACTGTTGTAGCTGTTGGCAGGGTTTGCGCATGCAGGTTGAGAGGTGGAGTTATAGCATCAACGGTTCAGGAAAGACGCGCCTGGGTTGTAAACGCGGAAACAAAATGGTGCCGTTTTCAGATTTATTCACTTTGTGTCTCAGTTTAAAGAATGAATGTTTTCGGGTTCCATGTGAATGAAACTTTCAAATGATAAAAAAATATAATATTTACGCTTGTGTATGAATGATGGGTATTCTGCTTGTTTTATGCATGTTATTTTACTTTATTTTCGTGTTTTTATGATGCTTTTATTAGTATGTTTTATATCAGTTTCATTATGAGGTTTTTGTGTGTGGCACTTTTTAAATCTTGTACTTGTTTCAATGACAATAAACATTTTCTATTCTAGTTTAAAAAACAAAAAAAACTAGCTGATGCAACTAAACTCGTCTCTCTGTGGATTTGGCCTTAGTGTGTCTGGTGACAAAGCTAGCCACCGACTGCTGATTTGTGGACGGACATTCTGTTGGATGCTTCAAATGAGCGTGCATGATCGTGGTCGACTTATGACATGCTAGCTTGACCTAGCAGAGGTTGGACTGGAACTCATTTTTGTTTATTTTCCTGAAGGGCTTCCATGCACAACTTTTTGCCATTTGTTGTCTTTGGCTCTGCATGTTTCTTATGTGTCCTTCATTTGCATCAGATCTCACCACCACACACTTTCTAGCAGAGCCTAGCAAAAGTGAAGCGTTCTTTTGTTGCTTTTTGTCAAACTCTTTGGTAAAATGACACCACCTGCTGGTGGTAATAACACATTACTATTTAGTTTATTTCAGCTTTATTTGTACAGCGTAATTCACAACAAAACAATCTCAAGGCACTTTTAAAGGTTCAGTCCAACTCAATTCAATTCATTGTAGTCCAATCATAATCCCGTTAAAACCAATAAATTATACGATCCTATGATAACTGTATTCATATCATCCAAGCCATAAAATGTAATTGCCTTGCAAAGGAAGGTAAACTCTTGGTTAACAGAACATGCATAAACCAGGGATCACCAACTCGGGACCTTTTGGTGTCCTGCAGGTTTTAGTTGTTTCCCTGCAGCAACACACCTGACTCAAATTATTGGGAAATGAAGAGGCTTGTGAAGAACTCGACAACAAGCTTTTGCAGAATCATTTCATTTGAATCAGGTGTTGTAGCAGAGAAACATCTAAAACGTGCAGGACTCTGGCCCTAAGAAGTCTGGAGTTGGTGAACCCTGGCATAAACTATTTCATTTTGATTTAAATGAATATCCGGAAACCATTTTCCCAAAGTACAACAACGTTTTCTAGGTATTATTGAACAACCTCCAAAGTTGAAGCTTCTTTATGGTTCTTGTATTAGTTCATTAGGCCACAACACAGTTACAACTCCTGAAGAATGAATCCTTCAACAAAAATAAATTCAATCCATTCATGTAACGGAAGCATATTTCTGTTTAGTGAATACGTATCTATGAACTATCTTCTGCAATCACTTAGTAGCACAACTATTTATTCTAAAGTTGGAAATGTATAATATTTGACAATTATTTGCCTCTGATATTAATGCAACCCACCACCCCCTCCCATTCTTTTTCAACCTTACTTTGCATCAACAACACAAGTGTTATCTAGAGAATTATCTAGAACATATGTGTTATCTGGACAGGTATGTGTTATCTAGAATACACTTATAAACTAATGTATGCATTACTGAGATAAAGTCAACAAGCCATCAGCATTTTCTAAGTTGTATAAAAAGCTCAAAACACTAAAAAAGTATAAAAAACTTAACATGCATTCACATGACTGGGAAAGGGGAGTGTCATGATTTAATTTAATTGGTTTCATGTTGGTTGAGGAGAAAGAGACACTCCTGCAGAGCTTTAAAACTGCAGTAGTGCATTTAATAAAAAAAAAAGAGGTTAAAACTGAAAAAAAAAGGTGCAGGAAATAAATTCAACAAATATCTTGACCTTGGAGAAAAGAAGAAAAACAAACTTAAAATGAAAATATTATTCCCAATTCATGTTTACTTGTTTTATTTTAGGTAATCTGCTGAGTTTGGACTGGAATGTGGAAAATGCAAAAAAACGTGATTTGTGGTTGAATATAATTCAGGACGGTGGTGTAAACCAACTTAAAATAACAACATTGATTTAGTTGCAAAGCCAAACACCACAGCGTCACGGTGGGTGCGTGGTAGTTTGAGCAAAAAGCTGGTCGAAGGTGTTAAGGCTGCTACTGTAGAACAAGTAGAGGCATACCATCAGCACATCATCATTCATTACTATGTGTAATGAAGAATGATCACCTTTAACGGTTCAATTTCAGGTTTGTAAAAGTTCTGATTTTCACATACAACAAGTCGACAAACCCTATCCTAAAGGGAGCCCAGTTACATCCAGACAATGTCTGCAGATGATGGCGCAGCATGAAAGGTTCAAGCATCGGGCTCAGAGGTGCTGGAATTGTTTTGCACATATTCAAACAAAAAGACACGCATCTACAAAAAAAAAAAAAAACGGTGTTCATAAAAACCCTCCGAACAAACACACACATACACACACCTTCCTGCCCCTGCTCGTTCAAGGTCAGCAGAGGCTTTAAATCACCTGACATCTGCCCCCAAGTTTCTTACCCTTCAAACCTTCTCTGGGTGTGCCTTTCTCTTTCCTCTCACCCCTCCTGTCTTTCTCTCCCTCCTTATTGATCGGAGATAAATCCTTGCAGGCTTCCCGGTGGTTTCACAGAAGAATGTAATGGCAGAAAACATCCAACATGACATTTACTCCGTTCCTGTCAGCCTCCAAACGCCGGGGTCATTATGATAATGGATGGAGTTTGCTGGGGACACAAGGACACACTTGCTGGAGTTCAGCAGGTCACAGGTTCACAACCTTTATCCAGTCAGAAATTCCGAAGACATACCAGCAGTGTTGACACTAAAAGCTCTTGTCCTGTAGTGTAACACTGACTCCATCGCCATAGAGATTTCAATAAGCTCAGCATAGGAGACCATTTGAGAAAGGAAAAGGTTTATAATTTGAGTATTGAAGTAGGAGCCTACATAGAAACAAACTTGATCCGGATTCTTTTTCTGTAAGTGTTTGTAAAGCAGGTGAAGCAGCGTTAGAGGGTCCGATCTCAACCAGAGTCCCAGCTTGTGTTTGAAACATGCCGAAAGATGCCTTTTTCCACAATTCTAAGGAAAAATGGTGCTGCTTTGTCCCAGGACCACTCACGGTCCTGTGACCCAGTGACTGTCTGTGGGCCGGGGGTCAGAGACCCAGACATATGGAATAAATGTGGGTTTTAAATCAATAAAGAACTTAAAATAACATCTGAGACGTCTGTCATCATGCTGCCTTTTCATGTTTTGGCTTTATTTTATCATTAAAAAAATCCCAATTTTCATCACATCCAAGCTAAGTAAAACAGCCTTTGTGGAGATAAGTGGAGCAAATTCCATATGCATTATGAAAGCTGAGTGTGGAAGATGTCACTAATGAGGCTTTTAAATTTTCTGGCTCAAGGTTGCTTTTTTTTTGGGCTTCCAAAGGTTGCTGAAGAAAACAATCAACAAGCACTGATGCATCTGTACGTCTGTGTCTCCTTCCTAATTATCTCCATGCATGACTGCAGACTGTAGAGGTTGATCGCCTTACATACGATGTTTTTATATGGAAATTACCATCCTTTCATCCATTCATGGTTATAAGGTGCATGTGTAGGAGCTCTTTTTTTTTTTATATAATGACTGAGATTTATTAAAGAGAACCATACGCATGCACAGCTTGATAAATGTGGCGAAAAGAATGTGGATGCTCATTTCTCCTTTCCTTACTCTACATGGAGTTTCGTGCATCTGGGGGCAGGTGTTTTTATCTTTCAACAAAACGGATCGGTATTTGGTTTCTTTGCAAAAACAAAGAGCAACGTGTGTTTGCATCTCTGTCGTGCCGTCTCCATCTTTCACATATGCAAACCTAAGAGATACAAACAAAGCACAAACACTGATCCCTTCTTAATGATCTCCTCTGTATGGCCTCCTCGAAGAAAGCTAAACACAACACAAAGGCAGACCACTTTAAAACCCTGTTGTAGGAGGAAAGAGCCATGCAGGAATTAAAATGCCTTTGGTTTGCTTTAAAGTAGAAACCCATGCACTTATGTCCTGACACAAGAGTTTGCAACAATCTCTAAACCTTAAAAGGCCCCCTGTATAACTTTTCGACCTTAAAACTCGGCTTTCCGGACTCATTTGATGGCACAGTGACATCTATTATGTGCATTTCTAGGGCCGTTGCGGCCAGTTTTTTTACAGTCTGGAGAGAGCTCACAGTACAGGTAGGATCCAAGATGGATGCCGAATTAGCTGTCGATAGGGGGGCTGAGAAAACAGCATAACTTATACAATGTGTCTTTAAGACCACAAAGGTAGAAAACTATTATTTATTTAAAATCTTTAAAAAAAAAAACAAAGTAAATATGAGACACAGTAAAACAGAGAAAAAGTTAGATAGATGTGTGAGAGCAAGTGAAGCTCGACCTCATCCTCTTGAAGAAATGGCAAAGCAAGCAGAGCAAATTCCTCCGTGCCTGCACCCTGAGGTGATAAATGGGAGCAGCAGGTCCTAATCAGATGTTCCTCCGGGTTTATCAGCCCTGTTCAGTGGATCGTTACCAGCAGGGAGTGTGCTGCACTTCACCTCCTTATCTGGTCACACTCCTTCATCCCACGCTACTATCGCTCTGAACTGGAATTGAGCCCGACGAAGACATGAGGATTGATGGAAGGGGGGGGGGGGGGGCAGCAAGAGGTGTAATCTCTGTACTTAGGCCCAATCTGGGCTTCCATCTCGTCAAGTTGAAGAGTTATGGCGTGAGAGGGAGAGATATGATCGGGATGGGTGGGCGCTGGAGGAGGAGAAATGGTGTGCGTACGTGGTTGGGGTTTCTAGAGTCGGGCGTGTAACTGAGACGACTTCAACTTTACATGGAATTGTCTCTTATAAAATGCCTTCCGCCGACCCTTAAAATCCACCGTAAATGTGTGTGCACATCTCCATCGTGCTTAAAAATGTTAGCCGCATCAGCTCTTCCTGTAACTGAGCACACAGTCTGCGACCCACTCATACGCCACACACTGTAACAAAAGCAAAGTAGCTTCAGTAATAAAAAAAGCTGGACAACAGGACCGTTTTTGTAACACTTCATCTTTTATGACAGATATAAACCCGACTGGAAAACACATAATCTGCTTAATCAGAGATGTTTCCTACATCAGCCCTGTTTGTTTCTCGAGGCAGCGGCCTGTTTTTGCCAGAGAGCCTGACAACCAATACAATCCAAACACGAGAAAAAGGGAAGTGCTTTAAAAGACTGAAACTCAATAGGCAGAATTATTTGTATATCTTGGGCCGTTCTTGAACATCACTGCAAGGTCAAGTGAATTTGTGGCAGCAGTCAAATATTCGATGTTGTAAACAGATGAACACAAACAGAGGTCTGAGGTTGGTTAATGTCATTTTTCTCACTATTGCAGGAAGGTTTTAAGTGCCAAGTTTATGTCCCAGAGGAGATCCTTTACTCCGCTGTATGACTTGAATTCCTTGCTTAACTTCTGGCCCATGCTGTTTAGAGTATTCTCAGGGTTGAGGTGAAGTGACGGGTGGTCCTCTGTTCTGGTCTCCGAGGCTTTGCAGGAAGTGTTTCAAGACGATTGAGTGAAAATTTTCCAAAGCTACGTTTTGTGGCAAACAATTGGTTCTTTGATGGGAGCAAACTAATTATTTGATCATGCAGGGGCTTTGGGACACGTTTCACTGCAAAGGAAGTGGCTTACCTGGGCTTAGGCACTGAGAAGTGCAGCCAGGCATCATAAGACAAGCAAAACAGCCATCTAATAAGGCCACTTCGCTTCTGAATAAGCACAGGGCTGTCTGGACGCGGCTAATCTCCTAAAAATCCACTTCTTCAAGCTTCTGGCTTGTTTGCCTTTAAAGTGTGGGAGGTAGGTTGGTATAAAGCTTGGCTGTTGACTCAGGAAAGAGGGTTAGTGACAGCTCAGCTATAGCCATGCAATGAAGTGTGCAGGGAAGGAAAGGAGAGAGGGAGAAAAGGAGAGAATGATGGTAGTGGTGATGCATAGTTTTGCTACAAATGGCATGCTACTTCACTTCCCAGAGGCTGGAAAAACTGAGTCTGAATACAAGTAAGAGGCATTCAGGATCATTTCTGAATAACCTCACTGGCCACATTATTAGGTACACCTTAGTAGTACCAGGTTGGGCCCTTTTTTGCCTTCAGAACTGCCTTAATTTTTGGTGGTTCAGATCCAACAAGGTGTTGGAAACATTCCTTAGCATCCATGATGAGAATCTCCCCTTCCACCACATCCCAAGGAAAAATATTGGACTGAGATGTGGTGACTGTGGAGGCCGTTGGAGTACAGTGAAATCATTGTCATGGTGGAGATGATCTGAGCTTTGTGACATGGTGCATTATCCTGCTGGAAGTAGCCATAAAAAAATGTCAGGCATTTAAATGATGCTCAAATGGAACTAAGGGGCTCAAAATGTAGCAAGAAAATATATCTCCCACACCATTACACCACCAGCAGCCTGAACTGGTGATATTCTTGCAGGATGGATCCATGATTTCCTGTTGTTCCTGCTAAATTCTGACCCTACCCTTTTGAATGTGGAGCTGAAATAGAGACTCATCAGGCCAGGCAACGTTTTCCATCTTCTATTGTCCAGTTCTGGTGAGTCTGTGTGAATTGTAGCCTCAGTTTCATGTTCTTAGCTGACAGGAGAGGCACCTGGTGTGTTCTTCTGCTGCTGTAGCCCATCTGCTTCAAAGTTGGAGGTGTTGTGTGTTCAGAGATAATATTATGAATATCTTGGTTGGAACCAGTGCTGATTTGAGTTCCTTTTGCCTTTCCATCATCTCCAACCAGTCTGCCCGTTCTCCTCTGACATCAACAAGGCATTTTTGTCAAAACAACTGCGGCTCACTGGAAATGTTCTTTTCTTCAGACCATTCTCTGTAAACCCTGAAGATGGTTGTGTATGAAAATCCCAGTAAATACTCAGACCAACAACCATGCCCCATTCAAACCCACTTAAATCTCCTTTCTTCCTCATTCTGATGCTCAGTTTGAACTTCAGCAAGTCGTCTTCACCATGTCTACACGACTAAATGCATCGAGTTGCTGCCATGTGATTGGTTAATTAGTTATTTGTGTTAACAAGCAGTTAAACAGGTGTACCTAATAAAGTAGCTTGCAAGTGTAGTTTCAGATGTATTCTACCAAGATGTAAGAAAAGATATAAATACACGTAGACAGAAGCAGTCTGTGGGATGATACTGTATGTTGGTTCAATGATTACAAATCTTAGCGTCTTAGTTAAGTCCATGTGGCCCCAGGAAGTGTTCAAACTGTATCCAGATGGTGAATAAGTCTCCTCAAGATGCACACAGAATCTATTCTGCTGCAGCAAAACTGTCATTTAACAAGCATATGCATCTGGCAAAGGGCATGTGAGACTCACTCCAACAAGGAAGTGGGAGGAGAGGTTTAATTTAACCTGTGAGCACATAGAGGAACTAAATCAGGACCCAAAAACCCTGTGTGGATTTTCCTGGATTATCCCAGATTCTTCCACCTCATGCCTCCCAGCAAACAAACAGGCGGATGGGACAGCAAACAGCCAGCTGCCAAGCTTAAAGAGGCCTTCACACCTGTTTGTATGTCTGAAGAGCAAGAGTGAAGCGAAACTCGTCAAAGTTAAACGCAGACGACACAAGGACAACATTCGGAGTTCCTGCTCTGTGACCCGTAAAACCAGACGTTTCTGTGCATCTTTGAATCAGCAGAACCACAGGAACCAAACCTGATAGGAACAGAAAATGTCTCCGCTCTGGCTTTTGGAACCCTCACTGCGGCTTTGGATATTTACTCAACAGTGTCAATCCTCATTAATTGAGTGAGCATCGACTCCTTTGTTTTTGTTTCCCGCTGGGATGCAACCCAACCGAAGCTGGTAACTTAATCCACACTAAAGAGAGATTTAGAGATGGTCTGAGATGAATGTGATAACGTCAACTTTCTGACTCTCTTTATCTAAACCTTCATACAGGAATTAAAGTGTGTTGAAATATACTTTAAACAAGTGCAAACAAGTCCAAATCTTTGTTAAAAGTGACGGCGGCCATTGACCCAAGGACGCTGCTGTGCATTAGGACATGTTCGAAGCTGCATGACTCACACAGCGTCACTCCACCGGACTTCAGTGGAAACCAGGACGTCCGCAAGGCAAACAGTGATGAACGTGCTATTCTAGGAATGAAGATGAAAAAGGAGCTGGAAAATGTGCTTCTGCTCCCCCCAATTTAAAGTTTTCCACAACTTGCTTGGCTTTTTTCCCCCCTTCTTTTAAATGAGTGATTCTGAAAAAGTGGTGACAGCAAAGGAGAACGGATGACTGAACAACAGGTCTACATGAATCATGCCGGGGGGGGGGCAAAGAGGCATATGGTTTGCAGAAAGCCCATTTGAGACTAGATGTAACACAGAGCCTCTTAAATCTATGGGTGCCCCATGAGAATACCTTCAGAAAATGAGCTGTCTGTCTGTGTTTCGGCCTCAGCTGGCTGTGAAAGACATCAGTTTAAACTCGGCCTAAATCACTGTCATTGTTTTCTTTGCTGTGGGTCAGTTTAAAGTCTGAAATTTGTACATCTACCTGTACACACGGAGGATATGTTCACGTTGACAGATGAATCAAGCTGTTAAATCAATAAAAAAGGAGCTGGTGTTGTCTTTTTCAGCTGTGATTGGATGGATTACCTTGTTAAAACGTCCTCTACTGAACTATATTTGCCAAATAAGGAGCTCCCTGTTGTGTGTGTGTGTTTGTGTGTGTCTCTTCATCTTGCTCCGTATTTATCTAATCATTTCAGACAGATTGTTCGGCCTCTTCGCGTTTCTTCCTCTCATTTATCTTAATTTTAATTTGCAGTTTCACTCCAGCCACACATGATATCCAGATTTTTGAGCAATAAGGACCACCCAGAAGTGTTTTAGGCCTCTTTCTACCCAAGTTGCTCCACAAAAAGATGGCTCCAATCGAGCACAAGACACATTAAAAACTAATCGGATGGCAGTGACACACAGTAGTCGTGCACGGCTTTATTTGCAAAGCAGATGGAAAGCCTTGGCCTGTCCAACATTAATTACAATTACATTCACAGAGGAAGCCGTCCCTCCTCCAGGGCGGTTAGGACTCTGTGTACGGCTGGAGGAGATGGCAACCTAATCCCCCCGGTCACCGCAGAAATCTGAGGGAATTGTCAAAAGATGCACAGGACGTGATTAATCAAAGTGGAGAAGCCAGATGTGCAACAACACAGGAGTATAAAGCAAAACTAACACAGCAAAGGAAGAACAAAACCACAGACACACAAACACCACGCTGCCACCATCACACTCCCCCACAGAAGCCAGCGGATGGGCTTCGATATTTGAGACCAAAATCGACGGCTTCCTTCTCTCCGAATATCTGGTTTTCATCACCACATGTTGCAACACCAACACTCAGAGGAGCAATAACAAGAGGAGCGTTTTCTATCTCAGCCCCTCCAACCTAATTCTCTCCATCACTTGTGATATTGAGTGACTATTAATGGTTTAGTGAGGTGAGTGGTAAAGCATTTAACAGTCTTTTTGTCTTAAAAGTCATAAAAAACCTATAAAAACTCGTTCTTCAGCAGTGATAAAACTCCCACTGCTCTCAAAGATTATGACAATGGCCAAGAAGTTCCCAACAAGAATGACAACCAGTGTGGTTTCAAGCCTCCTTGTCCACCAGCCTGACTCTGGCAGGGCCTCTGTTTATCTTCAGACGCTCTGTTTAGACTCTTCCAGTAAACACCGGAGCTGCTAATGGAAGGAAGGGCTTTGAGCTTTTATGTTCCCAACTCGTTGTGATTAAAGTGTCTCTCTTTATCATCGCTGGAGCTAATTAAAGACTAATCTGCTTGTGAAACACAAACAATGCGACACAATTTACGCACAGAGCCCGCAGCTTTCTGCACTAGAGGTCAAGGGCAGGAATAACACTTCATATACAAAATACCAGCGGTGGCGGTTGATGGTTTGCTGAGGATACTGGGTTTATTTTCCCGCGACAACATTTATCACTGGAGTAGATTGCACAGAAAGTCTAACCACAGGATTTCGGTCCTATAAGTGAACCCAGGAAGACAAATCTACCCGGAAAGAGGACGTGTAACACTAAATTACTTAAACAATACAAACCTCACTTTTGGAACCGCAGGTAAAATTAGTGAGGTATTCGGCCTCTGTGTGGTTCATATAATTAAAAATACCAAACGTGCGTAATGGTGCGTCCCGCTTTGCGCAGCGGCCGGTTCTGTATCACAATTTGGATTCTTTGTCTTTCATTCAGGACAAGCACAATAACAACACAGACACACACAAAAAATCACCGATTTAAATAACTCACCTAAATTAACGAAGCTCATCACCATATCTGCGTCATTTAGGAAGGCGGATTCTTGATATGATGTGAGAGGAGGGCTCTGGGTCGTCCGCATGGATCTGTATCTGTCCAGGACGCTTTCCACTTGGCTTTTCTCATCGCTGGATATAGTGTTGTACAAGTCCAACATGAAGAGCGGAGCGGAGTTAAACTTTCCGTGTGACAAATGCGGTCGCGGTCTGTGCGGCAACCCCAGGATGGACAGGATCTCCTTCTGCATCTCCCTCTTCTCGTGCGTCCGCAGCCGCCGGTGGACGAAACTCGGGTGCGCCTCGCTGTTTCCATCCAGCGAAAAGTTACTCCCCGCGAGCGTCAACGTGCAGTAATAAACGCTCCACCACAATCCGAGCAAGGCGAGGCGGCAGCTGGTCATGGTGCTGTCCCGCTGTGCGCTTCGAAGTCCCAAGTGTGCGTGGCTTAAGAGTTTCAGCCGCCGATCCGAAAGCGAAATGCGCAAAACGCGCGTAACGGTAACCAAAATCCGTCCAAGAATGCTGCTGTCTGTCGCAACCACTGATCAAAAACAGAAAAATAGTCGCGATTCAAGCCATTTGAGATACTCCCTCAAGCAAAATACGCATAAAATTATCGCTCCTGCTTTCATTTCTGAGTCCCGTCGCGCGCTGTGCTGCTTCAGGATGAAGTGCACCATGTGAAACTTTATTCTGAGCGCTCCGGTAAATCGGTCAGCAGACACGTTTCGATGCGACATCCAACAAAAGAGTAACTCCTCTGAAAGATGCCATTCTACTGAAGCGGGTATGTTTACTCGGAGATGTGCGATCAGTCTAAAAAAGTCCGTCTTCCAGCAGTTTGTGCAGCGGTCTCTGACTCCTACAGGTTGCGTGTGAGAGTCTAGAAGGATTCAGCAGGTTGCAGTTCATAATATGCGTAAGTGCACGTGTACGTGTGAACGCGTCTCTTTGAGTGTGTGCGCGTTCAGAAACCGCCCACTCCGCGTGCGCTTAGCCAGAGGTGGAGCTCTTTAACCCAAGTCTAACATCATATTTCTAGAATTTGTTCGCGGCGGAATAACCACCTGTCTGATTTAATCCATCTGATTAGATAAATATTCGGTTTGGCTTTGTTTTTTTCAAAGTGCAAGTTTATTTATTTATTCCGCATTTCCTGTAACACGACTTTATCTGAGCCTCTGTTTTATATTTCTGTCACATCGTCACTTTGTATCTGCAGGACTGTTCGTTCAGGTCTGCAACTTTAAACTGCGTCTCATATGTTTTTGTCTCTTCAGTCAGTTGCGACATTTCGAGGCTGCGCCTCTGCTGAAGCAGCTCAGGGACGCACAGTTTCTGCCTTTGAGCTGCGATGTCCAGTTGAGGCACGACCCCTGACGATGGAGGAGGAAACAGCAAGCAGAACACTCAGCATCTCTCAGGAGAAGTGAACCAAATTATGATGCGGCTGCGCTATCCTGTTAGCACTTCATTTGCAAGATATTTTTTCACTCAATAAATGTGCATGCATGCACGACGTATCATGAATTCCTATCCTCAACATTATCAAATAAATGTGGTGATAACTGCATCGAGAGCTGACCCATCAGACCACATCTGACCATGATCTGAAACCACAATAAAGAGCCATCTGTGGAGATGTGTTAAAACCAGAGTAATATGATTTGTTAATAACAGGAGCTCTTGATATACTGATTTCTACACTAATGCCCCTTTCACACTAGCACCTACTCAGCCCAGCCCAGCACCACACCGCCCGGTTTGTTTGTGTTCCCATTA
>JAOXYM010000019.1:17545111-17560129 GCA_028567055.1 Leptatherina wallacei
CACACACACACACACACACACACACACACACACACACACACACACACACACACACACACACACACACACACACCAGGGCAGCTCTCAGACTAAATACCAGTCATATGACCTCCATGCAGATCAACAAAATCCCTACAATGCCAAAAAGTTTTATTTCATATTCTAAGAAATGATTTTCTAGGACAGATATTTATAGATATTCAAAGCGGAAATAATATCTTATTTAAGACTAAAATATGTGAGTGACTAAATGTGTGTTTGAGAGAAGTGATGGACTCTAAAATAACAAAACCAGAGCTGAAGTGGCTGTTCTGAAGCCGCTCTCTCATGGAAGCCATTTATCAGTCTTCTTGGAATCCATGTTTCCATTTATTTGAAAGGGAGCTTGTTCCTGATTTATCGTACGGATTCAGGGGTAAAGCCGAGCTACAGGCAGAAATTAATTCTTTCACCAGAGAGGGATCTTTGTGAACAGTCAAGATTTTCAAGATGCTTTTTTGGCTGTAGAGCTGAACACAGATTAAAAAAAAAAAAAGCGTGGAAGGAGAGGGTCGTTTCTATTATCTCATACTTGTGTGAGTCAGTCTTGGTAAGAAACAGCACGAGATCCACGTTAAACACTTCACGGCCCATTAATCTTGGACATGTGTCATATTAAACAAACTCTGCCCTGCTGCTCTCGAACCCTGTCACAACAATCCAGATAAACAAGCTGCATGAGCTGACAGCAACTTAAAAAGCACTTGAATATTTTTACATTTATTTAACATTGATCAGTTTTACATATTTGTGTGTGTGTGTGTGCGTCCCCTGAGGAAGAGCAGGTGATGTGTGTGTGTGTTTGGTGAATTGGAAGCAGAGGGAGGAGGAAACATTAAACAGAAGCCCTGTGTCCTGTCATCACACTGTCTAGACAGGACACCTCTTAGACCTAATGAGGTCTTTGTCCATCTGTATCTGTTTTACCATCACACACATGCGCGCACACACACACACACCCACCCACCTCTGTACTTTTTGGCTTTAGTTCTTCCTGTAGGAGACTTTTTTTCCCCTTTTTATTCAAGGTAATTAAAAAGGTCAGAGTTCACGCAGACTTCCACATGCATGGACACGTATGTACGCAGAGAGTTTAGACTTTTGTGTTAGATTAGTATAAAATATGCAGAAAATAACTGCACACTGAGGATTTACAGTGATGTAGAAGCATTTTATTATTATGTTTTATATAACGATGTGCAGAAGTCTTGACTCATCCCTCACTTCTTGATGCATTGGCAGGAGAAGAAGAAATAGCTGCGGGTTTGTTAGTTTTTTTAAATGTGCAAACATGAGGGAAAATACAGTTTTTAAAGGGAGAGTTCAAACAAAAGTGAATCTCTGGTCTGAGTAGCTTAGCCATCTCAGACAAGTTTTCTTGTAATTTCTTTAAAAAGTCTTCAGGAATACTTCTCCAGGTTTCTTGAAGGACTTTCCAAAACTCATCTTCGGATGTTGGCTGCCTTTTTTGTGTTCTGTTCTCGGTCCAGATGATCCGTCACTGCTTCAATAATGTTGAGATCCAGGTTCGGGGGAGGATTCATCGCTCATAAGACCTGCTGCTACAGATTTTTAGTCCAGTTCTTGTTTCCTTTGGCAAATCTCAGCCTTTTCTCCCCGTTTCTCTTCCTTAATGGCTTCTTGACAGCCACATCTCCATGGAGACCATTTCTGATGAGGTTGTGGCCAACAATAGATGGATCATCTGAAGGTCCAAATGCATCTCCTGGGTCCCGTGTCAGGTTTGTTCCTACTTCTTAAGGGCATCACTTTCAAATACCCTTCATCTGCTGTAGATCTTCCACTTGTCCAGTTTCCTCAGACATTTTAAGGACACATTACACTTAATGCTGAAATCCTCCAAGTTTTCAGATAATAGCTCTTTAGGAATCACCTTGTTGTTGGAAAAATGCTGTTTTTTTTACTGTCAAACTCTTTTAAACAAGCCATTCTCAGTAGATGTAAGAAAAGAAATGAGAACAAATGATGTTTCTTTTTGACTGGAAGCTAGTAACAAAAAGCCTAAAGATCACATAAAATAATCTCTTTGCTAAGCTGTTTATGTGTCGACACAACACTGGTTCATCCCCAGAGTTAGGAGCCTTTTTTATGATTGAAGGTTTCATTGTTTAAAACCACTTTAAAAGAAAGTCTGATGTAGCAAAATTTAAAGAAAAAAAAAGCATTTGTACAGTACTGTCATCTAATAGAATATCATATATCATATCTTTAAAAATAA
This sequence comes from Leptatherina wallacei, assembly GCA_028567055.1. Taxonomy (NCBI): domain Eukaryota; kingdom Metazoa; phylum Chordata; class Actinopteri; order Atheriniformes; family Atherinidae; genus Leptatherina; species Leptatherina wallacei. The sequence continues at coordinate 17,547,390 of JAOXYM010000019.1, forward strand.
TGAGCACTTCTTTCAAGCACAGCCCGCAACAACACAGTATGGGTGCAGCAAGGTGTGTTAGTTCACCTGAAATCAGACTTTTTAAAAAGGTCTTTGAAAGATAAATCCTAGGAGAATCTTCCTCCTCTTCCTTCTCCAGAAGTGAATCTGGATGCTCCACCGATGGCTTCGACTTGAATGACAGGAACTCCGTGCTCAAATTCATACTGCATGGCCTGAACAGAACAAGGAACATTACTCCAACAAAGCCGAGTCGGGATGACTTTATCTCTGGTAAACAGTTTAGATCCTTTTTGTGGTGCATTAAGTAGAAATCTAACACAACAACCACAACTTATATAATTAATTTCTTTCATAAAATCATTGTTAGATGTGGAGCTAAATGGCTTCTAGCTAACATTGTTCAGTGCACTGTAACAATACCTGCACATTTCATTGCTGTCTCACTAAAGTTAGGGATCTATAGTCTACAGTACTGTATATGATGCATCCAAACAATGTATACATGTGTAGGGAACTCTACCAGTTTAAAAAACAAACACAAAATAAAACCAGTGATCGTGCAGCAGCAGGCATTTCACTTGTGTTTAATAAAAATAAAGTCTAATTTTCTGGGTAAAGTCTGGGTTATCCTTCATGTGAACAGCAGCTGGGACTTATATGTGGCAGAGTTGACAGAAATAAACCCATCGGGAACAAATTTGAAGCCATTTGTCCACTGATGTCAATAAAAACCAGGGATGTGAGTAATTCTTAGAGCCAATCGTGATATTGATTGATTAGAAAACAATCTGATGTTTTCTGATATTATAAATCCTGCCACAAGAGTTTGACTGGATTCGATTCAGGAAAAAACTATTGATAGGAGATGATATCACGATGAATCCCATCAATATCAAGTCACAAAAAGTTTATGGAAACAATCCCTTTTTTAAGCATCTCTTCCAAATGATCCATGTTTGATCAATACTTTTATTTAGGACTGATACTATTGGATGTGGATCTATGGATTGTTACACACCTGTTTGGGAAATGCACCCGAAAGCACTTAAAGGTCAAACAGTGCTTATAAATCGGTGTATTTGGATGTGCCGTTACCATGGATACATCGATGCCCTGTGGCAGTGTCAAGGTGAGCGTACCTGTGTGAAAGAGGGAGCGTCGTAGCAGCTGTACATGGCTGACGAGCGGTCGGCCCGCAGACACTGCTGAGGAAAGGCGCTGATCTGCTCTGCCAGCTGCACGGCTGCCTGTAAAGCTGTGGTTGCAGCAGAAAGCCAGTCAACATGGAGACATGAAAGATTTAAACTAAGAACACAAAAACGCGGCCGCTCACGAGACAGAAAATGCACACACACACACACACACACCTCTGGTCTACTACCATTTTCCTTTTCTATATTTAGAGAAGTGTTGGTCCTTTAATGGCTGCTGCTGGGTTTTCTAAGCTTTCCACCACTCTGCCTCCTGACCCACAAAAAAGCCCTGGACTGCATCCAGATCCGTCCTATGGAAACACAAACCCCCATTCTGATGATACACTTTGATGCCCTCTTTGTGTGTTTAGGAGCTGCTACTTCTTCCCTTCGCTCTGATGTTAAACTTAGGCTAAGTGATCATCCTTCAGAGAGGCAATTAGGCTGTGGATAAACTGTGGGAAGAAGAACTTCCTAAAAGAATTAAACTAAAGGAGGGAGGAGAGGAAATCAGAGGCGATTGAGCTGTGAAGAACACATGGAGCCATTAAAATGTGTGAGATCTCTCCTGCACTAGTGTAACAAAGGAAATGGTACATGGAGATTTTTGTGCTAGCTTAATCCTCAGAGGCAGACAGCACTAATGGTGAGTTATAGATTCGCTGTAGTGTTGAAGCCAAATAAAGAAAACAGACTCACTGGAACAAATTTAGATTATTTATGATTCAGGTGGATTTTTCTTACAAGAGTTTCTTACAATAAGAAGAAAAAAAAAAGTTTCCTGAATGAAAATGGATCCCAGGCCTCAGCATCCACATTACAGTAGGTAACAATTTGTTCTGCGTGCTGGAAAAACAACATTACTAGTTCGGTTTAGAGCATTTTCCACCATAAACTTACTTTTGTGGATGTGTGTTGATCTACAATCTACAATGTAAACAACTATCATTATCATAAGACATAAACCAAACCAGCTTTATTTACCTTGGCCATCAGGAACAACTCTATTGGCCAGCCCATAGGCGAGAGCTTCCTGCGCTCCGATTGGTCGTCCAGTCAGAATCAGGTCCAGCGCTCTTGATAAGCCAATGAGACGCGGGAGACGGACCGTGCCTCCATCGATCAGGGGAACCCCTAAGAGAAAAAAACATTTCTAAATTCAATGCAGTGCATCAATAATATCTCATGCAACCTCCATTATGTTCATGTCCTTTTGCTCTGAGCCTGAAATGATAAGGTAATCAATAAATTATATTACTTTTGACACTGGTTGAAATTAATTAAAATTGATAAATCCTTTGGTCACCAATGAGCATCTGTACTGTGACTGATTGTTTTCTCACATTCTGTCCTTTAAAATCAGGCCAAAAGACACAAATCTCCTTATCTGTGTGTATAAATGATGCTCTGCAGAACAATCTGGGGTCTTTCCTTCATGTACATGGCTTGGCTCTCAGCATGATGGAAACACTTTCCTCACAAGGAATAAAACCAAATTTCTGTTCCTTTTTTCTGCTTTAACACTACAGAACAGCCATCTCTTATGGTCATCTTTATTATATATATTCTACGGTTACTACACCCTCTGATGCTGTAAACTACTATAAAAGGAAAATAGGCTTGTTGGTCAAGGTTTTAATAAACTAAACAGACAAATATTGGAAGAAAATAACTATCTGAAAACTTGCTGCATTTATATTTTAACTCCATCTGGCTGTTTTGGGATTAACTGGACAAAAAGATAAAAGCTAATTAACAAAACTCCATTGATGTGAAGAAAAAAAAGGGGGGGGATATTATCTAATATCTCTGAAAATGGTTTGTTTTTCCAACATTTCTAATGTCCAAATTATTAAACAGGACAAAAATTTTCAGAATGGGTCCCAAAAAAAAAAATATAGGCTCCATGTTTGAGAAATATCTGAGATTCCCTAAAAATTTCTATGAAAACTTTGGACTAGCCGTTTAATGCAGATTCCGTTGGGACAGACCCCCCCCCCCTGGTCTGCTTTGCTTTGCTTTTTACTCTTTGTTCTGTTGCTTTCCCACACACCTGTATTCAGTTAGTCCTCACTGACATCAGTATATATGATGTGTTTTAATCTATTATCTTAGTACTCCTTACAAACCGGCCATTTTGCCAAGTTTTCCTGTTTTATGGTTCTCATCTTTTTCCAGATGTTTGCCTTTGTAGCCTGGATTTTACACATTGTGCTCAAGTTGTTTTTAATTAGTTGGATTTATTTTGGTTTGAGCCTGTTTGCCGCTTCTCTGTTTGGCAGCTTTGCTAACAAACCACCTGCGTTTGACCCTTTTTCTTTTAAAAACTCTGGATTTTGGACTTTAACCTAAATATGTGTCTCCATCAGATTCATCACACCATTATAGGAGCAACGGCTATTCTTCCTGGGGTCCGAATCATCACAAAACCATTGCAAGTAATGTCCAACTAAGACACTAAAGTAATCTGAACTGCAGCTCAACCACTGATTTTTTTAAAATATATTTTATTAATTTAATTAATCTTATTTCAATCCATTATAAATAAATAAAATTAAACATATTATTCTATAGTGAGTAACACGGTTTACTCTGTTAGGGGAGATGTCTGACACTATTTTATTACACTGTTCTTTGCATGAGGATGTGAAACTTCGGCTTCCGATTCTCCGTCTCACTGGACACATTCATATAAAGCTTTATCACCCTGTCCACCGGAGAGCTAGTAGAAGAAGAGGAAGGGTGAGAGAAAGAGAAGGCTGCAAGGTACGCTGAGCTTCTGGCGTCCATCCTAATTTCTAAAGCACACCAGCTGCAACTGGCACACTTTCTGCTGCTCTGTTCCACACCACAATCCCCAATCTTTCCAACGCGCTGATTCTATCTGACCACCTCTTATTGAGAGCACATGTGTCCAACATGTTTTCATAACCCCACATCATCATCATCATCATCGTCATCATCATCTGTGGGGGTGGCATTGCAAGCTCCATGCTCCATTTTTTTCCATGTTATTTAAATAAATTAAAATGAAATACGTGGAATATCAGTGCAAAATGCACGTGTGGCCCATCCGGAGGCCTGGATCGTGTGCAGAGAGTCGGTCCAATGTGGCGCTCTGACAGGCAGAAATCTGTGGTTAGCTGCAAGGAGGACGTAGAGGGGGGGGGTTCTACTTTGTCTGCAACACTCAATTTCACTCAATTTTTCAGTCATCAGTCATTACGGGAAAGAATTCTGACTTTCCAGCTGAATTCCTTTAGCTGCAGCTCGAATGTAAAAATCGCAGAGCTCATGGTTACACAGGTGTGTGCACGAGAGAATAACCTCCACTCAGACTTTCACTTTTGAATAAAATAACCACAAAGACCTCAGTGCTCGCTGCTCCGATACATTTATTCATGACTTAACCGTTTTACTTGATCATTGGCATTTTGATTTCAACATGTAGCCGAGCTCCTTCAGAGGCTTTCCATAAAAGCACCGGCAGCTGAATATAAAACGTCCCCGGTGACTCAATCCACAGTGAACTTAATTAGAGCGAGGAGGTTTTCTCTATGTCACGTCCAGGAATTGATTACAGGAAAAGGCAGACAGGGGGGGGGGGAAGAAGTGAGTGACGGAGACGCGAGGCCGGCTAAACACCAAGCGAGTCTCGGGAAGACAAAGCCTGACTCAAAGAAGGAGAGATAAAGAGGCAGGTTGACCTCCAGTCTGTCTGTCTTTGGTGCTGCTGTTGGCACCACAGCTATCAGCAACCGGAAGGATCTTCCTTCTTATCCTTAGCACCCGTCTCCAGCGCCTCCTCCCCCCTCCACCCCCCCTCTCTTCCTCTGATAGTCCCGTCTCTGATGTGTGCTCTTTGACAGACCTGTACTTTGTCCCACATGAAGGAGAGTGATGAACGTGACGAAGCTTTCAGCTTTTTTTTGTTTTTTTTTTGTGGTTTTAAAAAGAACTTGACTCAAGAGGAAATCTTTTTATGTTTGCCAACGATTCTGATGCGAGATAACTAGTCGGCATCCGTTTAGAAAAACATGGATTTATGATCTTTGGCTCTATAATTAGCCAAACATTTGGAAAGGAGTGCGCTAGAGCAGATAAACTCATTGTCAAAATATGGGCTTTTTTATTTACAGAGATCAACATGAGTCAGCAAAGCCTATTATTAGATAAGCAGATAGAAGAGGTGGTTTGCTTCCTGCAACACAGGATGCGTAAAACTGTAGAAGTCAAGAGGAAAGAGGAGTCCTTGTATTTTATCTGCTAACAACACACAGATACCCTGACTTAGCTGCAGAAGCCTGAATCCTTCTCGAGTCATCACAAAATGTTGCATATTCAAACTCTGGCTTCTTGGCTAACACTGTGTTTGGGATGTTTTTGTAGGATAACTTATCTGAAAGCTTCCTATTAGGATTGCTTCAGTCAAAATAAATGATACAAAAGGTTTTTATATGTTAAAGTTTGTGACATGAGATAAAAAAAAAAAAAAAAGACTGAGTGTGTCTGGAAGGGCTGAAGAGAATAATAAGCTTGGCTTTAGTTTAATAAGCGTCGTCAGAGCAAACCACAATGTTTCTGGAACAGTGAGCCGAATCTTTAATTTGTTTTGCGAAAATCCTCAAACAGATTCACAAACATGTTCGTGACTTTCTCCTTAGACTGGTAAATACTGATCTCTCCATAAGTTAAAAGACGTGCCAGGTGGCCCTACGTTGCATAGGTAAAAGCTTGAAAATGCCAATAAATGGTCATAATTATTATCATTATTATTAAATGGTCATGAGACTGAAGAGCCGTGTGCAGACACAGACAGATGTGCACTGAAACCTGTTCTTAAAGTAATAATCTTTGATCATACAGTGAGATTTTACTCGTATAAAAGCAGCTTTATGTACAAACAGGAAATGAATTCCTCCTGAACTCGGACAGCAAACCTGCAGTCTGCTGCCGTGAGCGTGTAAGGATGCACATCCTTGTGGTGCAGTGGCTAAAGAGGAAAGCGGTACACCGTAGAATACATTTTCATCTCTCTGTACATACTGAACCCTCCACAGTTTGTAGAGCAAACTGCCCCCTGCTGTGTCCAAACACATCCAGCATCCCTGTAAGATGCGGTACGCTGATAGAGCGAGAGTGCTTGCACTGATGAAATTAAACCTCCAGGTGAGTCTGAAGGTTGGTCAGTGGTGTTATTAAGCAGGTGGTCAGGACATAACCTCCATCTTTTATTACAACTAAACATTATAATAAAAAAACAAAAACAATGTTGTAGTAAATTTTAACTACAACGTATGTATAAATGTACCATCCAGTATCAGCTGCTTCTTGTTGGAGGTGCGTGCCTGCATGAGGTGCGTGATTAATAAAGTCCTCTTGGGCAGCAGGAGACCACATTCTCAGTGGCTCTAGGAGTCACAGATAACTTGGACATTTATAGAGTGATATTCTTGTGGTTGAAGGTACGGAGGGTGCCCGGCGAGGGTGCTTTAATGCACACGAGTGGAGTCTTTTGTGGCAATGGGGTTAGAAAAAGCAGCAACAGAAGGAAATTCCGTCTTGACTGCGACTTGTTGTTAAATGAATGAAAAGAATGAAAAATTTAGCCTTGTAATTACAAAAGGTGAGCTTTTGTCTGGAAGCGCTGGGATCAAGGCATCAATATGCAAACAGAGATTTTACATTTAAAAAAATATATATATTATATATATATAATGGTTGGTGTTTGATGCCCAATGACCTTTAGAAGATCAGAGCTAATAGGGGATGTGGCTCCAGTGAAATGCCTGGAGAAAGTCAAATAGATTTTTCAGCTCAGGCACCTCATAAAAACTGTCAGGTATGATGGTGGACGGCTGATGATTACTTTGCTTTCAGTGGACACCTTGCAACCATTGAAAGGACCATGATCTCCTCTATGTACCAAAGTATTGTAAGGTCAGATGTGAGGCCATCTGGACAATGATCCCAAACCTACGTTTAATATCTCAGCTAACCGAATGAAAATCAATCCGATCAGAGATTCTAGCCGACATGTTTACATGGATGCTAAATAAAGTGATCCGATCAGTTGTGTTTTTTTATTTTCCATTTTAACCTTCGAGATGCTGAAAGTACTTCTACATGCTGTTGAATAACTGCTTCTGCATTGTGGTTTAGTACTTTCAATAAATAATGATACAGTGTAATATGTCTTTTTAATGTTTATTGCCTAATTCTAAGACCAGATAAGGACCATAATCTTTTATTATGATAGATAAAACTTTAGAATTGAAAAAAAAAAGATATACTTTCTTTATCATAAATAACAAGCATCTGCCCTGTACATAGGAAAATGATCATGACTTCAGTACCACGTCCCATGGGAGCAGACGTGACCACACATCCTCCGGTCCTCAGTTACTCATAACTCGAGAACACTGAGAAACATGACACACTTGGGTATTCCTGTTTGCTCCTGGTGCTGCTGGCATCCTCACCACATCAAAGCTAAACCCACTACAATGGCCTCCCATGAGGGTAATGCGATTAAGTTTGATGTGGATTAACAGTTTCCGGATAACTCCAGACTACATGGACAAGAGGCAAAAGATCAGACTTTCAATCGGAAGTTTGCTTTGAAATGCTCACTGGGATTTTGGGGAAAATACTCCAGTTGGGCTGGGTCAGAGATGAGTGCCACACAGTTAACTGGATTTCATGTCTTTAGCCCCCTAATTTAATATGAAGCTATTCTTTGGTTTACAGAGTGCAATTATGCAGGACCACCAAGGCTGAAAATGAGGCCTTGAAGCATGAAAATGAAGGCGTAGCAGCTCGTAAAAAGTGCAATATTTCATAAACGTGTTAGCATGATCAGATCTTATCAGGATAAATATAAAAGATAAGATTCTGTTCCTTTGGGCTCATGTCAACATCTCTAAAGTGATCTGTAATTACTCATAAATCATCCCCCCCCACACACACACAGACTTGTAACATTGCTTGTTTTTCCATCCCAGCAGCACAATTGTTCTGTTCATTCATTCTTCATTGATAAAAAAAAAAAAAAAACCAGTTTGAAATAAGATGATGCAACTCCTGGGTTATGCCGCTCAGGTTCAAACTCACTCAGCAGGTGTTTGGATTGGCCGGTTTCATGCAGCTTTTGGACCGCGGTTCGACTTGAAGATTTGTCGCCGTCTCTTTTACTCTTCGTCCACGCTGAACTGGCAAGCAGGGAAAGGTAAGAGAAACTGACTGCAGGATGCTGCAGGTTAGCTGCTGTGTTTGTTGGAAGCAGCTTCCACTTCACGGTGTAATATCAGAAGCATAACACTGAACATCCTCCACGCCTGATTTAACTCCTTCAATGAAATATTAGTAGTATTTCAAGTTCCATTTTTCTGTGCCAGCTTTTTTTGTTTTTGTTTTTTTTTGTTTCTCCAGTTTAAAGAGCCAAAATAACGTTGGGGAATTAAGTAAGCGCCGTGGTTTTTCATTCAGGTCTTTGAAAATTCAAAGAGCAGCTGACACTAATACCAGATTCCTGTGACGCAACCGTCTCCTCCCTCTCATTTCCTCCATGGAAGGGCAGAGGGGCCTCAGACAGGAAGCCACAGGTTTTGGCAGCCAATCACATGCCAGAAAACTGTCATATCCTTGTGGTGGCCGGTGGCCCACATCAGAGCAGCCGGGCATGCCTCTGAGAGGTTTTCAGCTCCAAAGCCACCAGGGATTCCCTCGGGCTGCTGCCATCTGTGCCCGGCCCAAAAATCGGTTACAGAATTCACCCATTAAAAAGAAATAATGGCTGAGAGACACCGGGTCTTTAAATAAACTGTGCGTCCCACAGAATAGCAGTATATGTTTGATGCAAAAAGCAAGGGACGTTTGGTTTTCAATTGTTTAAAGAAATATGCGTGCCGTGTTGTCTACTTGTCCCATCTCATTAATCCTTCCAGAATTCCCCGACTTAAATCCTCATATTGACTGCAACAAAGACATGCTTGAAAGGGGTGAAAATGGTGGCCGTGCAGCATTAAACTTTGAAAAAAAAATGCCTATGAAAATGTTGAACCAACAGTGAAAGTAATAATCACTTTGCTAAATGAACATCTGAATTAAAAACCACAGCTGGAGGAAACAACTCAAATGTGTTGACAAACAAGCCCTGAAAATGTGAGGCAATGAAAAGACTGAGAATTAATTACTGGGAGGAAATGTGCAACTTAATGTGCAAAAAACCGCAGCGACGACTCTTACTGCCTTCCAAACATACTTTTGAGCTGATGGAAGAGGTTTGAGTGCAGGCACTGGACTAGATGAGTGAAGACTGAAATGTTTTTAATTCATTCAGTTCCAGATATGTGTTGTTAATCAAGTGCTGAGAATGCAGTGATGACATTACAAGGCTCCTTTTTCAATTTCAGGATAAAGACAACCTGAAGGTTAATAGCAGGTTAGGAAATAATGATGGTGAGCATGGTTCTGTGCTCAAGTGAAATCTTTACATCCATTGTCTTTAAGAGGGGCTCTGGGCTCTGGTTCATATGATAAATGTATTCCTACATCAGAAAGTAATGGGGGTTCAAAGGTTGCCACGGAAACAGTTATTTGACCTAAGAGCTAGGAAGCTGTTATGACTGATGCCTACAAACCAGCTAACATGATTGTAACATGGTATGTGCACACATGCTGTTTAGTTGTGTCAGCAGAGGCATCGTCTACAACAGCTTTTCTCAAACTTGGGGTCCCAAGATGATTTCAGGGGGTCGCCAGATCGTCCGTCGTGGCACAAAAAGGTTGAGAATCACTGGTCTAGAAGATGTATCCTCATGCATGCACTATGACGACACCAAAGAGAACAGAGGGTGAAAATAAACAGCGGGGGGGGACTGCAAGTGACCAGCAAACCTTTGAGCCTCATCAACACACACCACAATAATCATTACAGTTATTTTTCACTGTTGACTCGTAAACATTTCTTTGCATTAATGTAATTTGTGGAAACAGTTGCTCTTTACAGAAGGACCCAGTATGATTCAGCCGGTATAGTTCCTACTACTGTATGCAGGTACAAACGCTTGTCCATAGCAGGAAAATCTAAACTGCACCAGTAAAGGAAACATTAGAGAACCACTACACACACTGGGGGCATCCTATCATAAAAATATACTGAGACTGGCCATGAACATAGCATCTGAGGTAGTGTTATTTTAACTAGCTATTAATTAATTTAAAACTGTGATGATGTTTAGTTTTTCAGCTCAGGTTGCAGTAGTGAGAAGAAAACATGGCAGCGCTTTACAATGGCATAAAAAGAACTAAATCAAAAGGTCAAAATATTAAAAAATAATTGAAAACAAACATGAACTCTGATGATTTAAAGCGTGCAGTCGTCACTCTGTGAAGACATAGACTCACACAGAAAGACAAGGACATTGCCGGGATATTCTCCTGTGAAATTACAGGCCTGAGATGATAATCCTTGCATGTTTACCCTCTAAATCTAGTACTGCCAGTAAATTATGGTACAAAACTATATTTATAAACACTATGGTTGTATTTTAAGTCTTTCAGTAGCATGGTTTAAGGAGTGAGAGCTATAAGAGAGATGCTGCAACAGTTCAACACAGGCCAATTTTACAGAGTGAAGGGGACCATGGCTTTCTGGGATCAGGATCAGCTTAACGTGTTTACAGGAGAGGATCCAAAGTACTGCTTCGTATTTTAAAAGTATAGCCGAGTCAGCGGGCAAACCACGCAGCAAGACGCCAAAAAAGGAAAATGTTGTTTATGAGGAACTTGTGTGACATAAATAATATGTAAGCCATGTTTAGCCCTGTAGTGGAAACCTGGCAGTTGGTTGCTTCCTCTTCTACTTATCAACACTGCCCAGCAGACTCTAGCCATGATGCCAAAAGGTCACGGTCACCGGCGTTATCGCGCTACGACTCCATCCTCGCGCATAAACAAGAGGCGGCTGGGTGATAACGGAGAACATAGTAACAAAGCTGAAAAATAGAAACACAGTCAACTTCCTGGTATTAACAGACAGATGATGCATGCTTTGATGCAAAGAAACCAAGGGTTTCTTTTCTATAATTAACTGAGCAAAAACACAAGAGCAGCAGCAGCATGACACATGGCAGAAAAATAATGTCCTGGAAAAAATGCATCCCTATGACACAACTGTGCAGATCACCCCCATCTGCAGTGGAACAATGATTTTGGTAATATTGGAAAAAAAAAAAACATTGCCTGGTCTGATGAGTCTCCATTTCAGCAGCACATTCAGATGGTAGGCTCAGAGTTTGGCAAAAAGAACATGAATGAACAAGAATGAAATATCCCACACCATTACACCAGTGGGATATTTTCTTGGCACAATTGAGCCAAATTTTAAATGCCACAAAGCTCAAATCATCTCTAACTGCTTTCTTGAACATAACAATGAGTTCAGTGTACTCCAACAGCTTCCACAGTCACCAGATCTCAGTCCAACAGAGCCTCTTTGGGATGTGGGGGAAAAGGGAGATTCTCATCATGGATGTGCAGCAACTGTGTGATGCTATCACGTCAATATGACGCAAAATCTCAGAGGAATGTTTCCAACACCTTGATGAATCTATGACACGAAGGCAGCTCTGAAAGCAAACCAGTGGTGGACCTAATAAAGTGGCTAGCAAGTGTATATGTACATATTGAAGAACCAACCGAGCTGCTTTAGTGTTTTCAAGTTAAACTTTGTTTTGGCCGGACGTTCTACAGCTTTACTGCAACATCCAATGTTGAATGGTTCACCATTTTTAATCCAACTTATTTAAGGTATTTCTTGTGGTGTCATGTGCCATATGGCCATATCAGGCTCAACAATAATAATAATTTTAAAAAAAAGTTTTGTAAGACTTCCTAAAGGCTCAAAATACCTAGGAAAACCACGGGGTCTGGCACTGGAGCAGCAGAATCTCAGTCCAAAAACAAACAGCCAAAAACTGAAAGTGAAACTGAACTTTGAGCCTTTCAATCAAGAAGAAAAAAAAAAATCTTTGTGTCTTGGGACAACCAGAAAAATGTGCACTCTGGTTGTAACCTTCTGTTTGTAGGGGGCTGTTTTTTAAGGAAAGGATGTGGGTTATTCAGAAGAGGAAATTCTGGATCTGCTCTAGACTGCATGGCAGGAACTGGCCTTCTGTTTGAGGAGGAAACAAGTGGAGCAAATAGCACTCGCCTTTTTATTAGAAACATCATCTACTGTTCAAGCATTTTTATTTTCAACATCATGCCTAATATAAGACATAAAATCCTGCACTTATCCAGAAAAAAGAAAAGTACTTTATAGTTTATCTTAATGTTTTTTTTCCTAGCTTGTAGCTTCATGAAGAGTTTTACGTTGTTGAATGAACTCAACATCTGTCCCGAGTAGCAGTGTTAGTATTACGAACGTGTCACATATACTGTACACTCAGCAACCTCGTTAGTATTAGCCCTTTGATGCATAGTGTCCACTACGGTGGACATCAATCTGACAGCTGGTTTCTAGTATATTCATGGGTGGGG
>JAOXYM010000019.1:17592462-17619708 GCA_028567055.1 Leptatherina wallacei
TGGGGAGGGGTTTGAAACAGTGGCCTTTCTGTGTGGAGTTTGCATGTTCTCCCCGTGTATGCGTGGGTTCTCACCGGCTACTCCAGCTTCCTCCCACTGTCCAAAGACATGCATGATAGGTTAATTGGTCTCTAAATTCTCCCTAGGAGTGAGCGAGTGTGTGGATGGTTGTCTGTCCCTGTGATGGACTGGCGACCTGTCCAGGGTGTACCCTACTTCTCGCCTGATAATTGCTGGGATAGGCTCCAGCTCCACCCGTGACCCTGCATGAATTAATCGGTACAGAAAATGGATGGACATTTGGACTATTATGTATATTTACCATATTTTTTATTTGTATTTTTTACTATCCTATTTTCTATTTAAATTGTAAATATTTTCAAAGTTACCAATTAGGGAGCGGCTGCTCAAATTTCGTTGTTTCACAATAATGATAATAAAGGTGATTCTGATTCTGACTCTTAGATTACAAGTATGAATTTTGGCCTGTTTTTTACTTTTCAAACTGATAGGATGGCGACAAACTTATCAGGTATGTAAACCATCCGATTAGAGGGCTGGTAGTTTTGATGTCCTCCCATGCCGCTAGAGATCCTTTAGTCAGTTCAATTTCTAAGATGGACAGTGGTAATGTGGATGTTGTGGAAGTTAAAGGTAACTATAAAGTTTAAGGTACGAGGACTCGTTACTGTTCTTATTCTGATCAAGTTGTCCAAGTGTATCTTTGAAGTTGAAGAGCACAAAATAATCTTAGTGGTACCAGAAGTCTTTATACACTCATTTAAATTGCTGCCTTTATTATCCACAATATCATGAAGTAGAAACCATCTGGGTTGCAGAGGTAATGGCAACATTGTCTGGTCCTTCTGGACAATGTGTTAGGAATATCATTTATTTTCTTACACATGCACAAACCTGAATTTCTCAGATTTATTTCACAGGGTGGCAAAGCTTCATTTACAAGCTCAAAATATATATATAGTGGGGGGGAGTGGTAGATTAGTGGCTACAGAGGTCTGGATAACAAGGGTTTAAGACCCCAGTGTGCCAACAAAGGTGAACTACTCTAGGTCCTTGAGCCAGGCCTTTAACCCCCAACTGCTGCCTGGGTGACAAAACACGCTCTCTAGTAAATTTAGAGATAAAATTGAGAGACTAATTTCCTGTTTGGGAATAATAAAGTAAAAAAGATCAATGCTAGTTCTCCATCAGACCATGTTCAGGGATGTCATTGGTGCCTCTTCATCTGACAGGATGGCCTTGGAGATTCCTGACAACCTGCTCACGATGGAAGAAGCTGAGGGAGCTCAGGACCCCTTCTTTGGTCTCATGGAATCTCACCAACTACCCACCCCCTATAAAATGCTCCAGGTTAATTTCATACACACATCAGTTCAGCCACATACTGTATATTTGTGAGTCAAAGTGTGGTAACACAGACTTAATGCCATGAACAGAGACCTGCTCTTTATATTAAATCCCAGTGTTGTTGTATAAATCAGCATCTGAATCCGAAGCAGCAGTGAACACAACTATGTGACCGTTTTAACATTGACAAACTTCTGAAATTGAAAATATCTCTTATCTGATCGAATGATTAAATTAACCCTGAATAACTGAGTTTCTCGGACCACATTTAGCACAATCATGAGGTACTGTTTCTAATAACCGTATGAATAAATAACTTTAGTTTTACTCTCTAACCTCTTTGACTCTTTGCCTCATGGCCCGATGAGTGTTAGTCACTCCCATTCATCCACACCTTTGATTATCTCAGAGTAAATCACCGTAGATAACCAGCTCTTCCTCACCATGTTTTCCATGAAGCTGGCAGGCATAGCTGGACTTTGACCTGATAATCTCTCTTTGGAAAAAACTGCGTGACTTCATTCATGAAACCTAAATACAGGTCAGACATAACTTGTGTTATTAATATATCCCAGGAACAATTGTGGTAAAAACCAAACTGAATTAAACTCTGTGTATACTTATGCCTGTCTTCATTTATATCCATGAATAGAAATATTTTGTTCTGGTTTCTGTTATCTATCCATTTGTAGTCTTTAAAAGTATTGGACAACTGCATATGAAAAGTCATGTGCAGAAGAGATGATGCAGAATGTTTTGGCTGGAAAACAACAGAGATCATCTGAGGACTATTTCTGCTGCTTTTTTATATGATCTGCATCCAAACAAAAAGTTTGCATGGAACAAGAAGCTTCTCTTTAGATATCTACCTTGAGAAGTCTGGAAAATATTAGACTGTTTTCCCTAGATGCCTACTGTGGTCATGAAGAGGCTGTTTTTATGTTTTCTTTTCTAAACTTTCTTATCACATTCATCCAATAAATGAGCTGCTTCTGATTTCTGTTTTCCTTGTTTATGATATTTATTTGTAGACTAAGTTTGTGACTGCAGAGATGGAGTCTCAGCACTCCTTGGTGCCCAGTCCCCACATCACACTGGAGGAAAAGGGTGAGACCCATTTCTTAACTTTTCAAACATTGTGCAACATTTCTGGGAAGATTACAATTCCTTAAATACTCTAAGTCTATTTCATGTTTGTGATCTTAGAGTCTATGTTTTATAGAAGCAAACACTTACTAAAGCCATTTTCAGACATGCATGGGAGTCCTAAAATGTTCTAGGAGTGCTCTGGAGAGGTGGGATGTGCAAATGCCCATGTGGGCAGCATTCATTTCAGACTTCGTGCAGAGTTTTTTCTTCCAGTTTACTATTTAAGTCTAAAAGATCCAGCAATGTGCAAACTTAAAAGCGGATCTTCTAGAGGTTATTACACGTTCTCATGAACATTTCTAGTGTTCATGTTTGAAAATGGCTGAATATAACTTAGGCTGATTCGTTTGGGGCAACCAGCAGGATCAATTTCTAGTGTTGTTTTATTTATAGCCTATTTAATTTTACACAATATATTTCTTGTTTTATATTTATATGTTTATTTTTTATTTTATTTTATACTTAGTATTTTATTTTAGATTATTTTGTATTATCTGTTTTTATTTGTCTTGTGTTATATTTGACTTTATTTTTTATCTTATATGTTATTATTTGTCTTTGGGGATTATTTGCTAATTCATTTCTTAAAACCCTCACAAAGGAAAGTAGCTAAAAATATGGATGCACTTTTTAGTGTTGTCATATAAGAATATGCCACCCACGGTGGATTAATCTAAAGTGCAAGTGACTTGTAATTATGCTTTCTGACTAAACTTAACCTGCTTTTAGATAAAAATGATGATTTAAAGTACTAATGTCATCATTCAGGCACTAATACTTGTTAATCTGTGCTAGTCTCACATCATTCCTGTACTTGGAGCCTGCTTTAGTCCTGATTCATCCTGTTGTGTTAAATCAGGTTTCAGTCCACCTCCAGCTTCCATCAACTTGGCAGAGAAGGGGGCGTTTGGCATCGGCCCTGCTGAGGTAAAGTCTTTTTAGTTCAGGTACAGGAACCATCTCAGGCATCATTCTCAGACACCACAGATGTCCTGTTGAATCGGAGCTGCAGTGTGGTCCGTGTGCACGCAAAATCTCTACTGAACATCTTCATTACACGTTAAATGCCTGCTTTGCTCTCGCCCTGCCCTTCATACCAGGAATCTCAACAAACTCACTTTATATTCATACTCTGCTAGATTTTCTTGATGGAAAGTCATCTCTGATGTCATCATATGACAGCTGTTATGCAACAGTATGGTCCCACTGAGATGTTAGGTACCATTGTATGTTTAAATCAGATTAGCTTCTAACATAAAATGAGAAGAAACGTTTAGTACTGACCTCGTACTACTGAAGGACTTATTATTTTAGAGAAAAGTAACCAAGTTTTAAGGACTTGTAATATTCTATTTTATTCTACAGCAGCGACTTACATCTGAGTAATATCCTGAAGCATCACAATAACACTCTTCTCTACAGATATATGAATTTTCAAGTATTCCAGTGATTGCCCCAATAAAGGGTTAAGTTAAGAGTAACAATAACTTGTCGACAAGCGGTTATTGATTATAAATAATGCCGCTATCGTCCAAGTAAGCTAGCAAGTTAACGCTGCTCCAACAACAGTAACTACGATCCATAAACTAATAATTTCATTCGCTTACTGTATCTCTGTCTTTTTTCCCATTTTCTTCCTCGTCTATCCTTTTCTTTTCATGAGCCGTGGACTGATTTACCCTTTTAAGCATTTTAATTTAATTGAGTATCCATCAGTTTGCCGGTGTTGGAGTCACGTCCGGTCCGAATCCGACAACCCTCACCCCCTCCCCACCCTCACAGAGAACAGGTAGAGACCAGCGAGGCAGCCAGGAACCCAGAAAAAAGCCATTTCAGTTATTTAAAAGAGACTGTTGCTATTGCGTTATGTTGCAGTTACGTAATTTTGTTACATATTAGCAGAAATAGCACTGAGTTTAAAAAAAGTTTTTGGTTTCCCTGTTTGCCAAGGGTGAGTGCAGCTATGTTTCTTGTTATTATTTGGGTGTACGGCCAGTGGTAACTTCACACACCATCATCCTCCTCATTCTGTCACTCGGGGACAGATAGACGCTCCTCCTGAAGCATCGTCAGCTGATGAAGTCGGTTTTAGCTTGATAAGATCCGACTTAATTATATCAGTCTGCGTCCACAGAGGCATGTTGTTCACATCTCTCCTGGCCTCTGCCCCTGCCTGCCTGTCCTGTGGCTTAATCTTTGCTTTGCAGTAAACATCTACTGATAACCCACACGTCTCTTTTGTTTACTGTTTTTTTCCCTCTAACTTTAATCGTCCCTGTGGACACAGAAGTAACCGGAACATATTGCCTCTATTTGTATGTCATTCCCTCGTTGCCTCGGTCTTGCATTTTGTCCTCATGTCATTTCTCTTCCTCTGACTCTCCCTGTCAGGATTTTGTGGGAGATGACCTTCCTGAAGCCACAGTCAGAGAAATTGATTTGTTGATGGATCAGCCAGACCAGTACTGGAGAGGTGTGTGTGTGTATTTCTATCATAAATATTGATCTTTCTGTTTGATGATGAATGCATTTAAACGTGAATGTTTTACTTGTTTAGTTGTGGCATGCTAATCTTTCTCAATAAATGTTTATTTGGTTGCTTTGTCTTCCTGTAAGCACGAATGTTACAGATTCTGGATAGATTAAACCAAAGATTGATTGATATCGGGACAGTCCTAATATGATTACTTTGTATTTTAGTGGACAAAATCATTTTTCTGTGTCACTTTCTTGCTGGAAGCAGCAGGGAGAGAGGTGCATGGCTAGGTTTGCATAGCAGCTTTAAATAGATCACGGAAGTTTTTCATTTGTCTAATATTTTCTGTATGTTTTGTGTCTTTCTCTCTGTATTGTTTACATTTGTCTTAAAAATCAGCTGAGGGGCAGCCAACAGAAGAGGGGACCAGAGAGCAGGGGATCATTTCCTCTATTGACCAGTAAGTCTACGAATATTTTAAATATGGGTGGGACTCGATTGGAAAAATTTGTATAATTATTTAGAAGCGTTGTAATTAATTAATCTTGATTAATCGCATTTTAACGGAATGACAATAGTTGCCCCCAAAAAGAAATTTTCTTTTTATTTAAATGGATCTTAGTGGACAACTGAATCAAATAATAGCCAAACATTAATTGATAAACATTAATACTCTAAACTCAAGTTCTAGTAATATCTGCAAAAATGCATTTAATTGCATTTCCAATTAAATTGATTAATCCTAATTAACGCGTTAAAGTCCCTCCCCTAATTTAAAACGGACTAAATCTGTCCTGAGAGCATCGTCAGAGTGGTGTTAGTCATTTTTCTAAGTGAAACATTGACAACAAAAAAAGAGCACGCTGTGTTTGTCACAAAGATGTGGCACCAGTCTTCTCACTGGAGAGACATGAACATGTTCGGTGGCGTGTGAGCTCCTGTTTCTGTGTCCAGGCTGAAAGAGACAACATTAGGGATTGAGCACGACAGCATGTGGCTGCTGGGTGAGGAGACGGGCCGGCCTGTGGAGATTCCTGTGTCTGCTGCTCCCTCTGAGATGACCCCTCCGCATGTAGCAATGCCAACTCCACCCTGTGGGGTATTTGAGAAGCTGCAGGATGGACCGACAGGACGTGTCAATGAAGAGGTGAGATTAGGGCTGAACGATGAATCACAATTTAAAATGTTGCAATTAACAAATCGTAGTGAGGAGCAATTCATTTTCATGTTACACAGCATCTGATCCCAAGGTTTTACAAATCCACTTGCTTCATTACGCAACAGTCATTTAAACATCATGTGACAGCTGAACTCAACTGTGAAGTCCCGTCACATTTTCCAACCTCATCGTGGACTAATTTTCCATAAATGACTGAAACGTTGTGACTAAAAACACAGAGGAGAAAAAAAGTCTAACCTCTGACATGTCCTCATGAAGGGAATGAAGACGGTTTTACTGAGTCGCCCTAAATATTCTTTACAGTTCAGATCTCAGATAACATGTTGATGTTAATAAAACCTACAAAGATTATTGGATCCATTTTAAGCCGTAATACAACTCAAGAATGATTATAATGACAATAGATTCAGCTCCATCAGCTGCATCTCAGCGATGGACTTTAAGTTCTCCGCATAACACGAGTCTTTCTATCCTCACCTCCCTGATTATTGCCCAACATGCTCTCTCTGTCTGCAGTGAGTATGCCTACCTGTGGAATACAGAAATCATGTAGAGAGAAATGACATGCTGTGGTGTAAATTATATAACCATCAGACTGGTTCCTTTTTACCACAAGAACAAAGTATAAACCTTTTACTAGAGGAAATGTAGCCCTCAGGTTTCAGTGTTTTGGCTACAGGTTACATCTAGCAGCCAGTGAGTAAAGCCGTTCACGTCTCAACTTCGTGACCTTTTAAAGGTTATCTCATGTGATAATCCTCCATCTCATGTTATGAATATATTTCTGTGTGAACTGAAGCTGGAATGAAAATTTGTATGAAGTATTTGTCAGAAAAATCGCAGTAGGACACCCTGTCATTGCCATTTATATTCCCACTCCAGTTTATTACTTAAACATTGTTTTGAAATACCTAAATATAAAAAATAATCCATTAAATCTACATTTATAACACTTTAACAGCAATTACAAAACAAAACAAAAATGAAGTTTGCACCTTTTAAAGCAAAGGCTTTCAGTGTCACGGAGGAAAAACTACCGACTATAACAAAGTGTTGATATATGGACAGATTACATAAGTAATGGAAAGTATGTCAGGGTGTGTCATCATGTAAAGTAAATGTGAATTTTCCAGTTTGGCAGTGTTATGTAATTGTAGAGATGCTTATATGTGTTTGCCATCATGTGCAGGTGGGTGTTCCTCCTCTGAGGAAGCACGGCGGAAGACGCAGGCGTCAGCTCATCTTCGCGGACCCTGAGGTCCAGATTTCCCA
This sequence comes from Leptatherina wallacei, assembly GCA_028567055.1. Taxonomy (NCBI): domain Eukaryota; kingdom Metazoa; phylum Chordata; class Actinopteri; order Atheriniformes; family Atherinidae; genus Leptatherina; species Leptatherina wallacei. The sequence goes on from JAOXYM010000019.1 coordinate 17,599,908, forward strand.
CCATGTGATGATGGAGCAGATTGAAAATCCATTAGCTGAGACGCAGCAGCTGGTAGATAACATCAGCTTCGTTTACACGTTGGTCTGAATGTTTAAAGCCAGGGTCATTTATATCGAATAAAGATTTAGTTCCCTTAAAGCAGTGCTTAAAAAAAGTTTTTATTTTTATTTTTTTTTGTTAATTTGCGTTTTATTATAATTTGTTTTGACGCCTAAAACAAAAGTGTGTTTGGAGCTTCTATGTCAGCACCACCAAGTTTATACCTCTTTGTTTCTATCAGTCTGAGGTGATGCTGGACTTCTATTCAACAACCATGCGTGCCACCCCTGCTCAGCTCTTCAGCGCCCCCTGTGGATGTAAGTTGCCTCTGCAGCTGATGTAACGGCATAAAATCATTTCTAAGTTTTTTCAACTGGTGCATCAGTGAAAATGCAGGAATTGATAAATGCATAATTATGTTGAATGTCATGGTGGAGGAAAGGATTTCTTCTGCATTACAGATACATTTTTTCCCTGTCTTATCAGGAATAGCGCAAAACTTTTACTTTCCATTTAGACGAGCTGGTTCATCAAGAACATAAACATAACTGAGTCAGTAATGATCAGAATTAGCCTCCCCTGTGCTTTTCTTTTCTGCAATGACAAGTGAAAACGTCCCTTTGAAAAAGGTCTGTAGCAAATCCTTGTGGCTCTCAAAAGAGGAAGAACTGATTTGCATATTAATAACTTCCCCCTGAATCATTCTAACAGCTGATCCTCTAAACTAAGCTCGTGTAAAAATAACTCTGCTAACCTCTGAGGAAAATGCCGACTCTATAACCTGTCAGCTTGGCAACTTTGCCTATTGACCTCCTCTGCAGCTCTCCTCCATGATGACCTTCTGTCGCTATGGAAACAGCAGGCCTCACTCACTGCTCTTCCTGGAGGTGGGGACGAGCAGAGGGCAGAGTGGGAGTCGGAGGACATAGACATGGACATGGAAATACTGAGGGAGGAGAGGAAGAGGAGGCACTCGCACAAGGAGGTTGGTGAGATGTTTGCAGGATGGAGGAGATTTCTGCTGGTTGGACGGATGATTTAAAGTGGTGCTAGTCGATGAAACTCTGCACTTCTTCCTCTCAGGCATCCAGTGAATCAGGGCTGCTGCCTGCAGATGGCTTATGTGAGTCGTCCACCTCTCGTACTCAAACACAACAGCAGATTAAACACGCAATTTACTCCAAATATACAGAAAATCATTGTGTGTTTGCACGTGTGAACAGCTGTGTCAGATGTTATGCTGGACATGTCCAAGGAAGATAAATCTGGAAACGACGTGATTACCCCCGTCAGCAGCAGATGGTGAGTCTCAGATGGACAGACGGACAGTTAGATGGATAAGAAACACAATGCTGAATGTGAGTGTGTCTGCAAAGGTCTCCACAGGAGAACATCCAGCCACCGATGGAGCCTATAGCCGAAGAAAACATCGAGATGCCCGAAGCTCAGACTGACACAGAAGACTGGAATATGCTGAGGTACTTAATGCTGCAGTGCACATGCATAATATGTGCAAACATACACACACAGAAACCAACACTAACCTGAATAACACATTACTGGAAGAACATAACCCTTTCATGCATGGTGTGTACTGCAGTGGGTGCCTATTAAAAAGCTGTTTTCTATTATATACATGGGCGAGGATGGTATATTTGTAAATTAGCCACTTAATATAACATCAGTGAGTCATCCAGTACACTGACACTCACCGTAGAATAGATAAATATATTAAATACACTGTCTAAAAAATAAAAAGGTCACACTGTAATATTTTGTTGGAGCGCCTTCAGCTTTAATTACAGCAAAAGCTTCTGCAATGTCACATTTATTTCTGTCCAGAGTTGCATTCATTTTTCACCAAGATTTTGTATTAATAAAGAGAGAGTCGGACCGCTGTACAAAGCCTTCTCCAGTCTGAACCACTCTTTCGCAATCTGAGCCCGATAAACCCCGACATTGTCATCTTGGAATATGGCCGTGCCATCAGGGGAGATAATATAACCTGGTCGTTCAGTATATTCAGGTAATCATGTGACCTCATTCTTCGAACCCATAACGTTGCTGAACCTAGACCTGATCAAGTCCAGCAACCCCAGATCACAGCACTGCCCCTACTGGCTTGTACGGAAGGCATTAGCCATGATGGATGCATCACTTCATCTTCCTCTCTTCTTACCCTGATGCTGCCTTCACTCTGGAACAGGATAAATCTGGACTCATCAGATCACATGACCTTCTTCTCCAGAGTCCAATCTTTATGTTCCCTAGCAAATTGAAGCCTTTCCCCCCCTGATTAGCCTCACTAATAAGTGATTATATTTAACGCTGCACAGCTGTTTAGTACCAATACCTTCAGTCTCCTGACATTGTGCGTGAGGAAATGATCTTACTGTCACTATTAAACATAGCCGTGACTTTTACTGTTGTTTTCTTCCCATGTGATTTCACCAAACGTCGATCACAGTCACTCAACATTTTTTATAATAACATTTTTTATTGGAAGATGATGGTTCTCCACTATCCTTCCGAGTTTTAATAATGTGTTGGACAGTTTTTAACCCCGTTTTAGCAGTTTGTTTGCTTGATGCCAATAATTTGACCCTCCTCGAACGGATTAATCTTTTCCATGATCACAGGATGCATTTTCTGACATGGTTGACAAGATATTAGAAGTTACTCATTAGATCGGCCAGGGTTAAATAACATGTTGCCACCTGAAACATAATCGTCCATGCAGTAATTATCCAATAGGAGGCTCTTACCTATGTCCTTTGTTAAATCCAGGTAGTTACCTTTTTTTTGGACAAGTATATATATATCAATGAAAATAATAGGATATATAAAGATAATATAAAAAGGACAATATATAAAATCATAAATATTTTAATATTTATAAATAAAATAAATGAAATATGATTAAGAAATAAAAGCATTACTGTACATACATGTTTGCAGAAGTAAAATGTGGAAAAAATGTGGCTGTTTTTTAAAAGCTCATGCATGAAAGGGTAAATGCCGATGACTGAACACACCCTTCTGATGCTTGATGCAAGAACCATGTTATTCTGCTTTGTATTGCACCAATATTCCTCTTTATTGACTTCCAAAGACTCCGGGTCACTGGTTTCCAATTGGGTGTGAAATTGTAGAAACCTTCAAAGTTTCCACTGCAGCTGAAACTGTGCCGTGTGTGTCTTTATGTTTTATATGATTTAATCAGCATGTGAACACTAGACCTAGAACTGCTACGTCATCCCAGGCAATCATATTGTGAAGTTTGCAAAAGACCAAAGAGATGGTGGTGGACTTCAGGAGGAGAGTTCACACGCATCATCGTATATATTTTAGAGGGGAAGCTGTGGAGCTGGTGACCACAGTAAAATATCTGGGCCTGCACACGACAAACGACCCAATATAGGTCACAAACACAGCCAGTATAATCAAAAAGCTCACCACAGGAAGCTGAAGCAGGCTGTGCTGACTTCCTTCTATCGGTGTGCGGTGGAGAACGTCCAGACTCATTTTGTGTCAGTCTGCTATGGCAGCTGCTCGAAGGCTGAGAAGAAGACGCTGCAGAGAGTGGTCAAAGCTGCTCAAACAATGATTAGTAACAGCCTCCCTTCTTTTGAGGACATTTATGTCAGCAGATGCAGATCCAGGGCATCAAACATCATGATGAACCCCACCCACCCAGCCCATGAACAATTCACTCTCCTCCACAAGCCTGAAGTGTTGCTTCTTCCTCTCTGCCATAAGCCGTCCTCTACATGGCACTTTACTTTTCACTATGTATTTTATTTATTGTTTATTTTTCTAGGTGCTTTTATTATTGGTTTTTAGGTGTTTATTAGTCTGTTATACTGTATTTATCATACATTTTTAATGCTGGGCCTGAGAAACATTTTGTTCTTTCATGTTTTACTTGTTGAATGACACTAAATGAACCTTAAAGTTAAAGAAGCACCACTAAAGTTGTTTTTTTCCCCCACTGAGGCGCCCCCTAACGACGGCTAATTGCCATCCTACCTCTACCCTGAGCTGCTTTCAGCCAGTAAAAGTCTTTCTCCAATAATGTCCTCTAGCGTTTCTTTGCTGAATTAGCAACAGTGCGCATTCAAAACAGTGTTGATATCCAGTTGCAGGTGTGTGACACGGTGCGTAAAGCAAAACTGAGCTGTAACGTGATGTTCCAGACTGTAAGAAAAAGCAAAGTGAGGTTTCTCAGCCTCGGGACGCTGCAGGACAACAGCAGCTCCAGAAATGTACATAATAAATATCAATGTGCCATCAAAGCAGGTCGGAAACACATATTTGATTTTTAATGACAGGAAAGCTACATTGTGCTACTTTAAGTCTTATTTTAACAATACTGATGCATCTTTCCTCGTTGACAATAAAAATGAAGGCAGTAACCTCGTATATCATCCCTGGCCACATGTTTGCAAGCAGAGAAAAGCTGTTTGTTCTTTTTGTGACGACTCCCTACTTTTATCCATCTTCTTCATTATTGCTCATGTCACACAATTTTTGTGGCCACGCTCATCTTTTAGCACGTTGCTGTTCCAGATACTTCGATCTGATAATGTTCAACACGCATCACAAAGGTTGAAGTGATGCTCAGGTGTGAAAATGCGCTCTTTGTTTCCTGCATCGCAGGCTGACCTACTTTCTGAGTGGTTTTGCTTTGAAATTCAAAGTACAAAGCAGACATGAGGGATGAGCCTGAGCCACGTTTCCCCATCAAACTGAATAATTTCACCAGCACTCGTATGTAAATCCTGTGTGAATATGTAATACTGGCCGGTCTGAGTCAGCGCATATAATCAGTAAACATGTGTTTTCTTACAAGCATGAAATGTAGTTTAATTCAGGATGCTCTGGTGGTCCGTGGGAAGATTTATTGTCTAAACAAAGATTGGAAGTTTATTCATGAAATGCTTTCAAATGCCTTGCAGATTGAATCCTACATGCTCTGCTCACACCACTTGTCATTTGCAGCTGGATCACCACCTCCCTGCAGAGGCTTGGCAAGGTCACCTTTGACTCTCTGCTGCCCCCTGAGGCCGACCGCTCCACTGCAGCTTGCACGCTTTACAAACTGCTCGGTGAGGAAAAGCAGCTGCTGTGAACACACAACGTTCCCGTTCCCTGGATATTCATTTTTATGTTGACAAATTAGAGTTTTGAGGCTGTAACATGTTTACTAATCAGAGAACTGTTGTGTTGATCTGTAATGTTTTCCCTCCACAGAGCTGCTGTCAGCCAAACAGGTGACAGCTTGTCAGACGGAGCCATATGATATCATCTTCATGAAGCCAGCAGCGATCTGACAGCTGACTGAGCTCAGCTACAGTCTCACACTGCGTTCCCAGAGAGCTGCAGTTAAGAGCTGATGCATTTTTATCCAAATGAATTCAATCCTGTCAGGTTTTTATTAACAAGAGTTCAAGTTTTTTATGCATTTTCTATTTAATCATTCAGGAAAGTTACTACTTTAAATACTAGACTTCTTCCTCACATTTCAAAGAATTTTTAAAGGTTTTTAAAATGGTCTTAATTTCATCATATGGACGTGTTTTTAGAGAGTTAACATACTGTATTTGTATTTTATAAACTGTTATCGAAACCAGGAAAGTTGATGAAGAAATGTTCTGTATGGATTTTAATACTTTATCACATCTGTTGTATGACTGTTATTCTTTTAAAATACGATCTCACATATACATGAAGCTCTGGACTAAAATGCAGAGAAATAAATCCCTGTTTACACCTCGAGTTCTGTTCATTGTGCAGAAACACATGAACATAAATCAAACGTGAGCAGAACATGTAGAAGTTTATCTTCCTGCCTCCAACAGGACCAGGTTGTGCCTTACTGGCAAAAACTTCCATCTGACCTCATGCCTCAGTAACTCTGCACAATTGAAGTGTTTGTGTACTTTAGAGTGAGAGCACATCCATGTGGCACCTCTTTGTGACCGAGAGGCCTGAGCTGAGGTCAGCGCTGCAGTCCGGGAGCAGAAATCCTAATTCCCATCAGCGTGATGGAATGGTAATTTTGTCGACTCTACGTGTGATACACTCAGGTTGCAGTGTTGTGCCAGGAAACATCCCCTCCTCTGCTGCATGTTTTAATGCAAAAGTGCAGCATTTTAAAGCTGCTTCGCTACATTTTTGTATATTTCTATACAAATGCAAACAAACACAGTTTAATGCTTTGCTGAAAAGAAGTCTGATAGTTTGTCACATCACAAAAACAAGGGAGATTCCCTGTTCAGCCAACGCCTCCTCTGCCGTTTCATCACTGGAATAAAATGTAAGCGTGACTTCACTGTGTTTACAAACAGCACATTGCTGAGGAGGCAGGGTCACAGGCTGGATGGGAACAGCCAGAAGATCTGAGAGGTCTAGAGGAAATCCTAATAACATGAGACACAAGGAATGGAGTTACTGTCTGACTGATACCAAAATACAGACGGTTACATTAATCCAACATTAAAGTGATTAAAGCCGTAACAACTGTCTTCAAGTCATTGCTGGAAAGGAATCATTTCAGTCTAGCAATGATTCTTAAGTGGAAAAGACTTTAAATCAGTTTATTTATCTTGCAAAATTTAGCTAAGAATCAAATATGACCGCAAACACCTCAGCACAGGTGAAGCAGAATTAGGGAGGCCAGAAATGAACATCTATAACTTACTCTTAACTGTAGAAAACTGTTCCTTTACCTCCTGAAGGCAGTTTTGGATTGATGTGACCGGTGTGAAGTCTCCAAGATTTGAGGGTAGATTGATTTGTGCATCATCTGCATCGCAATGGGATGAAATATTGTACTTGTAAGATGTAGTAGCCCAAAAGAAGCTTGTGCAGAGGGGATAAAAGAGGCCCCAAAACAAATCCCCTTCTTAAAAAAGAAAGTCCTGTCAGTCACACTTGTGGTTCACATCAATTTACTACCTTTTGGGTCATTAGAGGACAGGAATTAATGAAAAAAAAAGAAAAAAAAATGAAATTGGAATGTCAGAGTTTCTTAAGAGAAAACTTTGTTTTACAAAAAAATTGTGTCGAGAAAGAGAGAAAAATTACCTGAAAGGATAAAGAAAACTTAAGGACCTACAAGGGTAAAATAGGAGCCAGAGTAGGACGGTTCCCCAAATATCAACCTGATATTCAACCTTTCAACTGCCTGTTTAACCGTTCATTGGAGCAAATTCTTCTGTGACTATAGTAGAAAACATTGATTTCTATAATTGTCCAAAGGAAAAGGGGGAAAAAACTTTCAAAGAACATTTTTCTCTCATAGCAAACTTGAAAGGGTTAAGACATGCTGGCCCCCACAGTGTTATTCTAGCAAGGGATCTCTGCTTCGTATCACACAGCAGACATGCCGGACAGCATGTTCCATGTTTGCTGCAGCAGATACGGTCAAAACACGTTTTATAAACTTGAAAATGTGACACCAGAGTGAAAAGCTCATACTTCAACATTCTGTTCACCGAGGGTACAGGAGGAGGACTGGATGTGGTGGCGAGCGTCGTCTCATTACTCGGTCGTAAATCTGCTTCATGTGACCTCACGTAATCATTTCAAATACAAGTCAAATCAAAGCAAAGCTGCAGATTTCCCAAATTTTCTCCAGAAACTCTACACTGACTTTACTCTGACCTGTTCAGGCTTATGATCTATAGACACCTGGCAACATAAACACCACCGTCCGTCCATCACACCCCTGACAGTCTAATAAACTTAACATCTGAGCGACACATAACACACATTCACACCAGCTGCTTATATCAGCCTGGAGGGCAGAGCACAAGTCTGTACGCATTAGACACACTCACACTTTCCAAAGGTCTTTATCATCATCATCGGAGGTAGAGCTCTGAATCATCACTCCCCGAGAGTGCTTCAACCCCGGCTGTGAATAAAGAAGGTGCAGATAGGGAGCGTCGATCCCGGAGATAACACCTAAATCATAAACAAAAAGGGAGCAAAGAGGTGTATTTTTTTTGTTTTTAGAGCTCCACAACAGCGAGTCAAACTGGCGGCAGATGAGAAAAAGAGCTTGTTGGAGGAGGGAGAGGCCGATGGAGGACCCGACCAGCCACAGGGGGTGTTGGTGCGCGTTGAAGTGGAGCGGGACATTCCCATGTCGCTGACACTGCCCATCGAGCTTCAGCTCGATCCGGCTCACCAACCTTTCCCCTTTCTGGACACGACGCTTGCCGATCTGGGCATCCAAGAGTGAGTCCGCCACCCCCCCCCCCCCAGAGGCTGCTTCAAGTTGGAGTTATTAACAACTGTGTGTGTGTGTGTGTGTGTGTGTGTGTGTGTGTCCAGGTCAGAGGTGAAGGAGAGGGTCGTGTGGGTCGACACCAAGAAGACGCAGGTGAAGAACAAAGCAGGGAAGCTGAAGGAGAAAGAGATCACCATCCTAGAGGTAGGACTAAAACTAATCTGACGTGGGAATAAAAGTGTGTCCGAGCAGGTGACGTTAAACCAAAATGTTTTCATTTTGCTTTAAGGTGCGGGTGAAAGCACAGAAGCCTGGAGACAAGCAGCTCCAGGAGGTCTTATACAGCACTGAGGCCCACACTGATCGCTCCTTCTGCCGTACAGGGATGGACATTCTGCCCTGGAAGCAGAGAGGTCAGGAGGCAGGAATCTGTCATCTTCTGCAGCCATGTTTACTGCTCCAGTTTCACTGTTAACGCAAGATTATGTCAGAAAATCGGAGTAAATACTTCCTCCATGCACCACAGTCAGATGCACCGAAACAAGATCCCAAATTTTTCCTCCACAGCAGATATGAATGTGTTGCATTTGTCCATTTTCTTGGTTTAAAAACACTTCTTTGTCTCCTTGTCTACAGTGGGGGAGAACGGACTGGCGCCTGTGGAGATGACTATGACTTTAGACCTGGAAAAACAGCAGCCTGGCTTTACTGAGGCTCAGGGCCAGAAAGAGATCTGAGGAGAGAGATCCAGTGGGGGAGAGGACAAGAAAAAATGAAAAGTGCAATTTGATGGATGCATATGAAAATTTGCATTTATTTAGTCTTGAAGATGTCAGAGTGAGGCAGGACTGAATGACATTAACTGCCTGTCAAAAGCTCGGAGCTTTGCCGCATTTGTAAAATGCATCGTTTACTTTTGTTATATTTTGTGTTGTAGGATAGTTTTTTTATACTAAAAAAACATCAAGGTGTAAATTCAAAGTTTCAAAGCAAAAACTGAGTCTACTCGAGGTAAACTAAGTGCTTCCTGTTTTAACAATGTGTAGTTATTCTGAGCTCTGGAGTTTCACAGCTGCAGCGTTGTAACATCTCCAAACAAACCCATGGTGTCGAGTAGAAATATCTCCGGGCAAAACTACAGTAGAATTCATGGGGCTTGTAAAGTCCATTAGCTTTGAATTAGGAGATGAAAAGGAAAAACAGTCAGGATTTATCTGGAAATAGGATTCAAAGCTTTGAAAATGAAGTAATGGGGGGGACAGTTCATTCTACAGGAATAACAGGAAGCCATCATACAAAAACAAATTGTTAACCAGAACTCTCAAAATAATAAAACGTCAACACTGAATGCAGAGAAGCAAATAAATTAGAACGCTGAATGTTAGAACTTTAGTAGAACAGCTCAAGTGCAGTATTTAGATTATTCTGGGGAAAAGTGACACACAAGTGTCTCTTTCCCCACCTATAGTATAAAAACTCATCGTCTTGGCTGGCTGTCCACGGTGGGAGGAAGGGTGCGTTTCAGCTACGAAGCGCAGACAGCCGCGCTGAGTGTGGCTTGCTTCTCTGCGGGGAGGGAGCTTACGGCAGCCTGGAAGTCTGCGGCGTGGTTCTGAGCGAATTCTCTCATCAGTACAACCAAAGTGTTCTGAGTTTCTGCAAAGAAGGAAGTGGAGAAGCTCCGGGAGTTAGGGATGACGGCAGATCGTTGAAGACAGATGAGTAAAAACAGAACAGAGTACTGAGCGGAGCTCCATGCAGTCACAGACCGCTGATGCTTTGCTATGTTTTCCTAAAACTTTCAATGTACAAATACAAAATATTAACACATCTATTTAATTTTTAACAAACCAATTATCACCTTTGTCAACATCCTTGTTGTCGACCACAAGACTGGAAGCAGCAACTATGGGCTTCATTAACTTTACAACCTAAAAAAAACGGGGAAATTGTTAAGAGCTTCATTTATGAAAATTCTTTATGTGAAATCCTTGAATAAGAAATGTACATTTTAACATATAACAATCAATAAAAAATATATAACAGAGACTGTTGTGATGGTGGTCTTTACATCTTTCTAAACATCAACACTAGTTGTCTAGAACAACCTCACGGACAGAATAAAAAATGCAAACACAAACTGTCTACACTTTTAACACCAGATGAAAAAGGAGTTTGTACGTTACCAGGACAGGACTGTGTTTGTAGAGCATAGCCAGGCAGTTATACACCGTTTTGTTCTCCTCGAGATCCTCTTTCAGTGGAAGATGGGTCACCACAGCGGGCACGACCTGTCAGTGAAAGCACCGTGTCATTTCCTCTGACTGAGAACATGTTTTGGTCATGTTTAGTTAAGTGGGCCAGAACAAACCTGCTCCAGAGGAACGGCATCCACGTTGCTCATTATCATCCTGCAGAGGGCAGCACACAGGTTGTCAATCACCCTGAGGTCCGACTCCTTGACCAGCAGGTTAGAAAACACAGACAGCATCATGGGAAAGTCTCTGAGGGCCACTTGGCTAAGGATTAGCTTTGTTTACTTGATTACCATTTTTCCTATAACACTCCTTCCAGACAGAACAGAAACACAAACGTAAGAAGGATACGAGACGACGATGGGTCCAGCTGCTTCAGCCAGGCTTCCCAGCCCGAACACGCTGTTGTTGCGAACCTCGGCATCGCTGTCCCTCACCCCGGCAACCAGCACGGGAAGCAAACGATTGGACAGTCGGCCTGCCAGTCCTCGGCCTCCCGGCGCACTCACCAGGGCTTGGAGGATTTCTCCAATAGTACCCACAGAAAAGGATCGATCCGCCACGGTGCACGAGGATTTCTTTAAAGAGAAAAAAGCATCCGTACATCAGGAGGAGACTGCCGTCTCTTATTGCCTCTATGTAGTCAGACACTGGAAGCGAGCATGAGTGTGGAGTGCTGGAATAAGTCTGTGTTGTAGCTTCTGTACTCACAGCTTTGCTCATGATGGGAGGCAGCAGGTCGTTGAGAAAAGGAGCAAACTTGTCTGCAGGGACAGATGAGGCCAATAAGGGAATTCCTTCCCCTGCAAATTCCTGGAGCATGGCGTCATACTCTGCCTGAAACAGATGGCACGGCGACAGAAAACACACTGAATAACTGATCGGGCAGTTTTACACCCCAGCCACTATGATGGATGCAGTGTACTTTATGACAGGCAACAGAAGATGATCTAAAACAGGCCTGTTGGATTTCTTCCTCTGTTCGTATAAAGACCGACATGAAAGCTGTGACTATGAAAATCAGATGACTTAATGAGAAATGTGCAGACAGACGAGCATTCATGAGTGATTGCAGCACCTGTTGATCTTCATCATCGGTTTCGTCGTGACCACCGCCCTGACAAGCAGTCTGAACAGAGAAGAAAAAAAATTAAAGAATAAGAGTGGTTGATGGTTTTTTTGTTGTTGTTTTTAGTTATCGCAGAGATAAAACCTCGTTAGCTTCTTCTCTCACCTTCTTCCCCAGCACGTTACGGATGACGTTGCAGATCTCCTTGAGGCGTGACGGGTTTTTGAAAACCTCCTCCTTGCAGGACTTGATCACGTTGTTCATGGTTTCCAGGACACCCATTACAACCTGGCGCTCGGGGTCCGTTCGCACCGTTTCCAAAAAGCAAGGAAGCACCACATCCAGTATCTTCAGCAGGGCTGGGGAAGAGACACGAGATGAAGAGGAACCCTGATGAGGAGACTTCAAATTTCTCTACCGTCTCGTATGATTTCTTCAAAAAGAAAATGTAATATTTGGAAGAAGCACATCCACTTGAAGGTTTTACGTGTCAGGCCATAATGAACAAATCATCTCCTGATTATAAGTCTTTAAATAAGTTAAACACAATCTAAGATGTACAATAGATATTACACCGTCATGATTTAACAAAAACTGAGCCCAAATCTCTCTCGAGGAATTTTGGTCTATTTTCTTGTACAGCTCTCTTCAGGTCCCACCACAGCATTTCTGGACTGGTCTGGACTTGGGCTGGACCATTGAAACGCCTTGATTTTTTTTTTTTTTTTCAGCCATTCTGTTGGAGATTTGCTGCTGTGTTTATGATCATTGTCCCGTTCTCTGTGCCAGTTTGAGCTGTCAGACAGGTGGCTTCACATTTCACTCGAGCATACTTTAGTGTCCAGAGGAGCTCGTGGGCCACTCAGTGACTACCAAAATGTTTGTTTTTATAGGAGCTTCCTGCTGATGATCAGTTCATCAGTGATAAATCAGCAGCAGTTGGGTGCAACTTCTGTTTTAGTTCCTACAAAAGCAGTCAGGGCGCACTTTGTTTCCAAACATTATTGAAGCATTTTGCGCTGAGTTTTAATTGTTTTAAAAATAACATGGTCTAACGTTAATCTGAGGTTGTTTTTACTTTTAGTCAAAAAAAAAAAAGAGGGTGTACTTTCTTTTTAACATGACTGTATTTTAAGTTAATTATTTATCTCCACTGGTGCAGACAGCAGCGTTGCCCATTTATCCGTCCCTGTATTCATCATTACCCTGGTGGTTGGCATCAGCAGGATTCTCTGTCCACACTTTGTGCTGAGCTCGGCAAAACTGGCCCATGGCTCCCAGTGCTGCCCTGCGGACGTCCTCGTGGGGAAACTAGGGAGGCAAAGGAAGCCATTAAGTATGACAGCGCTGCAGAACAAACATTCACATTAACACATACAGACAAATGACAGGTCGCTGGAGTCACGCGTGTTCCTGATTCAAGTTTCCTTAACAGTAATAACCTGCCTTCACAATAAATTACTTTTCTACCAATGTACATATAAACCAACGCACAACCGACTTCACTGGTTCTGCAGAGTCAATAACGCAGGAGAAAACTATGATTATCATATTTCTTAAAAGAAATTTCATGATGCAGAGACGTTCAATTCTGCCAGCCAAAAAAAAGACATTCAACACTGTCCTACATGTCAGAGGGCGTTTGGTTAACCGGTCATCCTTAGGTAAACATGTTGACTGTGTATGATTGTCTCTCTGTGTGTTGGTCCTGCACTGGGATCTTTGACAGACTCCAGTGCCTCTCTGTGTAGGATGAAGCATGTAGAGTAAATGGATGGATGTTAAGAGTGACATTAATCGCACGACTGATCCAAACCTGTGTGGACATATTGTATGCATCAAACATAAAGAAATGATCAGGCTGACTTACATCTCTCATCTCATAAACCTGCTGGAAGCTGGACTCCAGGAAGGGCTGGAAGACAGCGCTGTCAGGGAAAACCACGTTACACATACCAAATAGACTGATTTAGAGAACAGCTTTTACAACAAAATGATTAAAATCTGTAAATATCAGTTACCCAGTGCTGAAGGCGATCTCTCCCAGAGCGTCGCAGGCATCCTCCTTCTCATCGATGTAGGCGTTTTCTACACTGAACCTGAAACGCGAAGCCGGGTCAGAGCGGTCGTCCCGTGAACAGAAATAGTAAACGTGCATTTGTGTACAGATGAACAAACCCTGCAACACCATGGAGGTCCGTCTCTGGTTCATCTTCCAAAAACTCCTCTGTAGCTTTCCCTTCGTCGTTGTTGTCGTGGTCGTCATCGTCGTCCTCATCCAGCAGGACAAAAGTCTTATCCTCTTCGAGGTGAGCCTGTAAAAGGAGGAGGATAAAAGTCAAACATCGAAGTACTTAAATAACAAAGTTTCAGAAACCGTTTCCAGGGTGTTTTGTACCGTGATGCCTTCATTGGACTTTAAGGCGAGCAGCATTACAGTTGTTATGGCAGTGAGGTGGGGAGTCAAGCACTCAGGATTGACTGTGGATACGGCAGAATACAGACTGTACCTGACAGAAAGAAAAGACAGGGAGATGTGAAAATCAGAGATGCTTACAGATGGTTTCAACTATGAAGAAACTGTTTTTTGAGGGTTAAAAACCAAACTCTAAATTCCATACGTGCAGCGTCTCAGGTCAGGGTCATCGATGGTATCGGTGAGGTTTAAGCCCAGCTGAATACACTCTGCTGCGAGAGGACTGAAGACGTCTTTGCCAATGGTGCGGGCCAGTACGGACAGAGTATCTAACAGCAAAAACAAATCAGAATCTTCCAATTATTCAGGTTTGTTATTTTCTTTTGATTCAAAACCATAAGAAACTGTATTACAAGATACAACCAGTGTTTAAGTGAAGAGGGAGAAAAAAAAAACTGTTTCAAAACAAAGTTTCTTAGATTTAATTTTAAAGAGGTCACCTACCCAAAGACTGAGTTTGCAGAGACCTCATCTCCTCTGTGGTGGTGGTCAGGAAACCCTTCAGGCTTTCAATGATTGGAGGGAAGTAGGGAACCAGCAACTCCTTGGCAGCATTGGCTGATAAAGTCGATCACAGTAATTCAGAAAATAAATAACTATGAAAATGTGTCTGATAGCTTGTAGTTTATCACACAAAGCACCTATATACTGACAAACTGATGCTAGGAGTAACGTAATGTGTATAATTAGTCACTTTGGACTATTTGGCAGTTGAATTTAGAAGCAAAACTGATTTAAAAGTGTTGAATAAGCAATTAGTGAACAAAATGAGCCAGAAAATCCCCCCTCTTTGTTCAATGTGCTGACTGGGGCCTTTTGTGGTCCGTTTTTGTCCCGTGCATCGCTTCTCAATGGGATTAAATCTGGATAAATTCTTACCTATGGCACCAATGGCAGACACAGCCAGTTCTTTAATCTTGAGGTTGTCTGTGTTGTTGAGAGCAGACAACATGGTGTCCATCAGAGTGGGCAGGTAGGGCTCGATATCAGCTCCTGTTTAATGAAACAGTTGATTTTTTTTCCCCTTTCTGGATGGATTTAATGTCTACTATAAGTTGGGATGGTGCATGAGTTTAACAGTCAATTAGTGAATCCTTGAGCTGTTTTTTGGTTTACCTAGATTCTCCATGAAGTTCTCCAGGGCATAAAAAGCTTTAGTGACATGGCCGACTTTGGCCTCATTCAGGGATGAAAGATAACCCAGCAGCAAAGGCATCAACTCTGCACAGTATTTACTCACGTCAGGCTAGGAGGAAGAGTAAAAAAAAAAAACACATGGTAAACACCCGGAGCTGGGGCAAGCTGTACATTTAGGTAAACTACATATTTCTGCATGTATTTGTAATAAAATACAAGCAGTGATATAACTAAATATTCGGAGATTGACAGTTTTTCCCAATCCTGCACACAGTCTCTAATCTAAACTGTTGGCAGACTCTGTCCCGACACCGAAATATGTGCAGAAATCATATCTGTTTATAAGCACATTATTAAAAGGGTAATTGCACAGCACAACACTGCATGTGGTAAATAACAAAGTTGGTCATCACTCACTTGTAAATGCTCAGAAAATTGTCCGAGGGCAAACAAAGCAGCGCTGCGCACCACCTGATTGCTGTCCGAAAGACTCTGGCATACTGTCTGCAGCACTGATGACAGCATCCTGTCATCAAAACGAAGAGAAAAGAAGGAAAACATCCTGAAAACTTGATGATTGCTATAAATTTTAGGACAAACACCAAAATCCTGCAATTTTCATCAAAAGAAAAATGAATTAATAAAAGCTGAACTCAAGGGAACTTGTTTTCTGGACGTACTTGGTGCGTATGTGGTCTGCACATCCTTCAGCCAGCACAGCGAGACACATGAGACCCCCCTTCTTTTGATAGGGGTTATCACTGGTAAGGCAGCTTTGAGTGAGGGGGATCTAACGCACAAGACACAAAGAGATGCTGTGAAAAAAGCAGCTATACAAGTTCCAGGTTCTGCTCTGCAGTTAGTTAGCATCTAAATGACTTACAAGGTGGTGAAACAGTTTTTCTGGAGGCATGTGGAGCGCCATAGTGTCAATCATCTGGAAACAGGCGAACAGGACAAGTTCAATTTCCTTGATCACAAAAAATTTGATCAGTCCATATAAACAAAGCTGAAAAACTTCTCTCCACCTGAGCTGCGCAGTGTTTGGGGTTTTCATTGTCCGTGCCGTCGCCGCTGTCATCCTCCACATCCTCGGGGTCCTGTTCACCTGGTGGAGGGGCTGCAATCAGAATAGGGAAAATGGCCTGCAGGATGGGGTTCAGCAGCTTCAGCTTCAACACCGTCTACAAACAAGAGAAAGTTCCTTATTTTAGTTTATAAATGCTGCTATTACACTTACTTTGGTTCTGCTTTATAAAAATATCAAGGTAGAAAAACAATAAGAAAGATAAATAATAATCATCGGAGACACTTTTAAATGAAATATTTGAACATTCAGGTTAATGATTTTGCTTCTTTTTGTTCGTAAACATAATTTTATCGGGCTCTTCTGAAGGTATGCTACACTCACACAATGTTCAAACAAAAAACATCTTTGTAGAAAATTCAAATTAAGACATTTTCCTTTGAATTGGCAACATTTAAACATGTAAACAATGACAGAAGAAATAACTCAAGAATGGAGGGACTCCATGACTGCAGATGCAGTAGACGTTGCCTGTGCGGTTCCTGAACGGTGTTACTCACTACAATCTGAAGGACAGATGTTTATAGGAGCTTGTGGATTACTCTACCTTGCTCTTTAGCTTGATGAGGAAAATGATGCAGGAGAGCGCTTTCACTCGTACCGAATCACTCAATGTTGTGTTGCTGGCCACCTAATACAAACACATTTTGCTCTGTGTCACTTTACATGTTAAAATACTGGCCATGAAACTTAGGAAAACTTTGTAAAAAGCAAACTTCTGATCCTACCTCCAGGCAGAAATGGACAATGTCGGCAACATGAGGCGCGATAATGGACACCTCAATCTCCATGAGCTCAATAAACACCTCCATGGCCTCACTGGCTTGATCCTGACCAGAGACAAAATCAATCATTTTCATTGATTCATAGCCTCAGATCTGAGCAGAAAAACACCAGCAGTGAAATATTTTAAATCAGTTTACCTGGTTGGCCTTGATCAGGTGCTTCAGAGCAACAATCAAACTTGGGATGATAGACTGCATCCGCTTCTGCAGGACAGAAAAATGCAACATCCGTGATTACAGAGTGCCTAAGACTTTCAAAATGTCCATATTTTGATTATAATTAAGACCTTAGATGGCAATAGTCTGAACATAATGTGTGATTAATCTAAAGTATGATCGAATGTAAAAGATTCCCAGCCATAATTGTTTATATATCAACATGCAATGTGGAAGTCCTGGTGCTGACAAAGGTTAAAGAAAAAGCGGAATTGTCTCACCATTTCAACTGTGCCAGTGTAGCTGGTTATGGCTGAAATCGTGAGGATGCAGTAGTACAAAGCTGTTGGGTTGTTGAGGTCCTGCAGCACAGTAGTGAGCAGCTGTAGAAGTTCACCGTAGTGAGGCTTGAAAGGTTCAGGGTTGGACTCTATCACCTTATTCAGCAACAGGAGGCCAACCTGTTCAAAGAAAAGTGATTGTTCTTCAGGTCCAAAACAATATATATATATATATATATATATATATATATATATACTAGAGATGTGCTTATTTATAAGTGCACCTGTCTGTCATGAGGGTTGGAGCTCTTAGTTGACTGATTGAGAAGCTGCAGCAGGGCAGGCCAGCGGTCTGGCGTCTCATGTTTAACCATGACTGCGCATAGCTGGGAGAGCGAGTGCTGCACTGTGTGCCTGTAAAGCAGGGGTACACAAGCAACATGTCAAAATGACACTTCCTAGATATCCCATGCATGTAATGTAGTGATCATTGTGATATTTCATTAACTGTCACTGTCAGTAACATCATAATGCTTACTCGGTTTCCTGCATGAAGGCTTGCAACACCACTGCTTTTAGGCTGCAGAAAAACCAGTGACGTCACAATCACAACTAATTCAACCTGATTTACAAAAGTTGGAAAGTGAATTTGTGAAAATAACAAAGCCAACCTCTCTCTGTCATCAGGGCTAATCTTCTTCCAGTGCTTCTTCACTCTCAACCTCAGCATCACAGCAGCTGACTGGCGAATCTGCATGCAAACAGTAAAAACAAAGAAAGGATTTCCTGTAGATTCGTTTGCATTAACTGTGTTTATAAATAAAGTGGCTACATAAATCTGTTAAGGCAACAAGATCCTGTAATTCAAATCATAACTCACACCATTTCCCAACAGACGGAGAAATCATGCGTACTATTAACAGCTTCTCATTCACTAGTTTAATATTACTTACAGTAACACAGGCATAGATGGCACATCTCGTTGAAGCAGATTCATGGAAAGCGGTGAATGAAATGGGTTCAAAGTAAAAACACACACTGACAAGAGTTGACATATCTCAGTCACAGGCTCACTCATTCATAATTTCCAATCTCTTCGGGCTCTTCTATGGTAAAATACTTCTTTCATTGCTCACACTCTAATATTACCTGAGGGTTTTGGGAGCCACTCATGACCGTACACAGGGCTGGTATAATGGCCGGATCTTTGAAAGCCTGTTTCAGCTGGGCTGTGGCCTAAAAGTGGGACAGAGCACACCAACGTGAGTAATGAAGACTTGTCACTAATATTACATGGAAATCACAGTTAACAGAATGACCTCGACCCCCCCCCCCCAAACCTTGACTTAGTTTTCAAGTTAGCTGCTTTACTGGTAGCAGTGGTTTCCACACATCTTGACCAGTAATAATAAGAACGATTGACTGTTAACAGGCCGCATTTTGGGACGTTAACTTCTTTGCTAACAGTTATTTTTTAACCGTTGGGGTTAGTTTTACACACTTTGTCTTAATTTAGTAAAATAGTGTTAGCTTCAACAAAGTTGTTACCTGCTGGATGACTGCATTGTCAGGCTGTGACAGCTGTAACAGAATCTGTTCGAGTTCTTCCGTCATCTTTATCCTTGATAGCTGTCACCGACGCTTTAAAATTCAGGGTTGTTTTTGTGACCGTTATCGTTAATTTTTTTTAAACAAACCCGGAGAAATGAACGAGCTTGTCCTTCTTTTCCGTGATGTGGCCGGCTACCTGGGTGTGCTACAGCTGTCAAATGTGTAAACAAAAGTCTTTCTGTGTAAGGTTTAGAAGCTAGCTACAGAGCTTGCGGCAGATAACGGCTGTAAAATAAGTTGCGTGTAAAATTTGGGAGGCGGCAGGTTCGAGCCGCGAGCTCGGTCTGGCGAACTCTCGGACAGGCTGCACGCGGGACAGAACCGGCCAGGAGTTCCATGTGAGTTCAGTTAAAGGGACCCGGCGGAGTTTAGAGTTTCCAGTCTGATAGAAACAGCGCCTCCAACTGGACGGGAGGACGCATTAAATCTGTTCAAATGCCATATTCATTTAAGAATAAAGTATTCTTCCTTTAAAATAGTTACATTTTAAAACAAATGCTATTACAGAATTATCTTTACTAAAAACAGGCCTTGATGATTTGGGACTCACCTGAGTCTACATGGCAACCGCAAGAGAAATCATGGATCGATAATAAAATAAAATAAAATAAAATAAAATAAAATAAAATAAAATAAAATAAAATAAAATAAAATAAAATAAAATA
>JAOXYM010000019.1:17675780-17686538 GCA_028567055.1 Leptatherina wallacei
AGAATATAATATAAAATTATGTAGAATAATATAGAATAATATAATATAATATAATATGAAATGATATAATATGAAATATAATATAATATAATATAAAATTATATAGAATAATATAGAATAATATAATGTAATATAATATAAAATGATATAAAATAATAGAATATTCATCATCTGGATTTCAGCATTGATAGAGTCTTTCTAGATGTGCAAGCGGCTAGTTCCATAGACACTCATACACCTTCATACCATCTGATATGCAAGCAAATAAAATGAGTGATAACAAGGTGTATGGCCCCTCTCCTCTTTGGTCCAGAAAATGCTGGATCTATCTTTAATAAAAATAGATTTAACAAAATCTTCAGTTGTGTTTTTCACTGAGTCTTTGTCCATTTTAAAGGAGCTTTAAAAGCAGAAAACAGTGTTTCTGGATCATGTTCATACATTGCTTCTCCTTTCCAGACAAAGCTGTAACCTGCATTTGTTGATGACACAGTGAACTGCGTTTACAGGAGGGATTTCTGAAAGTGTTGATGTATGATGTAGTTGTTGAACCCCTGTTATTTTCTGAGAGACTCTGCCTCTTTCAGGTGCTCTTAATCTATCCAGTAAGTAAATTACCTGCATTTGCCGCATGTCCCTTAAGCGCTTTGTTGTTGGGTTTTTTTTGTTTGTTTTTTTAGCATCAGTCTTTACTTCCAGTTCCAACTTTTTTTAAGAAGTGTTGCTGTAGTCATCTTCCAGATTAGCTATTTTTTCATGAAAAAGCTAAACTCTTGCTATCAACATTTTATTTTATCTTATCTTATTTCATTTTTTTTATTCTATTTTATTTTTCTATTGTGACCAAAACATTGGTTTACTTGATCTGCGGAGCATCACATTCTGTTTTTCTTGAAATTTTTTACAAAGTATCCAAACTTTCTTTTTTAATTTGGGTTGCAGAGATTGAGATGTTGACATTTAAGGTCATAACAAATAGCTTCATTTATCTTTAGCCAACCATTTGAAAAAAAAACAAAAACAATGAGTCGTTTATCTTTTCCTCTCAAAGAACAATTGTTCCAGGAAATGAAACGCAGCTGCTGAGAAATACAAGTCCCACAATGCAACGCGGCTAATGGGAAAGTACGAAGCTCCCAGAAAATAAAGCACACTTTCATTTTCGCTTTTTCTGCTGAGTAACTGACTTTTTTCATTGTTCTGCACGGCGTCGAGTTACAGAGTTAAAAGGGCTTATTTCTGTTTTCTATCACCGTATTGTTGAAACTAAAAGTATTTTATAACTTTAATAAAAATAACTTTCTGAATCGACATGGCTTCTCTGGATATTCGCGTCGAATCGAAGAAACAGGTGAGCGAAACTGTGCTAGCATGAAATGTTAAGTAGCAAAACGTTACAACCACTTTCCCTTCCGCTTTAAAGTCGGTGATGCTAACAGGTGAGCTAGTGTTTGTTTTGATAAGCAGACAGAAAGTAGGAAGAAAAGGTGAAATGAGGTGAGGTCTGCGTTTTGCTGCACGGCCTGTTGCGTTCAATGACACCAGATATGCCGTCCACGCTTTCACAATGAAACAGGAAGCGTTGCGTTTACGTGTCTCTTTTCATTTCAGGTGGATGACTTCTGTCAAAAACTCTCAAAGGAGGTAGTTTTCCCTGATATTCTCTTATAGTTTCCACCTCTACCTTGGATTCCCCCCCCCCCCTAAGTATAAATGTGTTGTTTTTATGTAACAGGCGGAAGAACTGGTTTCTAAATTCTTCCCTCAGAAGATTGAACAGCTGCAGATGTTGATGAAGGTATGAGGCCATTTAGATTATATTTCCTTCAGACTCTTTGTCTAAACCACAGCTGTAAATCTGTGACTTTGTGTTCAGACATCTTTCAGTGGTGATGACCTGGCATCCTTGAAGGCCCCGCTGGACATCCCCATTCCAGATCCAGTAAAGGAGGAGGCAAAACGCAAGAAGAAGGAGGAGGTAGGTGCAGGTAGACTGGAATAATAACAAGACAGTTAATATACTCAAGTCAGATTTCTTCTGAAACTTTGACAAGTGCAAAACTTAAAAAAAAAAGATCAATAAAATAACAAAAAAAACTTATAACAACTTTACTTGACTTGGTAACGAGGAAGGATTCAGGTTTTTCTTTTTTTACAGCCTTAATAATAATAATGATAATTAATGATGGTGCATTCAAAATCATTTCTATCCAGAGCCTCCTTTTGCAGTAGTTACAGCTGCAAGACTCTTGGGTTTTGTATGTTTTGTGTCTTTAGGTTGGATGGGTCTACTTGTGTATAGCCGTCTTTGATTCAATCCCAACACATTTAAACGTTTCCCCCACTCAGTCGTTGCTCTAGCAGGATGCTGAGGGTCGTTGTCTTTCTGGAAGGTTAACCTCCGTCCCAGTTTCTGAAGACTGAAACATATTTTCCTCATTGATTTCCTCCTATGTGGCACCCTCCATTGTTCCCTCAGTTCCAGCCAGATCCTCAGTACCTGCTGATGAAACACATCCCCATACCATGATGCTGCCACCACCATGCTCCAGTACACCAGTACAGGGATACTTTGGGGTGATGAGATGCGTTGGGTTGCACCAGACACACGTTTACGGCTTATAGTGCACAGATACAGCACTCTCTTCACATCTTTCCATTCATACCTCAGCCCTGATGTGCACTTCTCCTCACCATCCCTCCCTGACCTGTTTGAAGAGCTCCTTGCTTTTCTCTTGCTTGGTATCTCCTCTTGATTAGTGGTATTTCAGACATCTGAGGCCTTTCACAACATATATATATAGACTGTGACGATGTGAAGCTTAGATTGCATGCAAGTGGAATTTATTTAACTAGTTATGTGATTCCTGGAGGCAATTTTTAGCAACATATGCATGCAACACTTTATAATAATATATTATTTTCCATTTTACTGCACTATATATTTATTTATTTATATTTTAACACAAAATATCCACATAAATCCAGTTTAGATTATAGATTGCAAAGAGAGGGGGATGAAAAGGGGGTGTAGATACTTTTGTAAGCCACTATAACTCCACTAAATTGAATGTGCTTTTATTCTGTGCTAAGTGTAAAAGAGCTTTTAAGTGGCCTGGATGGATTTAGATAACATAATGTGCAACATTATTTCTTTCCTTTAATTCTCTACCTCTTGTATTTCTTCAGGAGCGCTGAATAGAGCCTCTCTACTGGGGTCCTCGGCTCATGGTTTATCTTTAGTCTTTTTATTATGTGAAGGCACAGCGGTGAAACGGGAGTTCTTGGTTACCGTGGTAACCAGTCACTGTGCAATGCAATTTCTAAGGGCTGTTTAAGCTAGTCGTGAGTGGGCCTTGAATGTGGGGTGATGTTTAAAAAAATTTGAAGTGATTCTTTTCAATCTGCTGTTAATTTTCCACGTGTTTGAAATGTTAGAAAACCTGAGCGCCCACACAGACCACAGAATACTCAGGCAATTTAGACAGACGTGGGGTTTTTTTTTGTGTGTCTGCTTTAAGTTGCTGGTATATTGCCTGCAGAGCTTTAGCTGAGAGGAACACTTCCATGTTCATTTCATTAACCAGAGAAAGAAATAACACACGTGTGAGCTGTTAGAAAGTTAATAAGCAGCTAAATGAGTTTGACACGATGTTTCTTCTGTTGCAGAAGGAGGCTAAGGAGGGTAAGAAAGACAAGGACAGCGATAAAGAGGATGAGGATTCAGGTAAACAGAAACACAAGTTATGAACACGCGGACGTTGATTTATGCAAAATTATTATTTTTACTGGTAAGACAAGCTCAGGTGAAACTCCATTAAAGAATAAAGTTGGGATGAAATGTTGGGGGTCTGTCCTCCAGGGCCTCCTTGTGGTCCCATCTGTAGCAACGAGCGAGTGGAGAGTCTCCTTCGGGAGGTCAAACCTGAGATCCAGACACTGAAGGAGAAGCTCAACACGGTAATGTCACAACTTCTCTTAATGGTACACAAATGAGACAAAAGTACCACTTTGTTTTAGATTTTATATATTTATAGCAGCTTCATTAACTCTTGAAGGACTTATAATAATAATTATTATTATTATTATTACATAAGAGATCATACAGTCTGGTAAAGCGTTTTTATTTATTTTCTAATTTAAGTGAACTATATCACTGCTGACTATAATTTGCATCTTGGACTTCCCGGGTACAATGAATGCAGCATGATTTAACACTGAAGTTAATGAGGAGGTCTGAAGGGGGGGGGGGGGGGGGGGGGGGCACTGAATGGGATTTTGTGAAATCCAGGGAGGATTTTTGTTGTCGGTTTTATTTATTTTTTTATTTCTTTCATTATTTTTATTTGTTATTCTTAATTTGATTTAAGTGTTTTTCCTTTCTCCCCCCCCTCCTCCCTCTCAGCATAGTATGGCCTTTAAACCGTGCTGCTCATGGGTTTTCTCAGCAGGTCTCCTGCTGCTTTGTTAATAAATAAATGGTTTTCCTGGCAGGTGTCGATGTGGGTGCAACTCCAGGTTCCTAAAATTGAAGATGGGAACAACTTTGGAGTGGCTGTACAGGTCGGTAACTATTTAAAAAAAGTGTTGACTTATTCTAATATTTTCTTTATTGTGTTTTAAATTTGAGGTTAAAATATTTCAAGCTGAAGTTTTTGACACATTTGTCTGACAGGAGAAAGTGTTCGAGCTGCTGACCAACACTCGCACCAAGATCGAGGCTTTCCAGACTCAGTTATCAAAGTAAGAGCCTGCGTCAGAGCAGCTGATGACACTGTTAACGTCTCGGTTGCAGGTTTAGAATTTGCTTGTATTCATGCAAGGTCACTGAGTATTTCTCTGATTCATATCAAAGATCTTACGTAGCTATCGTAAAAGGATCTTTGCCGCCACAGCTCATGTTTTCAATGCATCTAGTGCATGAACCTACATCTAAAGTTTATAAATACTTGGACAACATCTTGCATCTTCCTTGCACAACATTAGCTGTTTTGGTTTCTTCGACCGTCACTTCATTTGCTGCAGAAGCAATGTGATAGAATACAAGTAGTTGTTTCACCCCAGCAGGTGGAAAGAAACACACCTTCTACTTTAGAAGCACTTAGGACACTTAGGACTATAAGATCATGAAATAAAATGAAAAATACTTCATTTAATTAACTTGTAGTAGTGAAAATACTTTCAAATTACATGCGAATGTGACATTTATTTGAACACCTGTGCAGTCCGTGTAGCACACAGCAGCCCACACACGTTACAATCTGAGCTCATGAGAAGTTAAATTCAACATTTAAATGATTTTAATTTCATATTCTGACTGCTGTTGGTCTTAAAGACGGTTACACGCTAATATCTCAGGCTAATATCATTTAATACTTGTTTGATTTATCAGATATTACAGTGAGAGAGGTGATGCAGTAGCCAAGGCCTCCAAACAACCTCACGTGGTCAGTATGTCATGTTGTGGGTCTTAATCTGAACTGTTTATATAATCAGATGCATCCTGTATTTTTTAATTTTTTTGCTTACGTTGCTTGTTCTCTGCTGCTGCAGGGAGACTACAGACAGCTGGTTCACGAGCTGGACCTGCATCAGTACTGCGAGCTGCGCCTCGTGGTCCTGGAGATCCGCAACACATATGTAAGACATTTGCCTCCCGCTGCACGTCACACGGACGCTGTAAATCACACTCCGTACAACATCTGCTGCAGTTTGAATTTCATATAAAATATTTCAGCTGCGTCCAAGCAGCAGTTTGTTGGTGAAATGAAACCCATTCCTACTTAATAGGAGGGTAATTAAGCTAATTAGTGTGCTTGTGTTAAATTGATTAGCGCTTCATTTCCTTTTACAAATTAATCCATTAATCATTTTTGTGTCTTGCCTGTTGCTGTAGTCCTGCTCACTGTGTGGGTTTCTCTCTCCAGGCTGTGCTGTTCGACATCATTAACAAGAACTACGACAAGATTAAGAAGCCCAGAGGAGACGGGAAAGCTCTCATCTACTGAGACCGGAGACGAGCTTTTCTTTCAGAGGCTACAACTAGCGTAGTATGACACTGATCGTGTAACAATACACCTGCTCCAACAAAAAAATGGCACCATTTTCCTTACTGTGCATGCATTTTGGTTCAGATTACTAAATAAAGCATCATGATTCCTTGAAGTCTACTGAGGCTGTTTGTCAGTCTGTGGTGGTGAAAAGTTCCTCCCCCGGCAAACCAGGAGAACCCCAGCTCGGTCGTAGCCGGTACCATCCCTGATAGAGTCCCCTCCAGCCCAGGTAGCCCAGCGCTCCCCCCAGCTGCTGGGAGGGCCACTTAGGGAAGTATGCAAGCATACACAGAAGCAGAAACAGCCATATCATAAGCAGAACCACACACAGGAAGAAGAGGAACCTTAACGGGGTACCGGGCGACCTCCGGAGACGCCTCTCTTGGGTCAGGTGACGTCCAAATACGGACATTTCCTCCATAAGCAGCAGGCAACAAAAGCAAAGAATGAGGATGTCCTGGGAGACTTCGTAACCTCGCCACTGCATGTCGGCTCTGAGGCAGGAGGCTTTGGTTTGGTCTTCATGCAGAAGTAGGAGAGATTGAGCTGCGGGGGCGGAGCTCTGGGCGTCCTGGGCGGGGGCCACGGGCTCGTAACAGGTCCCCGCAGCATCCTCCAGCAGGGCGAGGAGGCGGCGACAGCCCCACCACAGCAACGCTGTGAGACCCAACCGAGAGAGGTGGCGGAGGGAGAGAGGCAGGCGGCGACGGGCTGAGAAGGAGAGGAGGAGCACGAAGGAGCCCGCGAGGATGCAGGTCCAGCCCCAAGTAGAGCTGAGAAACTTCCTGTTAGAGGAAACAGAAACGTCTGAAACATGCTAGTACGTCTAAAATCAGTCGTATTTCATTCATAATGTCGTTCCAGCAGGAAAACAGGGAATAGAAACAAGAAATTCCCCATTTGGCCAGTGGCGTCGTCCCCTGAGTGCATTCAAATTGACTACATTATCATACGATATGTGTACACTACTTTCTCCTAATTTATTGATGGTTTAAATAAGTTTTTGTGGAATAAATTAACTTGAATGCTAAACGTTAATGTTTAGAAATTGTCATGAGAAACAAACCAGACATGATGTGAATTTAAAACCTACCAAAAGTCTCCTTACTGCTTCTTTTAGGTCATTTATAGTCTGTAAAGTCAACGCTCATCATCTGAAAACTAAAAGACAGTTTGTTCAGTGGACTAAACATCATGCAGCCGCTTCGTTGATTTACACCAAATCCAACAGTTTTTGTTTTACTAACTTTGTTGTTTCATTATTTTTAAAAGAAGCAATAAGAATTTTCTTTGTTTTAAAGATTTTTATTATTAAAGAAAAAAATAATTTGTGCAAAAAAGCCCACATTCAGTGCTGATCCTCCTTTAGAACTTGTGTTCATTCAGGCTAACGAGCCTGATTGAAGGAGATCCATTGATGCCTCAAATTGATCCAGTTTGTGGATTTCTGTTGGTCCTCGTGCCTTTTTGAGAATTACCAACACATTTTTGATTAGATTAACATCTGGGGGAGTGTCCCTGTGATGATCTCTGAGCCCCTTTCTCACGTCTACCTCCTGACATGGTTGCTCCATCATGCTGCAAAATACACAGATTGCTCCTGGATCGATGGAAGAAGTCTCAGGGTGCTTCATTGTTGGCATGATACAGATGGTAGAGTTAACCTTTTTCTTCTTCAATCATTTTTCCAGATTTCCCAAATAGCTGATTCTCTCATTGAGAATATAACCTGACAGTCTTCTGCTGTCCGGTCCCTGAATGTGAAGCATTGATTTATACCTGAAGGTAATACTTCACCTCCCTGAATTTTATTAATCTCGTACTTAGTTCTTCCAGGTAAAATACACTAATACATTTTTATGCATATGATATCTGCATGAGTTTCATCAGAAGTGACTTTAGCTGGCTTTTATTTCCTCTGTGCTGATGATGTCATAGCGAAATCTTTGGAATTTAGAGGAAGTCTGAGTCTGACGTCATTACAACAAAACACAGAAGCAGCAAACTGAGTCAATGTAGCAACTTTACGTCTCGAGGAACGCTCACCTGTACAGGTAGTGGTTGCTGTTTGCAAAGATGCTGTACTTGGACACCCAGAAACTCAGTACGGGTCCAAACAGAACCAGTACGGACAGCATCAGGTGGAAATGTCTCCGAACCAGGCCGCTTCCTAAAATCCCGGCCAGTATGTTTGTAAGAACCTCCAGAGCAGCGTTCAGGAGTCTGAGGGCGAACCTCCCGGGCAGGATCAGCTCCGCTGCGATCTTCTGCAGCTTCTCCAGGTTGATCTCCGCTTTGAATCCATTGGAGGAGCTTCCGGGTTTTGGATCCATGCGGACGGGATGGTCGGTCACCTTTTATGATGGTCTAACAAACTGGGAGTCCTGTTGGTGCGAAAGGCACAGCAGTTCCCCCCCTTTCACACTGCCAGGCATGCAGCAGAGCACATGGTTTATAAAAATACAACCATGCCGTCCCCTTTACCCTCTTAAACCCCCCCCCCCCACCCATCCGTCCTGCTGCTGTGGGAAGTGAGCTCATTATCTCAAAGCAATAAATATCTACCTTAAATATAGACAGCTTCTGATAATAAACCGAGTCTGTTCATGAACTTAAACTCTGGTTTGTCATCAGTCTGAAGTGCGATGCAACATTTTTCACCTATATTTGCATACTGGGGAGAAAAAAAAGTCCCTTCCTGTTAAAAACAAAAGATGTACTCCTCTATAAAATGGATCATTTGGCTCCGTCTCCTCTTAGAATTGGCCGTCGAAGCCAAAACTAAAACTAATTTAAGTTGCAAACTGTTGCCAGAGTTCATCTGTCGCTCCGAACAGCTGTTTCTCTTTTTTTATTTCCATCCCCGATCCTTTTATAACCTCCTCAACCAAACCCGATAAATTCATCTCTCCGCTGGATTCATGTGCAAAGATGGATCCATCTCAGCTTTGTTTAAAGTAGGAACAGTAGGTGCAAATGAAACCAGAGGACAAAGAATTTTTGTCTAATTTTAGACCTTGGCTGCATTGCTGTCTCTACAATGTCCTTCAGGCCACTTTGCAGTTGTCTGGCAGCTGCAGTCGCCCACAAAACCTGGACTAATTACATCTTCAGGACTAATGTTTTAAGCTTTTAAGCCCCCCCAAAGAGTTTGAATTAAGAATAATAGGCAGAGGAATTTCTTTACACGGTTAAAGAAAGTTTTTTTTTTTAATTGTTACTGTAAAACAGTCTGAAAGTGAAACATGGGCGAAGATATAAACACCTGAAAATTTGCATATACAGGTCAGTGTGTGAGTATTAGCATGTGCACGTCTTCTGTCCTTATTGTATCATCATATCACAAATATTCTAAACTTTTTAGACTTATCACTTGGTTATATTGGCCAACATAATCGCTCTTCTCTTAATAAAAAATAAGAATCCTTTGAACATGTGAAAACGTTGCAGCTCGGTGGTGAAATCAGGGGAAAAAAAACACACAATCAGGTGGAGTCGTGACTTGAGGCGACTAGAAAACAAGGATATATATTCAGACTGTAAGTGGGAACTTTAAATGGGACACAGCTTGTGTTATTTATAACAGCAGAGGCAAATCAGCACACTGACGACTACCTAAAATAACACTCCCTGAATGCACATACCATTAAAATACTATACAAGTTTACAGATTCATCACCGTCACGTCTCTCCCCTGCAACATCCAACATTGTTTTCTTAGTGAAGCTAACTGATCGTTCGTCTTAAAAGCTCGTTACGTACGGAGCTTCGCTGCTTCCGGCCTGTTTCAGGCCAGATCCGAAAAACACTGCCCCCCCCCCCACCCTTCCTCTAAAACCAAAAGAAAACCAGAAGTTGGTCGAAGCCGTCCCACTGCGCTCTAATGTCAACATGGAAAGGCCTGAACGCCTCCTGAACGAATACTTCACAGCCATGCTATAATCATTAATATCCAGCATTGAATTTAAAACATATTTAAGTCTTAGTTTGGAGCTTATCAGCTTCATCCAATCAGGGCCAGCATCACCATTCCTCCTCTTCCTCCTCCTCCATCTTGCGGTGATGTCACTCCTTCCGGCGTCTTTTCCTCCGTCTCTCGCTTCGTTTCTCCTTTCGTCAGTCCCTCTCTCTCTCTCGCTCCTCCTCCAGAGGATGGGTTTGTCTGTGCTCCCACATCCGCACCGCTCCGTCCCACTAAAAGACACATCACAGGAAAATCATTCAGTCGTCTGCGTTTACAAACCTGTTGATCTTCCTGCCGAAACAAAAGGGACGAACGTCTGCGATGCGACGGGGGAATTATTCATCAGGTTAATTCATGTAGACATGGTCAAAGGAAACAAAGGGGGTTTAAGGGACTTTGAACGTGGCACGGTTGTTGGTCTGACTAGTTCAGAAAGTGTCGATAAACTGGGATTTTCACACACAACCATCTCTAGAGTTTAGAGAGAGAGCAGCCGTTGTCTGGACCAAAATGTCTTGTTGATGTCAGAGAGGAATGGTCAGACCGGTTGGAGACGACAGGAAGGCAACAGGAAGTCAAATAAGCACCTGTTCCAACAGAGATACGCAGAATAGCATCTCTGAATGCACAATACGTTGTATTGCATCTGGATGCAGCCCCCCCTCTTGATCTCTGTTGCGTTTCCACGGCAACCTGTACCATCAGTATCAGCCGGATAGCGATAAGATTCATCAGCTACGT
>JAOXYM010000019.1:17692241-17706710 GCA_028567055.1 Leptatherina wallacei
TTTTAACATGGGAGTCTATGGGGATCTGCTCTGTTTTGCAGCCAGCACCTAGTGGAGGAGGGGGGAACTGCAGGTTTAGGCTTCACGTTTCTAAGCCCGACGTTGCCCCTTGGTTTGGACAGATGAAATTAGGATCAACCTTCACCAGAATGTTTGGGGAAGACTCGGAACATCTCATGATCTGAAGCATCAAAATCATCTGTAAAAAGATTTCATTATAAGCAGAAACACTGAGAGCTGAAGACTTGCTGCAGTCGAGGCCTGGCAGGATTCATGAGGGAAAATATATTTCATTTTGTCCAATTACATTTAAGTCCCTGAGAAAGAGGATAATACGTTTTCATTTTCCTAAATCCTCCCTCTAATCTGGAAGAAACACCTTCAAATGAAATTTAATCTGACTTCTAGCACATTTCAACAGAAGCGTGTTGGTTTGTTGGTACAAATATAATCCAGACTGTGTTTAGAGATGAAAGATTCCCACACAGCAAACACTCAGACCGCCCCTAGCAGGATGTTATTGGACCCGTAAGCCTTACTGTAGTCAGACCAGCTGGAGTAGAGGACGTTGTGGGCGTCGGGGGTGAAGCAGACGTCCAGCACGCTCCAGCCGACGTCGCGGGCCTTCACAGTTCGCCGGAGGTGAAAGCGGCCCCTGGCGGTGTCGTACAGCCGGATGTTCTGGTCTGGAAAAACATTTTAGAAAAAAAAACTTTAATTGAAGGTTTAGTGGTGGTCAGCTGACTCGTTCTCATTTTCAGTTTTTCTCCTTCCAATGAACAAGGAACTTTTTTTATTCTTTAAAGCAGCCTTTCACAAACTCGGGGTCGCCAGATCGTTGTAAAAAAAAGTTTGGGAACGACTGCTTCAAACATCCAAAGACTACAGAAAATCTAGAGATTATCATGGAAACGTGGAGCCAAAGAACTGTTTAATGAATTCTGACTTTCTTCCCATTTTTTTAGGTACAAGATAAAAAGGTCACAAAACAAAATAGAGGCGATATAAAACAGGACGCAGAGATCAGGCAGAACAACCAAGGAGAACATGAACACAGTAAGGTTGTAAAATGTAATAATCAGGTGAAATAATACCAATAATACTATAATATTACTATAATATTAGAATAATAATAATAGGAAAGAATAGAATTCATAATACTGCATTCATAATAATAATAAATAATCACAACACTAAATCATAAAGATCGTCACAATATTCCTTTGATGTAAGGGGTTAAATAAATATTAAATAAATAAATAAAATGTAGTTTATTAAAGTTAAATCAAATATAGAAAAATAAATACATGTTAATTAAGCAATTTAGTAAAATAGTGGTATTTATGATATACATGAAACAGTTCTATCAGTGACTACCGTAATACTATTTGTCATAATAAAAAAGACACCAACAATAATAATAACGATGATAACATTGATTACCATAGCAACCAGTAGAAAACAAACAAACAAAAACCAAAACAAATCATGACATCAGGGACCTTTAATCCTCTGAAAACATCAGACACATAATTCTAAATGATTCAAGCTGAATTTTTTTCATTTATGTATTTAACTTTTTTTTTTTCTTTTTTTTTTAATCAAAAGTTCTGATCTGGATTTTTAGGGCAGGTCTAAAAAAAAAAATCTAATTTTCCTGATGCAGCTGGATCTCCTCCACGAAACAACTCCCTAACACTGTAACATAACAAGCAGGCGTTAGCCTTGGACTCGCGACCGGCCGCCTAACTCGTTTCTTTCCTGGATGCCAGAATATGCAGAAGCTCGGCTCCTCTAACTTTAACCGCAGAGGAGCGACGAGAACAAGAAAAACTGGATTCATTTGTGAGAGCAGTGGACTGGTTTCCTGCAGGGTCGGGGATCACCAGCTCATTTTTTCCCCTGGTGCTTTAACGAACTATAACCTGAGACAATCAACAGATAAACATCTCCATGGATCCTAGCAGCACATCAGCATACATGTACTATAATTAAACAAGATGTCCCCTTATCGGTTTTTCTTGCTTAAATCAGACTTGCATATTAAATTAAAGAGAACTCACCTCATCTTCAAAGTTTTTTCTGTCCAAATTGTTTCATTTTTAAGTAAAATATGTTTTAAAAAGGGAAATAAGTCCAACTACGTCTCAGTGCCTGACAATACTCAACAACGCCTGCGGTGATTTGGTGGTGTAAGCATTTTTAAATAAACACAAGGAATTATTCTAAGATTTGATTCAGGTCTTCTGGGTTTTCTCGCGTTTTGGAGGTGGCGTTATTTACCTTGGCAGGCAGAGAGGAACATGTTGCCTTCCTCGCTGTACACTCCACAAAAGGCTTTCTGCTGGTACGTATCCTTGTGGGACACGTAGTTTGGCAGGAAGCTGCAAAGAAACAAGAAGGGGGTCAGGTTTTTTTCTCCGACTACAACTCGCGTAAGATATAACAGGTTAATGCTCAGTCTGGGATTTGTGCTCCTACACTAATTGATTCAGACTCTTTTCACCCTCAAGGCAAAAAAAAAAAAAAAGAGAAAGTTTTAAAGGTACTCACTGTGAGCGGATACGACTGCACTCTCCGTGGGAAAAACTGGAGCCTCTACATCTGCCCTGCTCCCTCTGCGAATAACAACACTGCTCATTAGTTATTAGCAATTTAAAAAATCATCATCTTAACTATAAGAACAAAACAATCTGCAGCTTTTGCATAAAATATGGCTTGAAAACAATAAAAATGAGTCATTTTAGTGTCACTAATTCTTCTCTTCTTTCTTTTTCATGGGCAGAAAATGTGCCTTCTGGTTTAGATTTGTGCTGCATGTCTGCGGTCTGACCTCTGTTAGCATGTGGGTGAAACTGTGACGGCCCTTCAAGGACGACGAGGCGGTGGCCAGCAGGATCTGAGTTCGGATCTCACTGCGGTCCACTTCGTGTGTGTCCGGCTGGGTGTCCACTACGGAGAAAGAACAATGTCTTTAGTGGGAGTTCGTATCTTGACAGCATCTCCTGTCCTGCTGCAAACGTTCTGTTTGAAAGGATTTATGCAGCACTGTGCAAAAGTCACCTAAACCTAGAATTAGATGCAGCGATTTACCGAAATGTGTAAACATACATGCAAATTGAACGTATAAAGACAGTTTGTACATTCATAACAAGCTTGTCATTATGGTCTGAGTAGCTTTCTTTTCATTTTCTGTAATTCCCACCTCAAGTTAAGCCCCTTTTTAATGTCTGAACGATTCATCAGTCAGTTACACGGCGTAACAAACTAAATGTAAACGTTGAGGTGCAAAGACTGGGATGAAAATGAGCAAAAGAGCCGCCGACGTCCAAAGAAAACCACTGAAAGTCCTTCAGAAAGCTGGAAAACTGTTGATCAAGACCACTTAAAAAGACCAAGTCTGGCTCCTCTGAAGCCAAATAAAATCATTTAACTAAATAATAATAATCAAAATGATAAAAAATCTTAATATCTATTGAGTAAAATAAAAAAAAAATCTTAAGGGTTTTGATTTATTGCACATGCCTGCCTAATGTCGCACAACTTAAAATACAAACTTGTTTTCAACCCTCTGATGTCAGATCTCATTTAAAACTAGACTATAAGATTACTTTTATTTAAATGATTTAATTTAAGGAGCATCGACTCCTTCATGTTTTTCTTCACCCTAACTAGATTTCTGAAGCAGCTCCGGTAATAAACCAACAATTTAAAAAATACTTTGTTGTTCTTTGACTTTAAAGTATTATAAATAAATATTATTAAACCCAACATGAAAAGCAGACACTTCAACTTAAACCTTGAAGTCAGTGAAAGACATTATAATTTATTACCTTACATTTTTATTAGAGCATCTTTCCACAGACCGTGCGGCTGTACGAGCATCTCATGTTGTAGTTTGAGACTCAGTAGGGTCACACAGAGAGTAACTTCAGGCATGAAATATCAGGGCTCTACGATTTGAATCACAATTTTTCTCTCAACCAATCGACCCATCAACTAAAAATGTGTGCTGTGTTAACAGAGGTAAAGATGGATGCTACACTTGTTAGCGTGTGTATTTATATAGCATCGCAGATTTGTGACATACGTCTCGTTTCAATGACATAAAAGTTGAATGAAATGCAGCGAGACTCAGGTTGCTTTGAAGAAGATCAGATATATATCCGATCTAGTACTACACATGAAAGTGGCCTGGGTCGGATTTTTTAAAAATCTGATTCCGACTGCAATAAAAAGATCAGATATGCGTCACATATGGTCCAAAAAACATTGGATTTGAGTCACTATTGCCTGCACAGTGAACGAAACTACTAATAAACACTAATGAACGGGACACTGGGTCCACCTCTTTGTCATATATCACATGAGTGCAAGGTAGTAAATGAGGAAAAGGGATCAGAGCAGATATTGAGTTGTATAACAAAGGAACTACACGTGAATGCAAATCACCATAAACAAGAAAAGAGACCACATGCATTGGCTTTACCTTATAAGTCTGAATGAGCAGGTCTTTGCTTTTCAATGCATCGGATATTTGGGGATTCGACAGACTCTGCTCTGCACTCGCTCTTTCTCTGGTCTAGTCTAGTACGTTTCAGACAAGCAGCGGTACCTGGTGGGTTGTAGCGGTCGCCCAGCCGTCCGTCCCAGGCTCCATCGCTGTCCTCGTCCGAGTCAGAGTAAGACTGGACCAGCTGCAGCCCCGTTGCGCCGCTGCCGTGGACCAGCCTGACCTGGCCCCTGCACACACACACACACACACAAACACACGTTTCTCAATAAACCAACACGTCGTAGCAGAAGTAGATGATTCAAAGGAATCTAATCTGCTAATGTCAAGATGGGGACAACTGATTGAAGGAAATACTGAGAAACAAAGAGGAAGAAGTGTCCCGCTGCCGAAAAAAAACACCCACCTGTAGGTTTACTTTGCTACAGATGAAGGGCCAACTTCTCTAAATGACTTAAAAATCAAACCATTATAATATTTTCTTTTTTTAAATCCACTGTAAGATGAAGCTTAAACATTGAACCCCCCCCTTTTTTTTATCACCACTGGGTAAAAGTCCTTGCAGGATTTACTGCAGACGTAATGAATGAGCAGAAAATAACTACCCCGCTATTCTCAATTACACATAATCAATTCAATTCAAGAGAGGTAATTTAATTAACTAATATTTCGTGCACACTTTGCGCACCGCCGTCCGACTCGTATGCAAAGTGAGCAGGAAATAAGAAATTCTAGCGCTCTGGTGTGAGGTAATACACACAGCACATTGCAGGACTATTAAGTTGCACTGCACCAAATCTCATCACATCACCACTTTGTCATTTCTCACTTGCACCAAAAATCTATTCATACCTCAGGTGTGTGTGCGTGTGTGTGTGTGCAGGACTGGTAGGGACGACAGCACATTTAAACATTTTCATCACATTATCTTAGTGGATTACAATAATACAAACTGGTTTTGTTGTGTTTTAATCCCCCCACCCACCCAAAGATCACCTCCTCAGTAGGTAAGCCAGCACTTCAGCTAAGTCAACGTCCTCCTCTGAAGCCGGCTGTCTGTCTCCCTGTTGCCTGTCAGCCGTCCTGCGGCCTCGGCTGCTGCTGCTGCTGCTGCTGCTCTGGTTCTGGTTCGACTCTGCTGATTCTGACTGGTCTGCTGGGTTGCCACTGGAAGAAGCCCTTCCACCAGACATCCCAGAACTGGACTGAGAGCCCATAGACTGAGAGGGCCTGTAGGGCAGAGGGTTATGACAAGTTAATGACAGCTGCAGATGTACCTGAGGAAAGTCAGGTGAGGCTTATAGGGTGTTTACTGACAAGAGAGGAAATGAGAGAGAGAGAAAGGGAGCCTTTAGGTAATAATGGCTGCAGGACATTACTCTTTAACATCACATCTACAGCAGCCAAAAATATCGGTACAAGATATCGGCTTAAGCTTCTGTACTTTGACTTCGACCGACATATCCGCACGCCACGTTTAAGTTTATCACCAGTAAAAGGATGCAAAGGGAGGAGGGGACGGATATTTCTGTCGAGCTAGCTTAAAATGAGCTAACGACCTGACGATAAACAACATTAGCTACCGTTTGACTGTCTTCGTGACAGCTCGTCGGTCCAGCTCCGTGCGGTTCCGGTGCGAGCTCGACAGTTTGCCAGAACCGAAACTTCGGCGCAGCCTGACACACAACGACCCCCGAGCCTCAGCAAACACAGTGTGTGTGTGTGTGTGTGTGTGTGTGTGTGTGTGTGTGTGTGATCAGTCTGCTAACAGGGCCAGTCCTGGAATCGCCATGTTGTTTACAAAAGTGTGAAAAAACCCTGCGCGTGGGCCCCCCTCCCTCCCTCCTGCACTTTCGCCGTCACGTGACCATCAGTGGCGTCGTCAAGTGTGCAAATGTACCAAAAAGGAAAACAAAACTTATTTACCTTTTAGCTGTTTCATATGACCAACGAATATGTTGGAAACGAAAATAAGGCTAAGCTAACTTCTGTAGCACCTGCTTTATGTACTTCCGTTTTTGTATCTTAGTAGTTTGCATATTACAATAAAAAAAATAAAAGTAATTATTATTAAAAGTATTATTCATTATTTTGATATACAGCTACTTTAGATGCACATGTGCTGCTGATCCTTAATAAAAGTGCATTTAGCACTCAAAGCTGTGAATTAAAACTGTCTCTTTGGTTACTTGACCAAATAAATGATATAGAGACATATGTCGTTTATAGTGATTCGAGATGTGAAATTTGGCTCATATTGCCCAGCCCTAAAGGTCATGTAGTTTCTTTGTCTTGTCCCTTAAGCAATACAATGATTTTCTATAGAGTTCATGTTATGAGAACATCCTGCAAATAATTTTGAAAAAAGAAAAATGCTGCTTCTATCAGACAGGCACACAGTTTGTTTACCCATAGGTGCTCCTGATGATTCTCTACTTTGCTTTCTCACCAAGGTCATATATTGTTTCCTGTTAAGCTTCTTTACAGGTGTAGCAGCTGGTTGTCTGGTTTATCTGTTCAGGTTTTGTTGCTTTTGTTTTCTATCTTTTATATCTTCATCCCCTTTTTCTTTTCTTTCCTCTCCCCCCTTCTTTTGTTTCACATTTCAGTTCCGCCATTAACATGCAATTCAGCATCGATCAAATTTTAAAAAAACAAAACAAAGAACAATACTTGAGTTTCAAAGGGAACCTTATATATCTACAGTTTAATTACCTTTATAGCCATAAAACTCCCCCTTGGCAAAGGATCTTTGTTTGGCGCAACAAGGCAGCCAATAAAATATGGGTTATAGATTCAGATGAGGCTGTATTTAGTTAGTATTAATACACTGTAAAAGAAAATCCACCCCAAGTAAAAATTCAGTTTCATATGCCATCACATCATTGGGAATTAACATGAAAGTAGTACATTTCTGTTGTGATAAACAGAGCTAGACAAATATAAATGATAGCAGGAAAGGCCGCCTTCGGCTTCCGTAATAATTGTTGCAAATGTAAAACAGTAAGCTGAGCCACACATATATTATTCAGTTTGTTTCCTAGCTGTGCTTTCCTGACCTTTAACAAATAAATATGTCATAGTTTTGTCGTAGTTTTTAAAAAAAATATAAAAAAAATGAACCTGTTACTCGAGATAACAAAATAGATTATTCCGTTATCTTGAGAAAGCAGTCCTGTTATAACAATAACAGCGTTCAAAGAACTAACAAGAACAACCGCCCTCAGCTTAAGATCATGTAGTGAAATGAAAATTACAATATTACTTACATAAATGGAGCAGAATACAAAGGATCAAATGATGAGATACTCAAGAAAAGTACTTAATTAGCCTAGTTTTTCACTAATGTACTGTATATACTTCTTGGATTAAGTTGGTTTAATGAGGGCTGTATCTTTTCCTCATTAAATGAAAAACCAGACGAACCAAATGCGATTCAACATAGTTTTGTGTTTGTGTCAAAGGAAAGAAGCAGCTTGGTTTTGTTTCAGGATTATAGAGGTGGTTCATCAGAGAGTTAGTCGGTGGTTATGCATGATCCTGGACTTCCATTCAGTCATCAGCCACAGTGTGGTTGTACATGATAAGTATTTCTAAGGCTGCAGACCCATAGGCGTAATTCTATACAAGGCCTAATCTGTTAAGAGTATGTGGTTCACAAACTCCTCACAAGAACTTGCGGAGACCAAAATCAGCTCAGCGATCTATCAGATGGTTCATTTTAACCTGTAAGGACACCTCCTCCATTACCTCCTCTTCACTGCTCAGCCTGAAACTCCACATTTACTCGCTGCTTTTGTTAAACAGTATACAAACAGACAAAAAGGACTTTGTCTAATCTGATTGCATCTTTAAAGAGAAACTTCCTCCTTTAACAAAAATAGAAACGACTGCATTCTTAATCAAGTTGCAACTCATGTTATTTGTTTGTTTCACAGTTAGTTCTGCTTTTCGTTTGTTCCCCTCACTGTTCTGTAACTATCCTTTTTCTTCTAATGGACGTGTATCATGTGAAAAAGATTACTTTGATGTGGAAAAAACAGCCACTGATTGACGATTTTTGATGACATGGAGGAATTCTTGATAATTGAGATGGTTGTGGTGCTCAGATAACAGCATAGTATAAAGAACCCTGCAGTGCCTATATACGAATCCTATGATATGATTCAGTATGTTGCAGAATGTGGTGCATATTCTCCAAAATACAGAGATCTGGAGGATTCAATGAAGTTTGCATTTTATAGGTTATTTATTTCTGAGTTTATTAGTCATTATTATTATTCCATAATCTGGTAAAGTACCTTCCCAACACATTACATAACATTGCTTTGCACCTTATGCATGTCCATGGTAATAATGGCCAACCAATGATGTATGAAACAATAAATAACACCATCATTCTACATTAAAAAAAGCTATTTTATTTGATTTAATCAGTGAATAAATTACATCAGTATTAGAACATCAAAACTTTGCTTGTTTTAGGCACACTACGACAAAAATACAGCTAAAACCCAACAACATATATAGGCATTTTAATAGTGATATTAACTGTATTCGTTGGGCTTATGTGAAAGGGCCCCAGTTTGTTGAGGGCTGCAGCTACATAACTGTTTACATGACAGTTCCCTGAGCAAACTGCTGCAGAATGGAGAGAAAAACCTCAATAACCGGAGAAAATGCTGCACATGACATTCAACACAGTTGAAATGACTTAAATAAATAATGAAAATGTTCAGATTTAGACAGAAAGTAGGCATTAATGTTGCATTCTACATTGATAATTTATTATTATTGCAATATTTACATTGCAAAGACAATTTGATATGAAATAGTTCGGGCACATGTAATTACGAGGACGACCTTTGTACATGTACAACTAATTAGTGGTGTAAATCATACGTTTGATCATGGTGCAGTATACCGATACTGTGTTTGTCCATGTCATGAATTCTGCCACGATACAATATAGATTTGACTCGATTCAGGAGCCAGCGATATGAGACGATATCACATGCTTATTTAACACCATCGCTTCCATTTATATCAAATCACGAAAAGCAATTAAAATATTAATATTCCCAAAATCATATAGTAGCAAAATTGCAAATATAAGCAATGATCATATCGCTATTTATGCAGCTTGTTGTCATCATACATAAACATTATACTTGGTAAATGTGTGTTTTTGTAAGTAAAAAGTAAACTGTGCCCACTCTTGCAGCCCTGAGTGCAGCACCCGTAGTGAGAATTAGCATATTGCATTCACATTACCCCTCTAGCGTGTGGTCATATTCCATTATTTTCAGCCAAATAACACATAGCTCTTTCTTTAACTGTGCAGAACAAGAAACGTTCCAGTAACAATGACAGAAATCACAGCATGTGGAATTTCTAAGGCTCATACGGAGCATCTTTACAATTGCAACCAACCACATTTTAATTGAATTAATTTAGTTAATCTAATAAATAAAACCTCCATTTTACATGTATGATTAAGTCCAGTTGAAGACTGCCTGCAGACAGTAGTGCAACGTTTCTTACAAAACATGTGCACTAAGTAGCTTCGCATAGTGCTCTGGGTGATTTCTTTTAAGGTAAACATTCATTTTTCCTTCAACTCGTTCATCTCCAACGAGGCCTGAGAGGGAGAAGAAGAAAAAAAACTGGTTACTGCTTCAGAGAAAAATCCCACCACAGACAAGCTGAATGATAACTGGTTAGGATAACAGGTTGGTTTGAAAAGCTTTGAGCTCACCCAGCTTTTGAGCAGCATTTCTGATCCTCTCCTGTGCAGACCGGACGTCTCCTCCCTCGGGAACGAGGACCTCTATCTCCCCCACGTGATAGCCAAAGTCAGCTTGGTCCAGATCGATCTGCACTCCTTCTTCCTCTAAAGTGAAAGACTGCCGCACCGTCGTAAACGCCGCGAAGCAAACCAGATTCAGTTTCCCCAGCCAGGAATCATCATCATCATCATCCTCCTCCTCCTGCGAGGGTGCCGACTCTCCGTCCTTGCAGGGATCTTTTATGACCTCCAAGACTTTCTTGTAAATTTCAGGCAGATTTGTTACCTCCTTGTAGCGAGTGCACAGAGACTGTTCTCCGCTCGGCTCTTCCGTCCCATCGAGCGTCTCTACCGGGCACTTGAGCTCCCAGCATCCTTTGCGTTTACGCAGCCACAAGTCCCTCAAAGTCAGCCGGAAGTCAGGAGTGTCAAAATACTGGTCACGAAACTGGCGCTGCCCCACACGAACTGCAGAAGGAATCGCATTTAGGAGAAGAAAAAAAAGATAGATGGAGGAATTAATTAGATCAACTTCATTATCAACAAAGAACAGATGGCTGATGTTACGCAGCTGTTATGGTCACTTACGTGTAAATGTGTACTAGTAAACAAATTAAAAACACATACCCCCAAACTTCTCCAGTGTTTCCAGAACGTCCGCGCTGCATATAAACTTTCTTTCCACTTCCACGCTCATCTGAAAGGACACGCCTGTAGTTAGATGGTTGTTGACTCAAATGTTTGGATTGCAAACAAAGTTTACTGTAATTAAGGGAAGATGGATAAGTAAATGTCAGGTGTGAACTGTATATCTTTCATTTTATGTACCCCGCCGCTTGCTTTGGAGGCAGCTGGGACGGGCTCCACCCCTGCAAACTGGAATAGATTGGATTAAGCTAGTATAGATAATGGATAGATAGGTAAACTAGGGCTGTATCTGGCCCACATTTAGGCCGCAACGTGATACTCCTTACTGGTCCGGTTGCAACTAAATTAAATGTGCCAATTCATGGGCTCAAACTGGGCTGACAACACAGTCCCGGAAAAAAAAAAAACAAATTTAGCAACCATGACTTGACCAGAGCTGGTTTATTAAAAGAAAACCAACGTGAGAACTCAAGTCAAGGGTGCCAAGACTCAATTAGCTTCAAATCACCAGGCTATCTGGGTTAATAATGATTGTTCTTCTTGTAAAAAATTAAAGTTTAAAGCAGTTTTATTCACTTTTGTACATATTTTTATTCCTTTAAAGCAACAAATTCTCTGTAAAACAACAGAAATGTTAACCACTCCTACAGCTTTAAACACGTGATTATGAATGTAAGTTAATGTCATGCTTTTTTTTTATTCCATATTTTTGTTTCAGTACAATAGCAGAGTGTTATGATAATAAATACAACTCTTTCCCTTTATTACTTTTAACTCAGCTAGCAGGTTAGCGAGTCGCTGGGTCTCTTTTTTGGAAGAAAATGTGTTTTTTAAGCTTTTTCTCTGCAGCTGCAATCCTTCAAAAAAATAAATGATCCCTGTTGCAGCCACAATGTTTCTATCAAATAACAGCAGTGAAGCGTAAATCTGCGCACATCTCTTAATTCTGCTGACAACCACGCAGGTACTACGACCCACCCCCCCTCCCTGCCTGCACTACTTTGAATCCTCACATACCTTCACAGGTTAGGTCCTCCAATCCAATTTATTTTGCCTTTTTTTTTTTTAAATGAACGACTGTGGTTGAAACCAATGTAGCGGCTCGCGAGCATCAAGCAAAAGTTAATTTTGCACAGGCGCAGTGAGGGCCACCTATCAGGGTATTCGGGATCATCACTTCCTGTCCCAGCAACGCAGGGGCAATATACAGATGGTGCAGTTTTAATCCCCCCCCTCCCTCTTCATAAATATTTATCCCTCATACTCGACTATTGATGTGCGCCACACCTATATTGCTTGATTGGGACAACATGTCATAATTCTGCAAGTTGCGCGCGCAGCCTTTGTGGTTATATCTCCATTATTCAGCTTTAATTAAACTCGTCTCGGTCTTTGTGGCTATTGAAGTTGGCAGAATGAGGACTCATTTATAATTCACCTTTTAATGTAAGAATGAGGAAGGATTACATATTTAAAGAAAAAAAGGTGGTGTGTGTGTGTGTGTGTGGGGGGGGGGTTAATCTGCATACTTTTTTATTTCTGAATTTAACCTCTGAAGTCATTGTTTTCTTAAAATAATCTTATTAGTTGTTTCAAACATACACTAATAATCTGTCATATCTGCGGGGTTATATAAGGGATTTGATAGCTGTGTATGTCCCCCCAGCTCC
The DNA here is from genome assembly GCA_028567055.1 of Leptatherina wallacei. Taxonomy (NCBI): domain Eukaryota; kingdom Metazoa; phylum Chordata; class Actinopteri; order Atheriniformes; family Atherinidae; genus Leptatherina; species Leptatherina wallacei. The sequence continues at coordinate 17,704,861 of JAOXYM010000019.1, forward strand.
ACCCCCCCTGAATGTCAGCAATCAGCCTTGGGGGGAGCTGTGGTCTGTTTACTAGAGGGAAGAGGGGAAGGAGAGAGGGCAAATGAAGGGAGGGGGAGAACAGAGAGAGAGAGAGAGAGAGAGAGAGAGAGAGAGGGAGGGCAGGCAGGCAAGAAAACTTTTCACTTGTGAGGAGCCACAGAGGAAGCTTGTGTGTGTGTGTGAGTGAGAGAGAGAGAGAGAGAGTGTGTGTGTGCGTGTGTGCGCGCGCGCCCCGCGTGCTGGAGCGGCGACCATGCAGGTAAAAAAAAAAAAAAAAAACAACAACAACGCATTTTTAAGCTAATTGCTTCGAACTTTAATTAAACGTCATTCGCGGTCGGTTAATTGCGCAGATTTGAGCGCGCGAGGTCTCCGCGTCTCGGTAGAGAAACCGAGCGAACGACGGATCGCTGCTCCGTACTAATCCGATCCTTTATAGAAAACCCAACATTAGATCCCAAACTTTTTTTTTGCTCTGCTTCTCGTCTCCTCTTTTCGCCAGCTCTCCCTCTTTTTACACCACCTACACCACCACCCCCACCATCGTCGAGACAAACGAGGCGCACGTACTCCGCTTCAAGTAGCTTTTGTAGCGTTTAATTCTTCCACCAATTACGTCTCGAAGCTGTTTTAAATGGCCATGTGTTGCACCCCTAAGTGTTTATGGTATGGATTTGGGCACTAGGACGCGTCAAAAAGGGGGTCTTGCTTGGGCGGCGAGGGAGGAGGAGGAGGTGGAGGAAGAGGAGGAGGAGGAGGAGGGGGGTGCGAGTGTTTCTAACACATCTGTAAGCGGAGCCCACGTTCATTAATTAAATGGCTTTAGTCCGGCTAGGCCTCAATTTGCGCTGTTGAGCAGCAGGCGGCGGGCGGTGCAACACTAAATGCCCGATTGGCAGCCCACAATCAGAGGGGTAAGGAAATAACTCGAGGCCGAGGTTTTTTTTTGTTTTGTTTTGGTTTTGTTGTTTTTTTTAGATCAGAGAAAGTGTGTCTTCTATCCCGGGTGAACTCAAGTCGATGTTTTTCGGGAGCTGCGGCTCCCACCTGGCCCGGGCTGAGTTGTGTGTGTAAGGGAGTGGAGAGCGGGGTTAATTATCTCAGCCTGCTAACAGGCTAGCTAGCAAAGTGACACGACTGTAAACAGCTCCAGACCTTTTGTTTATTAATTTAATGATGGCCCAGCCCTAACTAGGAGTAAAAAAGAGGGGGTTTATGCCGATGTTTGCCATGTCTTTTGCCATTTCAGACAAGTGTGGCCGTCAAACACACAACTGTAATGCGACGTTACGGGGGGGGACTTCACAACCTAGCTTGCTAGCTAATTGATTCGTCTCTGGTCGGCATAGCTAATTAGACTGCTCATTAATTAGCCAACTAAGGACAAGAAGACGCCAGTCTGGTTGTATCGGGGAATTTTAATCAGGATACTTGTGACAAGGAGCTTTTTTTTTCTTTTTTCTTTAAATGTGACACGATAATGAGATGGCGACTCGTCGAAGTAATATGTGGTCATATAACCCTGCTAGCTTGCTAATTGGCATGACGAGGAAGTGAGGAAGGGTAGCTGTGTTGGCATTTCTCCTCATGGGGGGGGGGATGAATTGTTGTATTTGCTGCAATCTTGGATTATAAATGCTTGAATGGAAATGCATCGGAGGACTGTGGCAAAAAAAAATAATACTGTAGCTTACTTGTGGTCTGCTTGATCCCTGAATACGGTATGATAATTATTTAAATGCATGTTATGCTAACAGTATGTGCTCAACGTCGATCAAGTGTTTTTTCTTTTTTCTTTTTTTTTGGGGGGGGGGGGGGGGGGGGGGGGT
>JAOXYM010000019.1:17706810-17723291 GCA_028567055.1 Leptatherina wallacei
GGGGGGGGGGGGGGGGGGGGGGGGGGGGGGGTCTGTCAAAAGTGGTGAGAAATGAGTTATGGGCAGATTGTCGGAGCGGTGGATGTTATGCTGTTTTATAAGTTTAGCAGTGGTGCTCGGTGTGTTTTGCTATTAAATCCACTGTTGTGCACATGTGACATGGGATCAGTTTTACCATCGGACTGAATGGACAGACATGAAACAGTTGATCTTTTATGTGGGAGTCAGGTGGGAATTATAACATGCAAAACCTGCTGCAAGCATCGCATAGATCCTCTTTTACATTACAAAGGTGCAGTCTGAACAGCTGCATTATTCTGTAATTTGATATGGTGGTGGCAGACTAAATAATGGGAACCTCCCCAACAAGATCAGTTAAAAAAAAAAAAAAAATCTGAGGTGAAACTGCAAAAACCTGGAAGAATACGAAGCCTGGCTTTGTCTGTTAATGGGTTTATCACCAGGGTTTAGCTGTGAACTTAATGATATTTAATGATTTTTGCTTTCTAAGAATTGAAAATAATAGTTTACCTTTTTCCATCGAAGCATTTCATTGTGTGTTTTTGATTTTGAGTATCTTAAGAAAATCTCCTTTGCATTCATTTTAATTGGTAGGAGGAGTCTGGAGAGCCGGTGTGCAGTGAAAAGAATGGGTTGGCGAGGTGGCTGTGCCCTCTGTGCCAAAAGGGGCAGTCAGACAGATCTTCCTTGTCTCTACATCTCACCGAGCAACACAGTGTACTTCCATCGTGTGTCGACAGACTGCTGGACATTGTAAGTGTAGAGTGGCAGTATGACCAAAAATCATAAGTCATATGACTTGTAAATTATGGCTGGATTCACATTGAGTTTTTTTTTTCTACCTCACTTGTTACACAACCTGATTATGGTGCATAATGTTTAATTAGCCCACTTGTTGCAGGTTCAAGTATAAAGGTCAGACAAGTTGATTGATTGTAGCAAATGTTTGTTGACTGAGGTTTTTTTTGGGATGTGTTGAATAAACTTTTTGGTTGATTAGGGAAAAAGAATGAGAACTTTATTAGATGAGGTTTTTTTTTTGTATATTGAAGAATCCTGATGAATAACAAAAAAATCAGGAAGTAGAAATCTTTGCAGGCTGGATGTGGGCGTCTTTAACTGCAACAGGTAATTGGCCACTTAGAGTATGAGCTTGCATTTGCTAAAGTTGTGCAAGGATGCAGATTTTTTAGCAACTTGCAAGTTGCGACAAATCTTGTGACTTTTTGGAAACTTGGCTTCTTCATTAGAAAAGCAAGCCACTCATATTTCCCCTCGAGGGCAGGATCTAGTTGTTTACTGTGCGATAGCGATAGCCAGAAAGAAGTAGCCAGAAGGCTCGATCGTGCAGCTTTACTGGGATTTTAAATTAAGAGTATATGTGAAGATGTTGTAGGATAAAAGTAAACAAGAAGGCACAAAGCAGAATGCAAATATGACTGATAACATCCACGTCTGTTCATTAGCAGATTACATCATCTGATAATGTATTCAAAGCTTCATGCCGTTGGAAATTGTTAGCCACGTTGCACTGCTGCCATACTTTTATGCAGCTAGCTTATTTAATAATAACAGGCTCTGTCCCTATCCAGGAAAATGAGTTTGCAGCAGCAGTTTTTATTTATTGTGCAAATTTATGTCATTTCAGTTCATTAAGTCTGCCTGAAAAACAGCGAAAAGAACCCAGATTGACTTTAATGTGTGTGTGTATATATATATATATATATGTTTTCCAAAGACTGTCTGATGGAAAAGCTTCTTCTTCTTCATAATTTTGTTTACTTCTAAGAATCTATCCCTGCACAGTGAAATTATCTCAAATAACGAGTGATTTTAAGATAATTATGCATCGTAATACAAGAACTTTGACCGTTAACGCCTACTCCCGTTCTGCTGAGACTTCTTACTCCGAAGTTAGCAAACAAGTAGAAACGCATACCGACAGGATCAACTTGGTGTTTATTGTTCATTTGATATTGATTGGTTTGGCCATTTAGATACTGAATTATAAGACAAATTAATTGTTTAGCCTTTTAATTCCTGGTTAGGTCAATGAAACTGAAATATCTGCAGTTTTATTGAATGCATTATTTGTATTGCTTTTAGCATCAATTAGTAGTCAAAGTAGTTTTTATGTCTGAACAAAATTGGCTTATTTTAAAAATGTCATCCTCTTTGGTTTGTGTGGAGCCTAGCAAAGTATTAAGAAGTGTGTTTACGTACAGATTAGTTTTAAAGTTGCTGGAAAACATTTAATCTCAGACTTCTGAGGGTTTTTCAGTTTTCTCAGTTTCATTTTTATAAATTTATTGACGCAGTTTCTCTTTCATTTTTTCTCTCAAATTATTTTTTGGAAGCTTAATGACACCAATGTGAGTAGACATAATACCAGAGGACAGAGGATCAGACCTTCCCGAACAGTTGATAAAGAAAACAGTTGAAAGCGTCGTGTTTTAGACATGGAGGGAATTTTTATCTGCTGAATTGATCAAAGACTGTTAAGTTCATGCTTTTGGGGTAATTTGCTAATTAAAGACTAGCCAGGCTTGCTATGTGTAATATAACCACACATCATTGAGTCACACCCAAATGTGCTACATAATGGCACTCGGCTCTTCTGAAAGGAGCAGCTGCAAATTGGAGTTGGAGATGGAAAGTTGGCTCACTGTCTTTTTTTTTTTCTTCTTTCTACAGGCTGTTTTAAAACAAGCTTCCAGTGGAGGAGAAGAGGACAAAGGTGCTCAACAGACTACAGGTGAGGGTGATAAATACTTATAAGTGTAACACTGGCAGGGGTTAGCCAGGTGTAGGTGGGTGACACTTTTGAATTGGCTGAAAGTCAAATGCGTTCTCATTTCCTCAGATGCTGAATCTTCACGACTAAAGGACGACGCAGACGCCAGTACAGACCCCTGCCAATCGAGCGAGTGTTCAGACGCTACCCAGACGCTCGGAGACAAAGAGATGGAGGAGGAGAGAATAATGGAACAGGAGGGAGGTGAAGCGGAGCCTGAGCCAGAAGAGGAGGGAAACCCACTCACCGGAGCCAAACAGCAAAATGCGACTGAAAAGTCAGTCGGCAAAAACGGTGTGCCAGCTGAAAATAATACTCGGTCGTTCAAATGTAACGCTTGCCTGGAAAGTTTTTCCAGTAGAACTGCCTTGAGTGTTCATTACAACTCTGCATCCCACATTCAGAGAATGACCACGGGTCCTGCAAAGCAAGGTGCAGAAAATAGTCCCCAGTCTCCCTCGCTCTCGGTCCTGTCGCGGCCGTATATATCAAACAAACCCTACCAGTGTGCTGTATGTCGAGTCTCTTACAATCACGCCATCACCCTCGAGAGCCATATGAAATCTGTTTTGCACCAGACCCGCAGCAGAAATGCTGGTATGGTTGCACACGCTGCGAACAGCGCGGCGGCTGCTGCTAGTCTGAGAGGTGGTGCCGCCAGCGGTCCCAACGCTGGGAGCGGAAGCAGTCAGTTGGTTCCTTCCAGCAACTGTGCTGCTCCTGGGGCAGTGTTGGTGAACACTCCGAATGAAGAACAGACTCCAACTTCCCAAGTGGCTCCCTCCCTCTTCACCTCTCCTGTGGCCTCAGCTCAGGCAGTCTCAGCCTTTCTCACCCTCCTCACATCGAGTCCCAGCACCCTCTCGCACTCCCTCCTGCCTTCCTTGTTCGCAGCCGGTGCTGCTCCTGGCGCCGCTGCACCTCAGCTCGTGCCTCAGCCTCAAATGGTCATGCCCTTGATCTTGAACGGGCTCCAAGCCCAAACCCAGCAGCACCAAGAAAACCAGCAGGGCCAGCTCCTTACCCAGTGTGTGCCATTCGTAGGCCTCAGCGCAGCCCAGCAAGCCCTTCTAACCCAAAGACTTAACAGCTTACAGAACCAGTGGCCCTCCGCGGGACTTCCACCAAACATGCAGCCCTCTCAGGAAGAGCAAAAGCAAACTGTAAAGTGTGAGGGAGAGCTAGAGAGACCGGACCGGGGTGAGACGGTGGAGAAGGACTCGGATCAAATGAAAGAGGGCCATAACTGGGGTTCTGAAAACCTTAAAGGAGAGAAACCTAAAGGAGAAGGTAGTAAAGAATCTGCACAATGTGCAAATTTAGAAAGCAAAGTGAAGGTTGAGAGTAATGAGGACAATGCAAAGGAACGTAGAGATAGCACAACAGATGGGGACAGCTCCACAAATCAGTTGGACCTGGAAGGTGATAAAGCAGCTAGCCTGAATCTCTCCCCAGCGAGCACAGAGAAGAGCCTCCGCAATAATAACCCGTCGCCTTCTGCATCTGTGCCCAGCAACTCCAGCCTCAGCCCTGTAAATTTGAACCTCACACTCAGCCCTGATTCTACCCCTCAGAAATCCCAATCAGGCACAAGCCCCTGCGGCACTCCAAAATCCAGCCCGAGTACGATTGCCTTAAATACCCACCAAACTCATCTCAATTGTAACACAGCGGGATCCAGTTTTTCAGACCTGCCGGTGCTGACGGAGTTCCAGTCAGAGGTTCTCTGGGCGTTCTTTGAGTCGCGTAGCGAGGCCGACGCTGCGAGTCCTCCCCATGAGGACTGCGAGGCTCTAGGTAGAGAAGTAGGTCTTTCAGAAGTAGAGGTACGCAGGTGGCTGACCCAAGCCCGACATGCAAAACACAGACAGAGAGCAATGGAGTCAGAACGCCTGGTGGGATATGTGAGGCATGGCCAGGGGTCTGACAATGACTATGATGATGAAGAAAATTCTCTGATTATAGCAGAAGGTGAGGATGACGAAGCTTCTAGTAGTCAGGCCATAGATTTGTCAAGTTCAAGAGGGAAACGCAGACTGAAAGGCGTAGGGAGGGACGGTCAGGGAGACTCCTGCCTCACCTCTGACTCAGAAAACGAAGTGTACACCTCTGTTATTGTTTCTGATGAGGAGAGTCAGAGCGAAGTTGTGAAAGAGGGCCCTGAAAGTCCCGCTAAAGATGAGGCACAGCGGGAAACTTGCAGCGACAAGGGGTCTGCTGGAGGAAAGGTGTTGCGTTCCACGACTGTGTTTCTCTCCGATGCAGAGGATGAGTACGAAGACGAGGACGGCGGAGGGGGTCAGAGAGCCAAGAGGAAAAAAAGAAAAGTCGAGTTTGAGCGTGATGAGGTGGAGGTGAAGAAGGAGAGGCAGGACCCAGATGTCGACCTAGAGTTAGAGGCCCAGGGGGACCCTCCAAGTTCACAGACCTCCATTGAGATTCCAGCTGGCGCCCTACACTCACTTCCCTTGTCCCTCGCTCCCTTTTCTACTCAGTTTCTCAGTCCTTATGTTCTATCCCTGACTCCCTCAATGGTTGGAGATGGGAGTAAAGTTCCCATCTTTACCAACCCCCCAACGATCACACGCTTCCCGAGCTCCCTTCTCTCACAAACTCTCTCCCACAGCCAAAATGCTCACTACCTATCCAACGGTGACGACTGCGAGTCTGCTCTGGATCTCAGTATGGGGAAAAACCACTCTAAATTCCCCTCTTCCTCCTCGACTCTCGCTGATAGCATTGCAGCACAGAAGGGACAATTGCTAGATGGGCTTGGCCTACGGCCCACATCCAAAGGGTTGGTGGTGGTCCAGGTTAAACCAGAATCCCTCGCTTCTGTGGTCCCTTCCAACAGCCCCATGAGTCTGGTCAACTGCAGCAATATGACAAAGTCGAACGTTTACATGAGAGCGGCGGAGAAAATGAATGCCGCGCTTTTGGAAAGGGAGCGGGAAAAGGAGAGGGAGAAGGAGAGAGATCAGCAGCAGAGGAAGTCCAAAGGAAAACGGTACCGGGATATGCGGCGCTCGAGGACCATCATCCAAGCTGAGCAGCTTGACATTCTGTACGGCTGCTATTTCAAAGACCCAAATCCCGGGAAGCACGAGTTCGAACAGATTTCGGAGTGGGTCCATCTTCCAAAGAAGGTCGTTCAGATTTGGTTCCAGAACATGAGGGCGAGGGAAAGGAAGGGCGAGGTCCGATTCATCAGCGACGGGACTCTAGCAGCAGTTGGCAAACCTCTCATTAAGTTCACCTGGCCTCTCTCCAAACCCATATTCTCCAATAAGCCCGCTCCAAACAACAGCGGGTGTATTACAACGGCCCCAATTGTGCGCACCCTCATTAAGACGGAGAGAGAGCCGGTGAAGGAGCTAGAAAAACCAGTCATGGTGAAAAAAATTACCCCCATTCCCATCAAGCCCAAGGAGGTCGTCTCCTCCACCACAGCATCTCCAGTGAGCAGCAGTGCTTCTGCAGTGCCAAAGATCAAGCTCGAAACCACCAGCAATGTCACTATGGTTAAAGTTGCACCCAAAGTAAATCCCCCCGCCCTCTTGGCACCACCCAAGGAGCTAATTCCAATCGCTCCCCGGCCGGCCCAGAAAAGGAAGCTCGAGGAGGAGAGCGAAGAGGAAAAGACTGATGAGGAGAATGAGAATGAGATGGGACCGGGGACGGCTAACAGGATGGTGCCCAAGCTGCCAACAACTCCCATCAACAACAGGCCTTCAGCCACGACAGTGGTGCCACAAAAACAGAACGGGCTGAACTATTGGACCCCCAAAGTCCCCATTAAGATCAACACCCTGTCAAGAGAACAGCTAGCACTTCCAACACACACGACTCCTCGTACCATCCCCCCTCCTCCCACCCCTAGCATCGCACCGGTCAGCCCCAACAACTTGAGCTCGGCCAAAGTGGCCAGCCCCTCCACCCCGCTCGCAGCGAAATCGAGCCCGACGGAAAGCGGCTTCCTGTCTCACTCCTCCAGCCGCAGGCCGCGCACTCACCTGTCCTGCCTACAGCTGTCCATTCTGCAGTCTTGTTACGAGACCTGCGCCCACCCCAACGCCATGGAGTGCGAAGCAATCGGCACCGAGCTCAACCTGCCGCTCAAGGTGGTGCAGATCTGGTTCCAGAACACGAGAGCTAAGGAGAAGCGCTGGAGGCTGCAGCAGGAGAAAATGGTAAGTTGAAGTAGTTCCAAGTCTTCTGCTGAAAGCAGCAACTCTATTTTTTTTTTTTTGTTTTTATCCATATAAATGTGTAAAACGTTATAAAAAATCTGACCTTTTTCATGGATGAAAATTTTAATATTCTCTCTCTTCCTCTGTGCTTCCATCTCTGACTTTCAACCCCAGCCTCTGCTGTCAGGCGGGAAGGTGGACATGAGCTCAGGAAGCTATCTTCAGTACAGCGCGCTCAAAGCAAACCGGCCCATCCTGCCCAAGCCCGTTCAGCTAACGGTTACAGAACCCCCAGCCTCCCCGGCGCCGGGCCAGCCGGTGCCAAAGGAGACCCTGACGGGCCACTGCGACGCCTGCAACGTCTCCTTCGAATCGCGGGCCGCGGCTAGGGCCCACGTCTTCTCCTCACGCCACCTGGCGACCCTGAGAACCACTAACTTTGGCCAGCCGTCAGCGCTCGTCAACAAGAACGGAAGCGGCAACAGCGGACTGCCGGGCTCGCAGGGGTCTCTATCCACTACTGTACCCAGCTCTGGAGCCGGTTCTGAAGGGGAGATAGTTGTCGAGTTGCCTCCCTCGACGGCCACCAGCAGCAGTTAAACACACAGATCAGGAATGGTCTGCACACTGACAATTGTTGGACCCATTTGGGCTCCTCGGATTTTAATAAACAAATTTGAGCACTAATCCTCTAAAACTAATATTTTTTTGTTATGTCGCCCCCCCCCACCCCCAAACCCCCCCCTGTGCCCGCTATCCTTTTGCTCAGCCTTCACTTGACTTGATATCCGTTAATCTAGAGAGTTCACCTTCAATCAAAGACACGAGCAGACTCTTCCCATGCTGCTTGTCACTTAATCAGTTGCTGTCTGATAAGTGATTAAAAACCCTCTCAAGGTTTCCTTCGACGGTCACACTTTTTCTCCCAACAGTTCTGGTCCGAACCCCCGTGGCGATATCGAACTTCTCTTCCTATTATTTGTAAAGGCGCTCGACCCGCTGTGCTTGAGCTGTTCTACCCTGAAGACTGATGCAAGCGTTTCCTTTTTTGGCAGTGGCCACGGTGGGCCCACAAAACACTTTTTTTTTGGGATAATAACATGAATTACTCACACAAATTACTCCCTGTTTGCTCTTGTGGAATTGTTTTCTCATGCCTACTTTTGCTTCTAGGGCAGAAAAATTTTGCTTGGATATGACTGGACTGAACCTTTGGGAGAGAAAAACCGCTGTTATCTGTCTCATTTTTGTTTAATTTGCTACAGGATCTGAAGAGTGTTGTCTGCTCATCTGGGATATAAAAGAGGTACTTTAGAGAGATAGGGCTGTTTGAATTGTCCCCATTTACTTGTTCATAGTTTCATGACAATCCAAATAGACTGCGCTAAAAGAGGTTTAGGAAAGTAGAATCTTTGGCATACCGCACTTTGACATATTTTCCATTGTTTTGAAATATTTTTAAGCATTCTGATGCGGGTGTCTTTTTATGGAAAGATACAGTGATGCATGTTGGATGCCTTTAATATAAAATCACCTGAAATAAATTGATTTCTTTTTTTGCTAATCAAATGTAACCTGCTTTAGGTGTCAGAATAATATTATGTGGAAAATTAGACCTGGGTTTTTTTTTTCTAAATGAAGAGCTTTGTTCCAAAATCCTTTTTGACGTCCATTTTTGTGGGGGGGGGATATCTCTGAATGTCTATCTGAAAATTAGCAAATCCTGCCTGTAAAGTCGTCAGCATTCTTTCAGCCAAGGACTATAGTTACAACCATTTTGCTTATGCCTAAAAATTTCTATGATGCTGTAAATTTCACATCCACCCAAATGCGTACGTCAGATCTTGGAACACGGCTCTTCAGACCTGTTGGGGGGGGGGTATATATAAATGTTTTAGAAACACAACGGCCTTAAGGGTTAAATGCCACCAAGTTTATAAATTCAAGCCCAGCAGATCCTCTATGTTTTTGTGAATTAATTTCACCCCCACGTGGCACTGAGGGTCATTTAATATCTTTAAATTAATGCTATTCTTTTGAATATCGTTGCATTCGACATGCAAGATTAGTACTCATTTTATTTACTTGAGTGTTTATACGTGTGACAATGAAAGCAATTAACAACTGGCATCAGATTTTTATTTAGGTCAAAAGCTAATCCTGTCGGATTGACCAGAGCAGGGCTTGAAACGGGCCCTTTTCCTGACCATGTTTTCCCCTCATTTTAGTCAGTTTGGAAACATAGTTGGCGATTTTTCATTTTTTTTTTTTTTGGTCATGTACTTGCTGTGAAATGAGATGTTTTATCTGGAAACCATGACAAGGGAGACAGTTGGGTATTACTAGTATCCTCAAGGGACTAATGGATACTCAAATCTAGGAAGCAAATTAGGAAAAATATAAAATGTGCTGACTGAGAGCTAATAAGATGGTGCTGTGTTGAAGGACACATAACAAACTAAAGATGTTTTCCTTCAATTTAAGTTGTATATTAATGTTACTATTGATAGTTTTAACAAAATGCAAAACTAAAACATGAACTTTTGTAAAGAAATATATTAAAAAAAATAACTGATATTCCAAAGTGATCCTCCCTTTGCTTTCTGTCATTCAAAAACCAAAAAGCAATCTTTAGGTCGACAGAGAGCGGGAGAGGTGTTAATGCAAACTGTAAAGGACATCCCACGGCTTGACCCCCCCTTGCACTAAGTCCACAAGTTTTTTGCACAAGCTACAGGCATTTCAGATGATCACAGCCGTCACCGCAGACATGAGTCACTTTGTGTGGTTTTTTTGAAACAAAGAGGATAACAACGTCCTTGGACGAGTGATAAGTTGTGCTCCTGTTAGAAACTGTATCTTGTGTGTAAAAAGCAAGGACTGGAGTGCTTGAAACCTCAAGACTGGGATTTTTACACACATATATACACACACACACACACACACTCAAGACACGGTGTTGCACTGTCCAAACTAGATACGTTTTTATGGAGATCTGCTTTTTATTCTCTTATGTTTCATTGTCACTTTGATTATCACTATTGTTATAACTGTACTACTACTTATACAATTTATTACTACTCATCACTGTTTTTGATTATTATGGATCCATAATGGTTTTAAATGCCACCTCCTCTGCTAAAAAAAAAAAAGAAAAAGAAAAAAAGATTATGGTTTCCTATGAATATTGAACAATAATAGTGGCAGTGTTGTTATGAATTGTTAGATTTTTTGATTAAGCTTATTTTTTTTCCTCCTTCCTTGTACCTGCCTTTTTGTGTTTGGTCTCCATTATGCTTTCTTTGATATACTGAAAAAGAAATAAAACCGGTTGAACAACAAAATGGATGGAATCTGGGTGTATTTGTGTGGTGCTAGGAATTCTTTAAGGTTTAAGTCAGCAATAGATAAGATCAACTTTATTCATGCGGACGGAAATGATGCAACAGCTGCTTAGACGCACTATAATACAGTCACTCAATAGATAGATATGATCAAATTGAGTAACATTTAATCTCTTTTTTAAAAAAAAGTAATAAGTTCAATAAAAAGGTGAATATTTTTGCTATAATTTAAAGTTATTTAAGGAAGTAATATATACATAATGTACAATTCAATAATAAGGGGCAGCAATAGTAACTACATATTCTACAGTGAGTTAGATTGAGGATAGATTTACATACAATTGCACAAAAAAGTGGTGGGATCAGATCAGTTAAACTTCTGGGATATTGATTTGGTCATTTTAGTTGTAGAGGGGTTTGTTTTGGTGTTAGTAAAATTAACAACAGGGGAACTAGAGGGGAAACTATGGTTTTACAGGTGGAGGCCACAAATTTATTTCCTTTCTGGCTGATATTTGGTCACGTTTGCATTTTGCCAGCGTCCCTCACTACTAGAGGTAACATGAGGCCGGTGTCTGCAACCCTCAGATGTTGCTCAGGTAGAGCAGCTCTTCCAGGATGGCACATCAATGCAAGAAGGTTTGCTGTGTCTCCCAGCAAACCTGGAGAGCATGGAGGGGATACCAGGAGACGTGGAGGGGGCCGTAGGAGGACAACAACCCAGCAGCGGGATCACTATCTGCTCCTTTGTACAAAAAGAAACAGGAGGACACTGCCAGAGCCCTACAAAATGACCTCCAGCAGGCCACTAATGTGCATGTTTCTGCTTAAACTGTCAGAAACTGGCTCCATGAGGGTGGTATGAGGGCCCTACGACCACAAGCGGGGCCTGTTCTCGCAGCCTGACACCATGCAGCCTGATCGGCATTCACCAGAGAACACCAGGATCGGTAGATTGGCCGTTGGTGCCCTGTGTTCTTCACGGATGAGAGCAGGTTCACATGGAGCAGATGTGACAGATGTGAGAGTCTGGAGACGTGGGGAAGAACGTTCTGCTGCCTCCAACATCCTCCAGCATGATCTGGCAGTGGGTCAGTGATGGCCTGGGGAGGCTGATCCTTTGAGGGCCGCATAGACCTTCATGTGCTTGCCAGAGGTACCCTGACTGCCATTAGGGACCGGGATGAGATCCTCAGACCCCTTGTCAGACCATATGCTGCTGCAGTGGGACCTGGGTTCCTTCTGATGCAGGACAACGCTCGGCCACGTTCCATCCACCGCCACCACGTCGCACCACAGACTGTCCAGGGGTTGACTGATGCCCTGATCCAGGTCTGGGAGGAGATCCCTCAGGAGAACATCTGTCATCTCATCAAAGAGCAACGTCCAGACGTTGCAGGGAGTGCATACAGACACGCGGAGGCCTCACACACACTACTGAACCTCATTTTGAATTGTCTCGAGGAATTTCCACAGAAGTTGGGTCAGCCGGTGATCTGATCTTTCCACTTTTATCTTGAGTATGACTCTGAATCCAGACCTCCATGGGTTAATGATTTTGATTTCCATTGATCATTCTCATGTTTTTTTTAATCTCAACACATCCCACTATGTAATGAATAAAGATTTTCAACTGGAATATTCCATTCATCAAGGTCTATGCTGTGTCGTTTAAGTGTTCCCTTTATTTTTTGAGCAGTATCTTTGAAAACAACAAAACAAAAAGGCCTACTACAACATTGCAATTTTCCTCTAAGTTTAATGTATTTTTCATTTCTTTTCAGTTTTATATGTGTTTACATATAGATATATATATAGATACAAAGGCATAGATGTATAAACTCACAATAAATAGGCCTGAATTAGCAGGATTTTGTAGTAAAATGAATCTAAATGTTTATTTTAAGACGTCTCTTTTCTCCTCTGATACAAAAAATGTTATCAAAGCAACAAGCCAAAATATGAAAACCAACTAGTGATAAGAATTAATATTTCAGCCTCTGATATCTTGTCACATTTAATAATCTGAACTGTCTGAATAACTTTTTATAGTGACCTCAGTGACTGTAAGGTCATACTCTGGGACATTGTTGATAGGACCGCTCGAAGGGGACCGGAACTACAATTGGCTCTGCCGATTTACTTGAGAATGATAAATAAATGATTGACAGAAGCGTCATCCAATCAAATTGACGTGATGCGTTTTATGAACCGGAATCTCTGGTTTTATCGTCCAATCGAAACGCGCTAGCTACCAAAAAGGTTGGTCTCGATTCGTCTGTACACCAATAGGATTGAGAGTTTAACGCCCGCAGTGATACATGACTCCGCCCCCGGCTTCCATTTCTGAACTGAAGAGAAGCCGCCGCTCTCGCGTACAGTCCTCGCCTTTTTTTTTATATATATATATATACACACACATTCAAGTAAATAAACTAGGTTCTCTCTGTCTTAAACCAGGACCACTACTTTAAACGTAGCGAGTGAAACGGCAGCATTGTGTACCGTGTTATGCTTTGTTTGAGTTGTGGCTAGATCTGAAGCTAGCTTTTTTATTCCCCATTTTAACTTTAGTAAGCGGCGTTTTCCGCCGTTTTTTTTTTTTTTTGCTCACGCGCTACCCCCTTGTGTGTGTGTGTGTGAGTACGGGGGGCCTGCAACGCTGGTTTAGCCACGAGGCGAGTCGGTTCAGACGGAATTGGGCGATGGCGGAGTTTGGAAACGGACTGGCGGATGAATCCCTACTAGATTCAGACCCCGGACATCCCGAGCTGGAAGACCCGGGTGTCGGTGACGAAGAACCGGGCTTAGAAGAGGGAGAGGCCGCAATTGAAGACCCGGTAAGTGGAGGGCATTTGTTCCAGCGATAAGTGCCAACTTTGAATACAAAAAACATGTTATAACATGTAGTCAGGGTAACCAATTTATTTTTTGTTCATCTTCCCCTTAAAACCATGAGTCACATGCCCGTGTGTATCAGTATCAGCCGCCATTGTGGTTCACGCAGTGCAGTAGACTTTGGGTGGCGACATGCGTGGTGTCGGCAGCCATCTTGGCGCAACAGCGACGCCAGTTTCTCTGCGCTAGAGAGCAGCTCGACCAGTTGGAGGGGGGGGAAATTATATTCTCGAAAAAAAAATGCAAGTCGGAGATGCAGGAGACTATTAGGGGCGACCGTCGGACAGGCCGCCGCCATTAGCCGTCGCTGTACAAGTGTTATCTTCTAAAGAAGGCGACCTGCTAACGGTAATGTCATCTTTTATTCCCTTTCCTTTGTATCCTTGACGCCGGTTCACGCTACGGCGCGTGCACACATGCGAATGACCTATCGGCAGCAAGCTAATGTTAGCATCATGTTAGCGCTGCACCTAAAAAAAATGACCAGCGACCCTGTCAGCCGGCATCACTGGCCACAAGATAAACTGCGGCATTTTTTTTTTTTACATCCCAGGACCTGCTGGGGGGGGGGGTTTATAAGATAGCATATTTTAATAAAGTAATGGGTGGGATGTGGCCGAGCTGCACCTGAAATAATCTTAAAGCGTTTATTTTTGGATGTAGCGTGCATTCAAGGGGGGTAAGGGAGGGGGGGGGGGCATCATTTTGTTGTCCTAATATAATAATTGAATATGCACAAAGCTGTGGGGTTTTGGTCCTATTTACATATGCACCTGAGCGCAAGTGCATATTCACAGGTAATGTCCACATGTGTTCAGGTGGGGTTTGGGGGGGGCGGTTGTCTGGTGGTGAGAGCGCAGCGAGAAGAAAAGGGGCTGCGGTATTTGAGGGGCTGGGTTTGCATCCTTCACTGTTTTGCCAGAGCAGGGAGAATGAGGGAGGGGAGGGGAGGGAAAGAGCTTGTTCTGAATATGCGACAAAAAAAAAACGTGCAAGTGCTGGATGGTTTATATAGCAAAGATCTTGCTTTTTTAATCAGGATCTATAATTTCTCAAATGCTGCTGAGTTGTGATGTCTGAGATCATATGGCACATAGACACAAGTGGTTTTGGAGAATGATGGTTTCATCATCACCATTATGTCTAGTATGTCACCGTGCCCTTTTATTCCTCTTTGGTGAGAAGATCTGTATTGGAAAATGATCCGTCTGTGTCGCTGCTTCTGTGTCAGACCTTTTTTTTTTTTTTTTTTAAACATTACAAATCCTATCAGCACAGACAGAAGGCTTGGATCAAGCCGGAGTGACTCCCACTGTGCTGCAGTGCACCACTGTCAGACAGGAGGGTCTGCTCCCACGTGAGGGCACAGCCATCTCAGTGTTTAACATAAAGATCCTCACCATTTGTTTTGTGGATTTTAGACTCCCTTCAAGCTGCAGCTGTAGATCTAATGACTGCTGTAAATGTTTACCTGGCCTCTCATTTGCATATTTGGGACAAAAAAAATACAAATTTCAATGAATGTCTGTTATTAGTTACACTAGGCCGAATTGATCAATTATTTCAGCCTATTGTATGTTTTATATTCATTGAAAAGTGATGGATTACATCGCCTTGGGTTTATATGTTTGTCAATACAGTTTCAAAGCGGGTTGTATTTCTAACGGTTGTTATCATTATTATGATTACTAGTAGTAGTATTTTGATTAATTGATCGTAAGGTTGTATATAAAGGGCAATTCTTCTGAGGTGGTGATTTGCGCTAACGATGGACTGTCGATTTTAATTGAATCTGTCTTGTTTTGCAGGAGCTGGAGGCAATTAAAGCCCGGGTGAGAGAGATGGAGGAAGAGGCAGAGAAGTTGAAGGAGCTACAGAACGAGGTGGAGAAACAGATGAATCTCAGCCCCCCGCCAGGTGTGTCTCGTTTTTTTGTTAAACTAGTTCATCCTACCCATCTGTCTGCCTTAAAAAAAATAAAAAAATAATAATAATTCTTAGAAGACAAACTACCCAGTGACAGAGGGATCCTTGACGGTCTTAAAGCTATGGTTTTGTACCCAATTGATTGAAATGAATCTTACCCACACGAACTTCCAACAAAACCTGCAAATGACCTTAATATAGCAGCTAATACATAGGTTAGACACGTCTTTGTTTTGCATAATTTTTCTTTTAATGTTAGTTTAAGGTAATTTCATTCAATATTTGGTGTGTAGATAAATTCAGCTAATTATGTTTGTCTGTATCTGTTTATAACTTAGGGTTTATAATAAAAGTTTGAACTATGTAAACATAATTTTCTTACTGAGCTCAGTTATTTAAATGAAAAAAATCTTTTGATAAAAATAGACACAATTTAAGCTTTAAAACGAGATGTTAAAGACATCTGAAAGAATAAATTCCTATTTGTAGACATTAAAACAGAATATAGTGTAAACCTGACTGCTATTTGAAGTTTCAATCCCAATAGTTTTAGAACTTATTTATAATAACCATGGTAATACAATATCATAGTTACACACCACACCTTTGGTAATCTGCCTTTTTCCAATTAAAATAATATATAATATTAAAACAAAGAAAATGGAAAACATTTCACAGTATTGCTTAAGCAAGTCTTATAAATGAGTACTTTTTATCCATGATTGTTGTGTTAAGCTTGGATCAATGTTATGGGATTGTTAATCGTTAAATCAACGTATATCAAGGTGTTGTTTCACCTCCTCTTATAACCATGTAAAAACTGCGGTGAATTATGAGGCCAAATCTGAAGGAAAAAATAACAGGGATCCCCAAAGAAAGAGTTTTTTTTTTCTATTTAACAATTTTTTGTCTGCAGATTCAGCTTTAAATTTAGGTGTTGTGTGTTTATAAAATCACTGTGGATCTGTGTTATGGTTTATTTCAACCATAGCAAGGAACACTTATTGTCTTTTTTCTACATACTGAAGTCTTTAGATCCCAATTTGTGACTTGAAAACCGTTACACATCTGCAGCAGCGTACATGCTTTCCATATGTTACACATCTTCCCATCATTTCAGTCCTAGTGTCGGCTAAATATGGCTGAAGTTTTGGCCCGAATGTGTTCAAAATATAGTTTGACTACCAAGTTAGTCATTTTTAGTCTGTTCACCACTTGGTTTCTCCAGTTTTGTGGCACAGTGTTACCTTTCCTTGAGATCCGCTACAAATTTTTGGGAAGCATTTTAATTAAGATCCTGCAGGGGGG
>JAOXYM010000019.1:17723391-17733413 GCA_028567055.1 Leptatherina wallacei
TATTTGTCGTAGACGGCTACAGATTACGTGGTTATATTCGTCGTAGACGGCTACAGATTACGTTGTTATATTTGTCGGAGACGGCTACAGATAACGTGGTTATATTTGTCGGAGACGGCTACAGATAACGTCGTTATATTTGTCGTAGACGGCTACAGATTACGATGTTATATTTGTCGTAGACGGCCACAGATTACGTTGTTATATTTGTCGTAGACGGCCACAGATTACGTCGTTATATTTGTCGGAGACGGCTACAGATTACGTCGTTATATTTGTCGTAGACGGCTACAGATTACGATGTTATATTTGTCGTAAACGGCTACAGATTACGTCGTTATATTTGTCGGAGACGGCTACAGATAACGTCGTTATATTTGTCGTAGACGGCTACAGATTACGATGTTATATTCGTCGTAGACGGTTACAGATTACGTCGTTATATTTGTCGGAGACGGCTACAGATTACGTCGTTATATTTGTCGGAGACGGCTACAGATTACGTCGTTATATATGTCGTAGACGGCTACAGATTACGTAGTTATATTTGTAGTTTTGAGTGTTTTAAGCTTTCGTGGTTGGACATGTTTTATGTTTGCTGGGATGGAGACGGTTTCATGTTTTTGGCGTGTTGTCTCCAGGCTCAGTACCCCGGCTTACTGAGCCGAGCTCGCGGACAGGGAACCTTCTGCGCCATCGACATCCGCGATGCCGCGACCCGGGACCGGTTGGTGCAACAGGCCCGAGACAAAGGTGGGTTTTATAACCGTCTGGCCGGAGCCCATCAGAGTAACACCCAGTTAACGGTGTCCATCCCCCACAGGCGTGCTACTGGGAGGATGCGGAGACCGCTCCATCCGTTTCCGTCCAGCGCTGGTGTTCAAGGAATACCACGTCCACCTATTCCTCAACATCTTCAACGACGTGCTGGCTCAGAACAAATAAACCTTGATCCTGAATCCAGCTGATACTCAAAGCGGAGGGAGGAGGAGTCCAGTCTGTCAGATAAGCACAAAGTACATGTTAGTACATCCCACAGCTCCAGTTAGGAGAAGATGTTCCCAGTTAACCAATCAGAGCCGGAGCCAGCAGCTCGTTTTTTTCTATATTTAGCTGAATGTTTCTGTTATCTAACTGTGTAGGTTAGACCCATCAGACCTGGACTTCTCCAGTCCAGACTCTGAACCAGGAGCATCTCCAGTATGTAGCACTTTCTGATTCAGCTTCAGTCGTCGTTTTCATGTGTTCTTGTGTTAAATCGGAGGAGTTTCTGTGTCCCGGCACAGACACGCCAGCTTTTACGCGTCCGTCTCACGCCACAAGAACGTTACGCAGCAATCCATGTCTGTAGAGGAGGGGGAATATTCCAGCTGCTGGTTCTGGTGCTCGTAGACCAGCGTCATCTCATCGTCCTGGATCCGGATAAAACTGAGCTGCTGGCTTGCATGTCATGTAACTGTCCGTGTAATGAGAATGAAAAATGGACCATGATGATGTGATAGATTATTTAGTGCCTGCATGATCTTCATTTTCCTCCTGCGGCTGCAGTCAGAGCAGCCCAAGCTAACCGGGGTCAAATTTGTAGATTTCATGTAATCATGTTGACGTTAGAGTTGCACAAAGTTTAAGCTCCAAATCCCCAAAATCCTGATTCATAGGACACAGCTATGTTCCTCAGCACATGTATATTAGCTTCCTGCGTGAATCTAATGAGCTAGCGGATGTTTTACGTTTCCCGCATGGCTGCTGAGTCAGCAGTTAGCGGCTGCTGAGTCGGCGGTTAGCAGCTGCTGAGTCAGAAGTTAGCGGCTGCTTACCGCTGACTCAGAGGCCAATGACTGGCTGCTGAGTCAGCGAATAGTGGCTGCTAAGTCAGTGGTTAGCTGCTAGTGACTCAGCAGTTAGCAGCTGCTGACTCAGCGGTTAGCTGCTGCTGACTCAGCGGATAGCGGCTGCTGACTCAGCGGATAGCGGCTGCTGACTCAGCGGATAGCGGCTGCTAAGTCAGCGGTTAGCTGCTGGTGACTCAGCGGTTAGCGGCTGCTGACTCAGCGGATAGCTGCTGCTGACTCAGCGGATAGCGGCTGCTGACTCAGCGGATAGCTGCTGCTGACTCAGCGGATAGCTGCTGCTGACTCAGCGGATAGCTGCTGCTGACTCAGCAGTTAGCGGCTGCTGACTCAGCATTCAGTCAGGCTCAATCTCAACGTAGTTTCGTGACGATGACGGTCAGAACGAGCCGCCTCCAGACTCGCAGAAAAGCACATCTATCTAACAGGGTCTCACACAACCTCACACGTTTCCTCCGCATCATCCGTTTCCATGGTGACCTGGAATTCTGCCCAACACAGACGATCAACTGTCTGGGAATGTTTCGTGGAGCTT
The DNA here is from genome assembly GCA_028567055.1 of Leptatherina wallacei. NCBI lineage: Eukaryota > Metazoa > Chordata > Actinopteri > Atheriniformes > Atherinidae > Leptatherina > Leptatherina wallacei. The sequence goes on from JAOXYM010000019.1 coordinate 17,725,777, forward strand.
TGAGGGAAGAGTAAGGAATGTGGACATATTCATGAGTTCATTTCTAAATGTTAACCATATATAACCAGATATATGTCGGATGTTTTCTTACATTCCTGCTGAGATGATTTAAAAGTTAACGTGTTGTATTAAACATATTTAACAGGGTGACTTTGTGCCGTATGGAGGCTGATAGATGATGATGATGATGATGATGACAGTGCCTGTCTTTGTGTTGTCAGTCAGATCTGTGATGATAATAATATCCTTTCAGAAGATTTCGCATTAACTTCTTGCACTCGTGATCTGAGATAAATGATTATTGATGTAATTTATTTAGATGACTTTAACTGTTATCTATAAACTGTCCATGTACTGTGAGGAATAAATCAAGTTTTGTGTAACAGTAGTTCTTATTTCCTGTGAAAGCTCCTTCTGGACCCTGGAATCAGTCATTTTATATCAATAAAGAAGTCAACCAATCGTGTTAATATTTTCTATGAAACAGCTGCTGAAAAGATGGTGCTACACATGGGAAGTGTGGGGGGGTGGGGGGGGTGAAGGTGGAGTTTTGAGCTCGTATCTAGGAATTCAAAGACTTCTGCTTAACTTGCATTCAAACACATTCAAGTGGAAATGAGCTGTGAGGAGTTGTCAAATTTCAAAGGGGAGATGCTTTCTTTGGCAGCAGCAATAGTAATGCACACATTGAAATAGCCTGCATCTTTCCTGAAGCCTCCGTTGGAGTCATTATACTAAAGCTAAGTGCTGGAACACCAGAAAAAACCTACCTGTGGCCTTGAGGAGGCGTTGACCCTCATTAACAAAGAAAAACCTCATGTTGGTGCAGGAATTTGCAAGATGGCCTGATAAAGACACAGATATATATTTAGATTCAACCATAACCTCATAACAACCACAAACCTTATTGCTGGAGTCGTAGACACACCAACTAGTCTCAACCAGGAAGTGCAAGAAGCTTTGACTTGAATATGTCTGATGGAACTAGGATTGGCTGGAAACAAAACTGGAGCTGCTTGGACACATAGCTGGGGGGGGGGTAACTGGCAATTTGACTACATTTGCAAAGATCTGTTGCACAATTTGTGCTGAAATGTCACGTCTGTTGCGTTGACCCTGAAGGCAAAACATCCCATAAGACTCCAAGTCAAACAAATCCGACTGACCAGTCGGTCCTTGAATGCCATCATGTGGTCTTTTTTTTTTATTTTTTTTTATTTTAAATCCCATTTTTAACATTTTAAGTTGTTTTTAAAGAAGATTGCCACATAAGAAACATTTGCTGTAAGTAAGCTGGAAGATTTCCCTCCAGAGGAAAAAGGCTACTTTTGTTCCTGTTTATCAAACTTTGTTTTCACAGACTCGCTCCCTTCATTTAATTTTATACAATCACTTGGATGCCGTTTAAATGTGGGTGTGTTAAATGTTTCCAACTGTACTGTGTGGTGTTCAACGGTTTGTCCCAGAAAATGAAGATTAAAAAAAAAAAGTCTGTTTCTTAACCTTTAGCCCACAAATGAAATGGTATAGCATAAAAGGATGTTTAAGATTTAGATTTTTAATTCAATATTCAGCCAAATGTCCAGATCATGGGTTAGATTGGCTACAGTCACACTGCAGACAGGATGTTGCTGTGCAAAGAGAGGATGTTGTTCATGATTATAATTATAAGGTATCCAGGAAATTGTTTCATTTGTGTTTACAGGAATTTTCAATCTCGTCCTTAAATGTCTTTCGAACATAATTATATGTTACTCAGTAAATTACATCTACTCGTAACACATTTTCAAACCTCTTGTTTTGGTTTAAAAATTCTTTTTAAATAAGCTTACTGTACTCGTCACACTTTAAAATACTACTTGGGTTTTATTTCCACCATGTCATGGCGTCACCTGCTGTATTTGACGGCAGTTTCAGAGCCAGCTGGTTTACACACTTTAGTCTGAGCTGAAACATGTTGTTACTCATGTTGTGTCCTCCCCTCTCAGTCGGCCCCGTCATCATGTCCATTGAGGAGAAGATGGAAGCAGATGGCAGATCTATTTATGTCGGCAATGTGAGTAACAGTCTTTGTTGTTTCTTTCAAGTGCTATTTTGGCCTCCCCGCTCCTTGTTTCGTATTGCAGTTGCCTCGGACGACGTCAAAGTCAAACGTAGAGAAGAAAAGCAAAAGGTTTCTTTTTTCTGACTGTGCCTGAGACCTGTCCTGCTGTACATATACAATTTAACTCGGACCTTTTTAAATATTCACTTTTACTTTTAGTTTCTGATTGCTACGCTAGGATAAAGAAGTAAATTGGTCAAGCAGCTAGGCAACACCATCTAAAGCATGGAGACTGGTTGCTGCTTCTGGGTTTTTGTCAGGCTCCCCACTGCTGCTCTTTTCTCACAGACGCTTATTAAAGGAAGAATGAACTTGTCCGGGAGCATGGTTTTCGTAAAAGCTGACTTAACAGTTTGACGTAAACGTGAAACCATTTTCCACAAAAAGAAATAAGATCTCTGTTTCATATCCTCCTGACTTTAGGGGGGGATTGCTCTTACTATTGATGATAAATAAGTTGATATTAGTGAGTTTGTTCATTCAGGTATTAAATTTACTTTATTCTGGGCAATTTTCTCATCTGTCTTTGATTATAGTTCATTATGATTGCACTTTTAAAAAAAATGTTTGCATTCCCTGTTAATTATGTTTCTCTGAGGTTTAATCGGTTTCCTGTCTTCCACCCTCAGGTGGACTACGGTGCCACAGCAGAAGAGCTGGAGGCTCACTTTCATGGCTGCGGTTCAGTAAACAGAGTCACCATCCTATGTGACAAATACACAGGGCATCCAAAGGGGTAATGTACTGTCCTTCCTCACCAAATAATGCATGGAGTCATGATTCAGGAACAGATACAAACTGAGGGGGGAATAAAAGAAGATTTCTGTGATAGTGGTTGCTGAGTATAGCAATCAGACATGTTTCTTCTTTTAGCAAACATTTTATTTAAGTGTATAGTTAAAAAACCAACTCAAGTTGTATAATAAGATCAGTTCTGCTTCTCTCGCTGAGCGATTCCTCTTCTTTCCTCAGGTTTGCCTATATTGAGTTTGCAGACAAAGAGTCTGTTAGGACAGCCATGGCTTTGGATGAGTCCCTTTTCAGAGGAAGACAGATTAAGGTAAGATGTTTTCCCATTTCTGCTATTTTGAAAATGGTCAACTCCATTTAGATGACAAGTTGTAGGTTTTTTTACATTTCAGATTTTGGAAGGTTTTGGTCTAAATGGAAAGATGAGTAACGGCTCTGCATTAAGATAAAACGAGAAGGGAAATGTGACAGCTCTGTTTCCCCTGTGAATACATTTCAGGTGGGAGCCAAGAGAACAAACAGACCAGGCATCAGCACCACAGACCGCGGGTTTCCACGGGCTCGGTTCCGATCACGAGGAGGAAACTTCTCCTCGCGTGCACGCTACTACAGCGGCTACACACCCCCCCGAGGCAGAGGACGGGCCTTCAGGTGAGCTGTTGTCAGGGCACTTTTGATTTCTGGACACAAGGGGGGTGGAAAACACATTTCTGCATGCACCGCATCCCACCTGCTGTTCACCGACAGGAAAAAACTGAGAAACATTAGATCTCACAGTTAAGTCTCTCAGACAGAAGAAGGATGTTACTGTTTGTCGTTGGCAGGACCGATATCTTTCTGTGTTTTTGTATTTAACCAGGAAGAAAAGGATTAGAGAGCTGACTGAGGAGGCACTGATGTCTTCTGGTTACACTTTAAAAGCAAACTTGGAGGAAAGATGGAGGGATGGAGATTAAAAGGGAGGATGAGTTCAGATTCTCCATACTGTCAGGAAACTGTGAAAGGGAATTTAAAGGAAACGGGCGTGAAAGATCTTTTTGTTATCTTTAGTTTAGTAGTATAGACGAGGTAGGTACAGAGAAGAAAGGATTTCTAAAAGTTTTAATCTGAAAGTTGTTGAGTAAAGACATGATAATTCAGCTTTATGGTTACTTCCACATCCATCTGTTGAATTGATTTCACTTATAGAAAGAGATAGAAACAGGCCAGAAATCCCTCCAGCGGCCGTGGTACTGAGGGCTTCACTGCATGCTGCATCACATTTCACCATTTCAGGGGAAGCAAACTGACTCTGTGCACATCAGACTATTCTTTCCGAGCCGTGTGTGAACCGTGTACGAGATGGAGCTTTGCTTGGTCAGTTCATGCCAACCTAAAGGAAATGGAAAGCTTCTTTTATTTATTCTGTTTCTATGTAGTCCCTGGTTGACGTGGGTTAATTTAGCACAACGTTTTCAGTCTGAAAACCTGCTGCAGCTGCAAAGCTTGATGGTTCTAGTGTTTGGATTGAATAGCTGAATCCTCCGTCTCTGGGAATCTTGTGACTTGTCTGGGAAAACGGACAGGATCTCATTATTTGATGAGCTTCGTTTACAAGCTCTTTGGGGCCTTGTGAGTCCTTATTTTCCAGTTTCTTCTGTGATGATTGCAGGGGATTTGTCACCAAAATCTCTCCAAAGTTTTTATAAATAATTGGATGCAAAAACAGCGCATCAAGATGGATCCATCCACAGAACCGTCATGTTTTTTTACTGAGACTTAGAAATGAAGGTGGAGCTGAACACCCTCATGCACTGAGATTAAAGACTTGAGACGTTCTGATGTTACTCCTGCAAAGCATCTGGACCTTTTTATGTCTTCATCAGTTTTTCCCAATTTTCCCGATAAGCTCCTGTTTAATCACTGTTTTAGTTTTCTCCCTTCCTCGGCTGTTTTGTACATTTAGATCGACATTTAATAAGCACAGGAAAGGGCTACAGCCTTTTTTTTTTTTTTTTTGCATTTTTGTGTGTGAGAAAATGTCTGAACCTCAAGGTCAGAATCTCTAATCAGCCACTCCCACGCATACCAAGAAACCCAAACCCTGCCAGTTTACTCACTGGGATTGAGCCCACGTTGCAGGACAAGGCACACAAAGACTCCAGGAGAAGCTGAGGGACGTCCGGTAGAAATGAAATGTACATTTCTGATGTTAACGGATGGTTATGTTGCTAAAAGATTTTTCATTATATGGAGAAAGTGATGGAGCTTGAGTGTTGTTTGAATGTGTGTTTTCTTACGTTTATAAACCAACTTTAAACCTAAAGTCAGAGGTTTATATTTATTGCTTTGGACTGTTATTTCCAATTGAACCCATAGACAGAAATGGTGCCCCCCCCCCCCTCTATTACCCAGTATCCAGCCACAGTGGTTAATATGTAATAATCAATCAGAGAGCAGCATGCTGAGACTTGTTAAGTTGAACTGGCCTTGATTACTTCTTGCAGAGGAGATGTGTAGTTGCTACATCAGGAATTCATCAGGACTTTTATTTTAGGCCCCAGCAGAACAGAATTGGGCTGAGATCTGAACCCTGTGACACATTTAACCAGTGCCTTGTCTTGTTGTGGGAAAATATCCAAATGAAAATCTTTATTCTGACCTGTCGCACGCTTGGGAAGTCTTGCTGATATGTACCTTTTTTTTTCTTTTTTTTAAATTGGCTTTGCATCACGGGGAGTTCAGATTTAATAAGGTTGCGGGGGGGGGGGTGTTTTGTGTCGACTCCAGTCATCTGGCAGAACTGGGTGGATTTTGTTCACCTCCAATCCCTGCAGCTAGCTTTAAAAGCCAGAAACAAAGATAAAGCTCTAAGTTGTTACATCCATCATCATCATCATCATGGCAGTCGTCTTCCCAAGCTGCTGCAGCGGAAAGCCAAGATTTTCATGTGAATCGGATGAGACGTAGTTTCTTTTTTTTTTGTTTCTGGTTTGTTGTCCTTATGTTTTGTCCCTGCATGTACGTGAAGCTCAACTCACCACACACGCATCTCCCAGCTCCGTTCCAGCTTTACAGCGTTCACTCCCAGAAACGAGGGTTCATTACTGCAGCCTGACCTCAGCATCTCTGGACGTTTGAGTCCCAGTGTGACCTTTTTTGTGTTGTTGCCACTAAGTGCTGTACGTGTCCGTGTATGTATGTGTGTAAGTGTGTGTGTGTGTAAACTGGAGATGACGTGCCAGAGGTTCGCTGCTTTCTGGCATTTGTGTCCCGTTGTGTTTTGAGTGTGAAATGATGCTACGAGTTATAAGTCATAACCCCCCCCCCCCCTTCCTTCCCTTTCCTCCTCCAAATTGTCAATGTGTGTGTGACTGTATGTGTGTGTTTATGTGTTGCTGGGGGTATATGTGTGGTGCTGTTTGTCCTCAAGGTCTTTCCCCCCCACAGAGACCCCCAGAGGCAGCTCTCACAGAGAGAGAGACAGAGAGAGAGAAAGAGGGAGAGTGCCTTTGCCGTCCCCTCACACACACACACACACACACACACACACACACACACTTCTAATCATTTTATCCTCCATATCTGGAAATAAAACTTTTTTTCTTCTCCTAAAAGCTGCTTTTTCAGCTTCTTCCACTCTAGTCTATCCTTCCACATTGATTTGTTGTAACCAAACACCTTAAAGGTGATATGTGAAGATTTTTTCCTTGTAATAAGTCAGCATATTCTTTCCCCGTTTTTAGTTCAAGGACTGAAATTCAAACCTTCTCTGCGCACACACACACACACACACACACATTTATATATATATCACACCAGGAAATTGGTGTCCATCTTAAGCCAAACAGAAAAAAACTCACCCTCTTTTTCTCTCTCTTTTCCAGGGGCCGAGGGCGAACAACATCGTGGTATTCCCCTTACTAAACACCCTCCCCCCCCCCCAATTACTCCCCTTACTATCAACCCCCCTCCCCTTCCTTCCTCCCTCCCTCCCCTCCCCCTCCCTTAAACCCGCCCTCCCCATCTCTGTTCTGTTAAAAAATAAACACACATGCACACACTCAATGAAAAAAAAACTCCTTCCCTTTCCCCCCCCCCCCCCCCCCCCCCCCCCCCCCCCCCCCCCACTCCTCCCACTCCCCAACAATAAAAGAAGAAAACCACAGGAGAGAAAAAAAAAGACAAAAAAAAAACAAAAAAAAGGGGGAGAAAAGGAAAAAAAAAGACGGTTTCTCCCGGACAGAGACTGGCTGGCCGCAGTGTGAGGTTGTGTGAGAGCGTGCGTGTGCAGAGGTTGATGCGGTCACCCCTGGTAAGGTATACATCGCTCATTGGGGAGGAGAATATGGTGGCAGATTTCTTTGTTTTTATTTTTTGTTGTTGTTGTTGGTTTTTTGGGAGGGGGGGCGGCAGGGGGGGTGGTGACAAAGATGATATCTCAGGCTGCAGATGTGTCTCCTTTGGTCTGGCTGTGACCTCCTGCTTTCACACCATCACCAACACAGCCCACCCACTCACCCTCCACCACCATTTAAAAAAAGAAAAAAAAGAAAAAAAGAAAGAAAAAGGGAAAAAAGAAAAGGAAAAAAAGAGGGGGGGGGGTGTTGAGGAAAAGAAAAAGAAAATGTTATTTTCAAATTTTTTTATTTTCTTTGTAGAGCACAAATGTGAAACTTCCAGTAGCTGTGTTCAGCGTTGTGTTCAGTGTCGTTTGGAGTTTATCATTGCCTCCCCCCCCCCCCCCCCCCCCCCCCCCCCCCCCCCCCCCCCCCCCCCCCCCCCCCCCCCCCCCCCCCCCCCC
>JAOXYM010000019.1:17736694-17748875 GCA_028567055.1 Leptatherina wallacei
GGTATATGATGGAGTACATGAGGATACTAGGCAGGTATATGATGGAGTACATGAGGATACTAGGCAGGTATATGATGAAGTACATGAGGATACTAAAAAGTGTTATATGGTGCCAATGGTGGTAGAAGTTAGTCGTCTTCTTACGTGTCTGGTAGGTTTTACAAAGTATACTTTTATCTGCGTCATATGAAAGACTTCTCGGTGAAAGTATACTAATAAATTTTGTGTAAACAAAATTAATTTTTGTTAACTCAGATTCATTTTTCATTCAGCTGAAGACACATTTCTGCTCCAAATGTAATTGATGTGCCTATAAAACGTCTTTGTCTGTCTGCGCTCAGAATGGCTCTCTGCTCGCACACGAATGAGGCACAATAATAACACCATACGGGAACATTTGTGCTAAGATAAAACGTGGTAACTTGCCAGCTGTGTAAGGACGTACCTGCCCGCCTTCGCCTCCGGTCAAAGCCGTGATGTCACTGAAGTGCGTGATGCCGCTCAGCTGGCCGGACATGGCCATCATGCCTCTTTTCCTGGTGTTCTTCTGACGCTTTGGCGCATTCAGACGCACCATCATCGACTCCTCGTAGCTTTTCCTGCAGAGAGCGATAATTGTTGAGGACAATCTAAATTACACATCGAACCTCGCAGCCTTATAAGATTTATTCATTCTTTTTTTTAAAAGGTTCAGATTCAAAGCAAATATGTGGAAACCTGTGGAGCTCCTCGCGGCTTTCCCGCTCGCTCTGGAAGTCTCTCCTTTCCCTGATCTCCTCGGGGGCGTCGCTGTACTGCTGCCTCAGCTCCTGGATAACGGAACTCCGGAGGGCCGCCTGCCGCTGGCGCTCCGCCTGCACCTTCTTCCTGTCCGTCTCCGTCATGTCGGCATCTGAAAGGGAAACGGGTTGTTAGCAACCGGCACTGAGATGTCACCACCGGAAAGATGCAACAAAGATATAGTTTAGTTTGATTTTCCCTTTATCCCAAACAATAAACCATCTCCTCTCTTTAATAAAATCACTTTAAGGCAAAATCAGTCTGTTTTTTTTGTAATAAATAAGCAGAAAAACAAACTAATGCAAGAGGAAAGTGACGTTACCATAATGCACTGGGGCAATTTTCGGTGGTACATATTTCTTGCCACTAGAGTGGGCTGCTTTCTTCTTCTCTTTGTCCTCTGCTTCCTCTTCGGACTCCTCAGAGTCACTCAGCTGGATGACAAAGATCATGAGGAGTGTTAACTTTTTGTTTTGTTTTTAAACTTCAAGCTACAAACCATCAAACCAAAAAGGGAAAAAAAAAACTCACTTTGCTGATGAGATTCTCAGGATTTGGACGCAGCTGCAGCGGGTCGTTTTCAGCTGAAATCAACAAAAGCGTCGCTTAGACACAGACACCTCTCAACAATACAAATACAGCGTCCTTCAAACCTCACCTAGACTACCAGTAACAGCTGTGCGGACCAGTTTATCAATCTGGTATTTCAGCTTGTGGTCTATTGGTCGCATTTTCTCCAGAACCTTAAAAAAAAAAAGGAAATAAAAAGTCAAATATGTTGCCCGGACGAGACGAGAACAAACTGCTTCAGTGTGCGTTTTACAACATCTTACTGTTCTGATGGTGACCACTCTGTCCAAGGCATCGCTCTCCTTTATTTTGCCTCCTTCTGTCTTGATGCTGATCAGGTGAGTGAGGTCCTGAAGATAGAAGAGCAGCAGGTTGTACCGAAGGTCCAAGAAGGACAAACCCTGCGGAAAAGTCCAGAAGAGTAGGCCACATCAGTTTTATATCACAAAACTTTGCACAGGAAGACACAGTGTTGTTTGATCCCACAGGGCTGAACACAATAAAACCACTCCCAAAAATATGGTAAACCTAAAGAACTACAACCTCACTACTCACCTTTGTTGTCTTAAATGCACCGTCTCTGACTTTAGTCAGCAGCTCACGGACATGACTTGTGACTGAGACCACCTAAAGTAAACAGATCTGTGTTGAAGTTTGACATCTATTGCAGCACAAACTAATAAAAATGCTAATAGGACAGGGTTAAATCCAAGTGCAACGTTTGATTCAATTTACAAAAACAATGCATTTGCTCAAATACGGTATTCCAGAACAATCTTAACTCCCTTTCTTATTTTATTTGCATTTTTATTTAGATTTCAAATAGCAATATTTCCCTTTATACTCCTTTCCATGAGTACTTTCTGTTATTAATCATCTAATATTGTTCTGTATTAGAGCAAACCAGCACTTTTACATTAATATCAATTTATACAGTTTTTATACCAGCGGTGTGAAACTCGTTTAGTTCGGCATAATTTGGTCTGACCTGAACCAGACCAGTAGAAAGTATATTATCAAGATGTTTATATCTAATGGATTAAACTTTTAGATTACATCATAATCAACCTGAATTTTTCTTGAGCAAAATGAGTGCGGTTTCAACAATATTTAGCCTCAGTTATATATATTCTATATTTTTATTTTGTATTAAATTTACATTTATTCATTTACATATTTTCTTACTAAATTCCACATATTACGACTTACAGATCACAATGGATCTAAAACAATCACAAAACATTTAATCACAGGTATCTGGAACTAAAAATATCCCGTATTTCACATTATGATCAGAGTAACTTTTACCAAATTTTATCCCGTGGGGCCGGTTTTGGCCCCCGGGCCGTATGTTTGACACCACTGTTTTATACCTCTTGTGTAAATCTAATTTATGATGATTTTTCAAGCTTAACTTTGAAATCTAATGTGAGTATTATAACGTGAAAATGTTGGGTATTCATCGTATTATTTCTTCCATTACTGGTTAAAAAGCTGATGTTTAATCATCTATTAGCAGCACTTAAACTGTTGGAAAACATGACAGGAGATAAATGAAGTGTTTGTTTTCATACCTGCTCTGTGAGATTATTCAGCAACTCAACAGCTTTCGGTAAATCACGATCAATTAAATCCTTCAAGAAAATAAAATTATATGACAGAGATGCATTCATTAGTAAACAGTCTCACGTAGTTGGCTTGTTAAAAACAAAAACATTACTGCTCACTTTTAAAAATGTCGCCCATTAATTACAGTTTTCGTTTGACCATTAAATCGTTTTTTCTCCTAACACGATGTAAAGTCAGTTTAAGAAGTCAAAACAAATTAATTTAGCGGTTAGCTGGTAGGTTTATACTCACGTTGTCAACAGGGGCAGCCATTTTAATTCCACTGTAACTACGGAAGCCGCAGAGGGACATTAATAAGTTTGTCGCTTAGCTTCAATCTTGAAAGGGTACGTTTGAGTTTTGACAATTAACAACATGATAACGAAAACTATTATTATTATGTAATTTAGCTAATTGGTCCTAAAATGCTAATAATCCAACAAAGTTATTTTTTAAATAATTAATTATACATTCATAATTACATAATCAAAGCTGGGGCCTAATTAGGCTAAATTTCATTACCGGGGTCTGTTTGTGTAAAATAAAGGTAATGTTAGTGTTGGCTGTCCACAATGCAAGTAAGTTAAAGAGCTTTTTAAAAAGGATAGATTACTTGTGTATGAGAGAAAGAAAGAAAAGTGGGGAGAGAGAGAGAAAGAGAGAGAGAGAGAAAGAAAGAGAGGGAGGAAGGAAGTGATGGTGTGATAATCAGAGGGGTACCTGTCTGTCAGTCTCCCATCATTCAGTCCATTTCCAGCCAAACAGTCTGAAGACAACTCCAGTATTTGTGGAGAGATAAGTCATGGTAAGTCACATCTTATTATAGCAAAGATTTTCATTTTTAATAAATCAAATTGATATAATCTAACATTAACTCTTTCTATAAGAAATAAAAAACAACTGGAGTTATTTTAACTGTTTCTTTTTTCATTTTATTTACTAAAACTGCTCACAAGAGTTAAGGAAGCAGGTAATATGACACCAGGGGTCATTTAGAAGCGTTACAATTACTATTTAAAAAAAAAGGTGCACGTAAACAACAGGTTGTTATTTACATGGTTCTTTTTTCAGGCTTGTTTATTCGACAATTATTTACTTCTTCTTCTTCTTCAACTTATCTTATTATTGTTATTTCGTGAATTATTACCATAATAAACTAAATTGTTCATCCACATGTTTTTGGCTTTACAGAGCTTTAATTTGTCCCTCCATTAGTCCAAAACATCACATTCTGTCACCGAAAGCTAACACATTATAGTTTTCTGAATTTAATCATTTGTAAATCATAAAAAAAGATTTTTTCAAATTCATTCATTTAATTGACTTGCTTAAATTGTGAAGTATAATACAAAATGTACAACTTGCTAAAGCTCAGCAGTATTATTTGGTGTGACTCAGCAAATTCTTGTAAAACCTGAGTTTTTTTTTGTAAGTAGAAAAAAGGATGAATTAAAGAAAAAGGCTAAAATTTTTATTTTTATTTTTGTGCATTTTTGTTAAAAAAACAGATATTAGATGTCACACATAACGTAGTAATTATGACTTTTAGTCCTGTTTCTTACTATAAACCTAATTATGATCATTTGTAATAAAATATTAAAGTTGATGATTTAACAAATTATCTGTATTTGTTTTTTTTTTTAAGTTTTTTAAAGTTTAAAAGAAAAAAAACCCTAAAATAACTGCCTGTAACCCCCCCTCCCCCTCCAGATGTCTGATTCCAGGGTATCAGCTGTCATTCAGGAGTGGGTGAGTTCATACTCGGGTCAGTCCAACGGTGCGACCATGAGCCCCGTCCCTCCCAGCCAGACTGCACCGAGCAGCCAGATGACTCAGATGGACATGATCTCGTACAGCCAGTCTCAGGGGCTGATAAGGGGGGGGGTCGATGACAGAGTGGCCGAGCAGATGATGGGGTTACCATACCTACCGTACGCAACCAGCTGTCTCAGCAACACCTCCAACCCAGGGAGCACGAACCACCAGAGCCACGCCAACACTCATCAGGTAGAAGGAGTGTTTGCCTTCTGGTAAAAAAACAAAGTCTTTCACATAAAACAACAACAATTTTAACAAAATATTTTTTCCGCTTCTCACTTCAGGACTTCTCACCCTTCTTGCTGCCCACTCTGCGTGCCCCGGTGACCAAAAGAAGCATCAGCAAGGACAGCGAAGAGTACCGGCAGAGACGCGAGAGGAACAACATCGCGGTGAGGAAGAGCCGGGACAAGGCTCGCAGGAGGATCCTGATGACCCAGCAAAGGGCCCTGCAGCTGCAGGAGGAGAACCAGAAGCTGCAGATGAGGATAGGACAGCTCACGCAGGAGCTGGACACTCTGAAACACATCCTGTCCCAGCGGCACCCGCAGGGAGCCGAAGACGGAGCATCTGCAGAGTCCAGGATGTGAAACGCATTCACACTGTTATAATTAGCATGTGCAGGCAGGCAGGCCTCCAGACCATAGCCTAACTGTGGGTTTTTCACATTTTCCACTAACATTTGTGATAACTTGAGGAGTGAAAAGGTGCTCTTTAAGGTGAACTTCTTTATGTAAAAACTTAACTCACAGCCGTGTTATAAAGGTGCGAGCAGAGAAAGCCAAACGTACTGTTGTAGATATCATTGAGGACATTGAGGCCCGAGCATGCTTTAATTTTAATTCAGCTTTATATGTATAGCGCCAATTCACCACAAAGTCACTGCATGACATTTTAAAGTATAATCCACATTATTCCAGTTCATTATATTTAAGTTATTTTAACCCTTAGAGCCCTGAAGGCCTCAAATATGGTGCCTTCAGGGCTCTTATGTGTAAAATATCCTGTATTTTAAACATTTTGTCAAATCTCTTAAGTGTTCCCTTTTAATATCACATCAAAAGTATTCAAATACACCTTGTGGTTGCAGAGATAGTAATTTTCCTAAAAGAATGCATTGTCGAGGAAAATAGGTTTAGGGTTAAAGCCTATTCATAAAAAGTCAATTAGCTTAACCCAGTTGTTTGCTAACGTTCAGGTTATAATATTAGCAAGATATATAACACTTTAACTGCGCTACAATGTTTAGTTTTACACAAATAAACAAAGAAATTGCCTTTCATTATTATGGTGGCCATAATAAAAAGCAACAGCGGGTTTTATCAGCTATTGCTAGCTAGCAAACGATAAGCTAATGCTACTGTTTGGTCAATAGATTTATTAAAATGAAAAATAATCTCATCAATGTTTCCAACTTTGAAACAATGAGACTTTCTAGTCCTTAAGAATTTGTTTTTGTTTTTTTACTGGTAAACTGTTCAATATCCACTTAAAACTATTTGTAGCATGCTAGTATGCTATTTAGCTAAACATGCTAACATGTTCAGCTAGTGTAAAAGAACGTAAACACTCCGTTTAATTCCTTCCCCCCCTTTTTAAAATGACATTGTTTATGTAAGCTATAAAAAGAAACATCTTCCAAGTTTTATATTTAGTGGTTAACTTCTTTTTTTTTAGCTCCAAATTCACAATTTAAAGGGGACGTATGGTCCTTGTATTTTTAGGATTTCCCCCGTTTCTTAATTAGCTGACCAATCAAAGCCAAGAGATAGCCTTAAAGAGACAGTAGCCCAAAAACAAACAAACATTTCAGCTCTGTCCACTCCTACGCAGGTATTTTAATGCGTCTGTGCCTTTTGTCCATATGCAAACAGAGTTTTGGTGCACTGAAAATGACCTTTTAGGAAAAAGCCTTCCAGGATGAAGAAGTTCAGATTATCCAGTTTTGCCATTTAACTGGTATTTTTGGCTTGTAGTGTCAGACGGTGTGCAATGGCAACGCTAATGTCGTTAACAGCACATTCAGTCTGGTTGCAGATTATAGTGAAGAATGAAGGATGTTGCTACATAAAACAACATTCCCAAGACACAGAAAAGTTTTTTGGATTAATTGAAGTTGTCATTTTTTCCCCCCTTCTTTTTCTGATTGGCCAACATGGCTTCAATACTTCAGTCGAGTCTTCTGGACAAAGATTATTTCGTTTAAAGGCTCTTTAAACATAAAAAATCTGTTCTGGGCAGTTATAAATGGAGCTGTGATTGGCCTAAATTCATGTTAAGCTTTTAAGATGTTCATTTCCGGAGCATTTTGACAAAGAAAGAGCACAACCTTGAGCCTGGATATCGATGCTGGTCTTATTTTCTCAGGGACGTGAGACAGAGAAACATTAAAGGATGTTGGAAAATGTTCGTGTAGATCCAAAATGAACTTGAATAGACTGATTTGTGATAGAGTTTAATTTGATAATCGTTACTTAAACATATACCTGACTTGTCTTTGTCAGAGCTGATTGTAAAGTGATGTTGCCCAACAGAGTTACCCAACAACCTGTGGTTTGTTGCCGGTTCAAAGAAATCTAAGTGTATATCTTTATAAATGTCATGCATTTCTCCACTAAATGATTCAGGAATTACTTGAAATGATTTTTAAAAAATAAAGATTACACCTTTAATGTAGTGAAACTTGTTTCATATTTTTATAAGATATGCGATACGTTGTCAGATATTCTCTTAAAAATAAATGATTTCTCGTGCCACTATGAGGTGTTTTGCTTTTAAAACAGTGTGATCTACAGAGATATAAAGATTTGAGCCTTAACTTGTGAAGACAGGAGATGAGTTCAGTGCCTAAAAGAGCCGTTGTGTCATCGGCCCTCACTGATTCTTCACTGCATCCTTCATATGGGAACATAGAGTACGCCTGCCACATTATTTACCATAAGTGCTCTTAGCAACAGAAACGGACGTCATGCCATGGACGGTTGTGCACCAGCGGTTTCCCTTTGTGGGATGGGCGAGATTTCGACACAGTGTAGGACGGAGATGAGGAGCGCAGAGATAGTATCAGTGTTTTCAGGTTGCCAAGGCCTTCCTGTGGCTGTGATGGTAGCGAAGGGACATAGAGATAGGAGAAATAGAGGAGGGGGTGGGGGGCAACAAGCCAAACATCTTTTTTTTCTTTTTTTTTATTCATAGATTATATTCAAGAGTTAAAAAAAAACACAATATTATCTCCACAATCATGTTGATTTAAAACATGATTTCAACTTTATTAAGTGGCACGAGTAGCAGCGAAGCCCAAATCAAGCTGTATGGAATTCACTGTCTTTAATCTAATCATCTAATTGCGATATCAAAAGCAGCTGATGATTACTCTGACAGATTTGAAGGCTGTTTGGCATGAAATTCTGTTTGGAATAATTTTTCAAACTCAAGTTTAGTTTTGCACAGGTAATATGTTTCTAACATGAATATTACAAAATAAAATAAAATAAAACAAAACAAAACAAAACAAAATTAACTAAACTAAACTAAACTAAACTAGAATAGAATAGAATAGAATAAAATAAAAGTAAATAAAAAAAAAAGAATAAAAAAATAAAATAAAATAAACAATATAAAATATACAAAATAAAATAAAATAAAATAGAATAGAATAAAATAAAAGTAAATAAAATAAAATAAAATAAAAGTAAATAAAATAAAATAAAATAAAAAAGATAAACTAAACTACACTAAACTAAACTAAACTAAACTAAATAAAATAAAATTAAATAATATAAAATAAAATAAAATAAAATAAAATAAAATAAAAGTAAATAAAAGTAAATAAAAGTAAATAAAAAAATAAAATAAAATAAACAAAATAAAATCTACAAAATAAAACAAAATAAAATAAAATAAGTAAATAAAGTAAAGTAAAATAAAATAAAATAAAATAAAATTAAATTAGATTAAATTAAATTAAAAGATACTTTATTGATTCTGGGGAGGAAATTATGACCAGAAAATGATGAAAAAAAATCTAAATAAATGTTGCCATATAGGGAAACAAGGCACATACTAACACTGAAACTGTATACTTTATATTGTAAGTTCATTTTATGATGCATGAGTCACCATGTAGATGTGTGAAGAAGCACATACAAAAGTAAAACACAAACAATAGATATACTATCTATCTATCTATCTATCTATCTATCTATCTATCTATCTATCTATCTATCTCAGGGCCTGTTGTAGGATGACATTTCTTCATGTTTTCAGAGGCAAATAAAGATTTCTTGTTTCTGTTGAAATGTCCCGCAGCGCGTCGTGTGGGGCAATCTGTGGTCCGAGGACTGCAACATCTCCACAGAGTGAAGAAAGACTGTATTTCACCCAATCTCTAACAAGTTACTCAACAGCAGCAGATTATATGAGCCACACCACAACCCCAGGGATGCAGAACAATCTTTGACCTGCTGGGGATTCAAAATGTCTTACTGTTTTATTTTCAGGATCTTTGAGCAGTTCTCAGATCAGGAAAGGATGGGTACTTTTTTTTTCTTTCTTTCTTTTTTGTTTTGTTTTGTTGGTTAGATAGAATCAAACACTCAAAAAAGGTATGAGTATTTTTTCCCTAAATAAAAAAAACTAACTATAAATTTCTGTTACCTCCATACTTAGAGGGAAAATGGCCGCCATCATTTTCTCTGTCTGTGGTGACATAAACATTCACTGGCATGTAAAATAACAGAAAATGCATTTATTCATTGTGGATTTTCTGTTAAAATTAAATGAAGGAATAAAAAACCAAAACAAACAAAAAAAACTTTGGTTTATAGGTATAGGCCTATATGTATTTTATTTTATTTCATTTGATCAGAATGCTTTATTCATATTTCATACAACATCCGGGAAGTTCCTGTGGAGGAAGGCGTGCAAAAGCATCTGCTAGCAAACTGTTGGTGCCATCAAGTGTAAACTAACAGCCATTACTACATGAAAACACATCAGTAGCACGAGACCAGATGGGCCTGCTGCATTTCATAAGTGAGCATTTAAATGTGAATAGATGACTGATAGATGAGTTATGGTCTCTCCTCCTTTGTACTCCTGTTATTAACCAGCTGCAGGACTTAGCTGGTTCCTGGAGGTGCAGAGTTATTACACCTGTAGCTCTTCTGGGAACGTGATTTATGGCTCCACCACGCGGCAGACAGCCGCACGCGGCTCTTCTGCAGCACAGAGTACTCAAAGACAGATGTTTCACTCTGACACAAATTCGGCACAATATCATACCAGTCAAACAAAAGTACTTCCTGTGCACACTCCCCCCCCCCCCCCCCCCTTTTTTTTTTTTTTTTTACAAGTTTGATTCGTTATTTTGTGTTAGTGATTGGAAAGTTAGCATGACACATCATGAACAAGCTAAATATATGTGACAAATATCTTAAAATACAGTCATTATTAATGATCAACAGCCAATCTGACAATTATATATGTGTTTTAATAATTTTGTGAGAGGTTTTTTATTTTAACTCACGTCCCAAAACATGGGATTTGATAGAAAATAAAAAAAAGAATAAGAATATAAACTAATTATGCCGAACATTTACTAGCTCATCCCAAGGTTGTCTGTGATCTCAAGGTTCAGGAGTCCGTCTTGAGTTGTCTTGTCTCCTAATATGACAACATTCATAAAATGACTGAACCTACAGTGAGATTGTTTAAATATGGTCTATCGGGCATATGTCAGTAGTTTCCAGGTGAAAAGTATCACTGTGATCTACCATAGTACAGGCAGATTTTGAAGTTTTTGGGATACAGTATCGTCGTAGAGCTGCTCTTGAATGGTAAACTTAGTGTCCTGGATTCTGTTAGACATGAAACAACATTAAGTTTGTTGTTTTGAAGTTAAATCTATTCAATTAGGTAAACCAAGTAAGGTGGGTTACAATTCTATGATTAATCTTAACTTTAAAATAGAATCAAATTAAATGATAATTACCCATAAATGTGCATTTAACTAATGCATGGCCACAAGTAAAAATATGTGGTTCCCTCGCATCAGTAACACATAGCCACAAGTTAATTTTCTTTTCAGTAGCCGTCACCAGATAGGCTCGGTATAGACCAGAGGATCAGAGAATAAAGTTGATAGATAAGCAGGGGTGGAGCTAGAAGGGTGGCCAAGGTGGCACTGGCCACCTGTGAAATCTGATTGGAGGAGCAGGACAGTATGGATCACCAGTGTCACTACACCAATTTATAGTAAATTTCCTAATAAATAAAAAATAATTGACATTAGGCTGCACATTTATAGAAGAGATTTTTTCCCTGTGTTAGCACAACTACTAATGTTATGTAAGACTACGTTAGCATGAAGCTATGTAGCAGTGCTAATCTAGCTATGTGCTAGCACTAGATTAGCTTTAAGATAATGTGGGGAAACCATCATATTTAGTTTTCAGTGAGTATATTTAGGGACCACACATCAACTCGGTTAATCAAGATTTTCACCTTGTAGATAAAAATAAGCTATAAAGATGCCAGAAGAGTAGCTCAGTATCCAAGTTAATTAATTCTAACTTCTAACTAAGCTAAAGCTATGATCCTGTTTGATTTAAACAGGATGCTAGTAAGGATAATAGCTGATTTTAAAGTAAGCTACAGCATGAAGATGTGGAGAAATATATCCTGTAACCAGTCTTATTTTGTATAAGATTATATACGAATAAGAAGAAAGGGAGATTTCCCACTTTTTTTAAAGCAAGAAGGACACAGATCAGGCCGAGACCAAACCCAGCCTCAGTATCAGCAGCATGACAGCTCCTGACCAGGGGGCTAGCCATGCAGGTCACTGTGGTCAGACACAAGGATCCAGTTTACCACCATCACCAGACAATAAACCAAATTGGTTAGGGGGAAAAGCTGTTAAAATAATACAAAGTCTTGTCCAGCCTCTGGCTACCCCATGAATAAAAGTCTAGCTCCGCCCCTGCTGCAAAACCACCTAAATCTCAATAGCAAGTGGACACATCTGGCTACAAATGACGAACAGCTAATGCCCCATTTTTACTTCTGATTAATATGATTAAAAAGTCAAGTTAACTTCTGTACCCCCCCAACATTTATTTATTTACATGTATATATTTTAGGTATTTTGTTTATAATATTTTTCAATAATAATTTATCTGTTTCTTAAAGGTATTTGTAATATAAAAGTAATTTGGAGTTTTTTTTTGTACAATATATTTTACATAACACTTTCCTTTCCATGGTTAAATCAATGTGTTAGATTTAACCATAAATTACATTTTTATATGTTAATCTAGCTATAGTATTGTAGAGGTTTGATGGTGAAGAACCCTCAAAATGGAAGACAGCGGTCATGAAGGGCAAAACATGAGGCATAAAATGA
>JAOXYM010000019.1:17786049-17806276 GCA_028567055.1 Leptatherina wallacei
TTTTTTATTTCTTATCTGTAATGCTTTTAATGTTTTATGTAAAGCACTTTGAATTGTCTTGAACCTGAAAATGGGCTGTACAGATAAACTTGCCTTGCCTTGCCTTGCCTTGCCTAGCCTAGCCTAGCCTAGCCTAGCCTAGGTGCTAACTGCTTAGGATTACCATAAAAGCTTACTCCGGAAGATAAACTCAAACTTTGCGATGTTACCCACAGGGATGCTTTAGTGGTGATCCAGTGGAATGTCCGTGCCTTCATGGGTGTCAAGAATTGGCCCTGGATGAAGATGTACTTCAAGATCAAACCTCTGCTGAAATCAGCCGAGACTGAGAAGGAGATGGCAAACATGAAGGAGGAGTTTCTGAAACTCAAAGAGGCTTACGCCAAATCTGAAGCCCGCAAGAAAGAGCTGGAGGAAAAAATGGTTACCCTTCTCCAAGAAAAGAATGACCTACAGCTCCAAGTCCAATCTGTAAGATCAATCAATCAGCTTATATGCAGTAGTTTCATAACCCTGTAAGGATTTACACATTTTCTTTTATATTTATTTTTATAGGAGCAAGACAATCTTACAGATGCCGAGGAGCGCTGTGAAGGTCTGATCAAGAGCAAAATCCAGCTGGAGGCTAAATCCAAAGAGCTCACAGAGAGGCTGGAAGATGAAGAGGAGATGAACGCAGAGTTGACCGCTAAGAAGAGGAAGCTCGAGGACGAGTGTTCGGAGCTCAAGAAGGACATCGATGACCTAGAGCTAACTCTGGCCAAAGTGGAAAAGGAGAAACATGCCACCGAGAACAAGGTGTAGAAAAGTTAATCATCTTTGACTTATTTTTAAGGAATTAAAAGCAAAAAAAAAGACTAAATCTTACACCTACAAAAACAGCTACAATCCTCAGAAGTTGGAGAAGACAAAACAATTATGAATTAAATGTGAATGTTCACAGCTTATTATTGCCAAGAGGGGACAATAAATGAGAAATTGGAGCTTGAAGGGCCTTTTATAATAAATCAGGAGGAATTTTGTTGATACTAAACTCAACATTTTGTCTGTGATGTGTTTTCTAAGGTCAAAAACCTGACTGAAGAGATGGCAGCTTTGGATGAAATCATCGCTAAGCTAACCAAGGAGAAGAAAGCACTTCAGGAGGCTCATCAGCAAACGCTGGACGACCTGCAGAGTGAGGAGGACAAAGTCAACTCTCTGACCAAGGCCAAAACCAAGCTGGAGCAGCAAGTCGACGATGTGAGTGGTTTACCTTTTAATTGTGTCTAACAAAAGGCACGGATTGGAAACTAAGCTGATGAAATAAATGTTTGGACTGTGTTTTAGCTTGAGGGATCACTGGAACAAGAGAAGAAAGTCAGAATGGATCTGGAGAGAGCTAAGAGAAAGCTGGAAGGAGACTTGAAACTAACCCAAGAAAATGTGATGGATCTGGAGAATGACAAGCAGCAGCTGGAAGAGAAACTCAAGAAGTAAAGCTTGTTTTTAAAAAAAATCAATAATAGATTTGTTTTGCTTAACAACTGGTTACTGAAGTAAAATGTGTCTGAATGTAGGAAAGATTTTGAAATCAGCCAGCAGCTCAGTAAAATTGAGGATGAACAAGCCATGAGTGCTCAGCTCCAGAAGAAACTGAAGGAGTTACAGGTGAGTGAACCAAAAGGTTTTTACCCGATGTTCTGATTTTCACTTCATATGAACTTAAATGCACGACCACCTTGTATTTCATCAAGGCCCGGATTGAAGAGCTGGAAGAAGAACTGGAGGCAGAGCGAGCTGCGCGAGCCAAGGTGGAGAAACAAAGGGCCGACTTGGCCAGGGAGCTTGAGGAGATCAGCGAGAGGCTGGAGGAGGCCGGAGGAGCCACTGCAGCTCAGATCGAGATGAACAAAAAGAGGGAGGCTGAATTTCAGAAGATGCGCAGAGACCTGGAAGAGTCCACTCTGCAGCATGAAGCTACGGCCGCTTCGCTGAGGAAGAAGAACGCGGACAGCGTGGCCGACCTGGGCGAGCAGATCGACAACCTGCAGAGAGTCAAGCAGAAGCTGGAGAAGGAGAAGAGCGAGCTCAGACTGGAGCTGGATGATGTGGTTTCCAACATGGAGCAGATTGCCAAAGTTAAGGTGAGATGCCCAAACTGTAACAAAGATAGCTTCATTTTTATTTGTCTCACTGATAAAGAAATCAGATGATTGATCATTCCTGATGGCCGGTGTGATGCAGAAATCTGGCAGCCTTACGAAATCAAATATACAGGGTATCACATCAAACCGCTCACCAAGACATAATGATATTAACATGATATGACAGATATAAGATGGTAATTAATCAGATTTACAGGTTCATTAAAATGTAATAGGTTTAATTTAAGCTATTGGTTGACACATTTCCACCTGTCATTACTAACCGCGTTGCCGTGCGTTATTATGAGTTTAGTGCTAATAGGGAGTGTTATATTCCTCCATAGCTAACCAAACCTGATAAGGATGGCTTACATTATATAGCCTATTTTTAGCATGTTAGCATAACATTTTCAACAGTCATAAGCGTATTTAATTAGTTAGATTTTTTGGTTTATAGCCTACATCTGATGTTTTCTGTAACTATTATTATTCTTATTCAAGACCAACCTGGAGAAAATGTGCCGCACACTCGAGGACCAAATGTCTGAGTACAGGACGAAATCAGAGGAGTGCCAGCGTAGCATCAATGACTTCACGATGCAAAAGGCCAAACTTCAGACTGAAAACGGTAACAAGATGCGCTCATATCGAACTGAGAGTTTAACTTTAAACCATCCTTTGAGAAACAGACTGCAGACCCAACCCTATCTGGGGTTACTAAACTTTTTTATTTTCCAGGTGAGCTTTCCAGGCAGATGGAGGAGAAGGACTCATTGGTCTCCCAGCTGACCAGAGGGAAGCTGTCCTACACTCAGCAGGTTGAAGACCTCAAGAGACAGCTGGAGGAGGAAGTCAAGGTAAGAACCGCCTCGAGAATGGCTGCTTTTAACAAACAGAGCTCCTTGTCATGTAAAAAAAATGATTTGACTTGATGTTTCTTTACTAAAGGCCAAGAACGCACTTGCCCATGCGGTGCAGTCTTCTCGCCATGACTGCGATTTGCTGAGGGAGCAGTTTGAGGAAGAACAGGAGGCCAAAGGCGAGCTCCAGCGCGGCATGTCCAAGGCTAACTCTGAAGTGGCTCAGTGGAGAACCAAGTATGAAACTGATGCCATCCAGAGGACAGAGGAGCTGGAAGAAGCAAAGTAAGGATTGAGTAAAACCTGTATTTTCCTGCAGTGTGTTTGTCCAACTTTACCTGATGCACTGATTGGATGCTTTTCTTGTACTTTTAACTATTAGGAAAAAGCTAGCTCAGCGCTTGCAGGACGCTGAAGAAGCTGTTGAAGCTGCTAATGCCAAATGCTCCTCCCTCGAGAAAACCAAACACAGGCTTCAGGGTGAGATCGAGGATCTCATGGTGGACGTGGAGAGATCTAATGCTGCGGCTGCTGCGCTGGACAAGAAACAAAGAAACTTTGACAAGGTGACAGCGCATCAGTGAGAGAACACTGCCCCTTTCTAAAAAAGAAAAGATGAAATATCTGATACTCATGGTGTGATACTTGAACAGGTCCTTGCAGAGTGGAAGCAGAAGTACGAAGAATCCCAGACTGAGCTGGAAAGTGCCCAGAAAGATGCTCGTTCTCTCAGCACTGAACTCTTCAAACTGAAGAACTCCTACGAGGAGTCTCTGGATCACCTGGAGACCATGAAACGAGAAAACAAGAACCTCCAGGGTGAGATGATTTGTCATTTAAGGCACAAAGAATACAGCAGGAGGCTTGGTGAATGCTAACATTCATGTGTACCTAAAATAGAGGAAATTTCCGACCTGACTGAGCAACTTGGTGAGGGAGGAAAGAGCATCCATGAGCTGGAGAAGATCCGTAAACAGCTGGAGCAGGAGAAGGCTGAGATACAAACTGCTCTAGAGGAAGCAGAGGTAGAAAAAAATTAATTCTTCTTTCTCCAGTGTTTTATCCATAAATACTCAAAAAGGCAGCTGTATATTTTATTCTATTTTTCTTGTGCAGAGTTCCCTCGAGCACGAGGAGAGCAAGATCCTTCGAGCCCAGCTGGAGTTCAACCAGGTGAAGGCGGACATCGAGCGCAAGCTGGTTGAGAAGGACGAGGAGATGGAGCAGTCCAAGCGGAACCACCAGAGAGTGGTGGACACTCTGCAGAGCTCCCTGGAGGCGGAGACCCGCAGCAGGAACGAGGCTCTCCGAATTAAGAAGAAAATGGAGGGAGACCTCAATGAGATGGAGATCCAGCTGAGCCAGGCTAACAGGCAGGCAGCTGAGGCTCAGAAGCAACTCAAAGGGGTCCATACGCACCTGAAGGTACATTTAACAGCTCAAAACCACAACAGCTTATTTACTTGTCATAAAAATCACTCTTTGTAACCCTGTTTTTTTAATTTCTGCCTTTATAGGACTCCCAGCTGCAGCTGGATGACGCTCTCCGTGGCAACGATGATCTGAAGGAGAACATCGCCATTGTGGAACGGCGCAACAACCTGCTGCAGGCCGAGCTGGATGAGCTGAGGTCTCTGGTGGAGCAGACCGAGAGAGGTCGTAAGCTGGCTGAGCAGGAACTGCTGGACGTCAGCGAGAGAGTTCAGCTGCTGCACTCACAGGTAAACCAACGACATCACCATCACCGAACGCTGGTTCGAACCCAAGTCTGGATCCTAACAGTCCATAATCCTCCATCAGAACACCAGCCTGCTGAACCAGAAGAAGAAGCTGGAGACGGACATCGCTCAGCTCCAGGGGGAGGTGGAGGAGGCTGTGCAGGAGTGCAGAAACGCAGAGGAGAAGGCCAAGAAGGCCATCACCGATGCAGCCATGATGGCCGAGGAGCTGAAGAAGGAGCAGGACACCAGCGCCCACTTGGAGCGCATGAAGAAAAACATGGAGCAGACCATCAAAGACCTGCAAAACCGCCTGGATGAAGCCGAGCAGATCGCCATGAAAGGTGGCAAGAAGCAGGTCCAGAAGCTGGAGTCCAGGGTAAATATCTCTAACCTCCACACCGTGCACATCACAGGAGTCTGAGCCTTTTTAATCCTCACAAAACTTCTAACTATCTTACAGGTGAGAGAGCTGGAAAATGAGGTGGATATGGAGCAAAGGAAAAGCAGCGAATCGGTTAAAGGGGTCCGGAAGTACGAGAGACGTATCAAAGAACTCACCTACCAGGTACACCCCTGCAGATCTAGATCCTCTGTGATTAATGGCCACAAAAAAAATTGGAAGTCTTATCAGGCAATATGTCCTGTGTGCTACATTAACAGACGGAGGAGGACAGGAAGAATTTGAGCCGTCTGCAGGACCTGGTGGACAAACTGCAGATGAAAGTTAAATCCTACAAGAGGACTGCAGAGGAGGCTGTAAGCTGAAACACAACACTTTTTTTTTTTCTTTAGGTGAGTCCTCTTTCTGTTAAAGACATAAAGCGACACCTTGATTTTCAGGAGGAACAATCCAATGCACATCTTGGCAAACTGCGCAAGTTGCAGCACGAGCTGGAGGAAGCAGAGGAGAGGGCGGACATCGCCGAGTCCCAGGTCAACAAGCTGCGAGCCAAGAGCCGAGACTCTGGGTCGAAGGTGAGCAACCAGAAAAATGAAGCTCTTCAAATGATTCAGAGTTAAATGTAAAATGTTTTTTCTTTTTTTTTTCCAGAAATCCCACGATGAAGAGTGAAACCATTCACTGACTCAATGAAACAGTAGTATTGTAGTTGTTCTTTATCCTTCATGCAACATGAGAGGAAACAAGAATAAAGCTTTGAATTCAGCAGTCTGTTGTGTGATGTGACTTAAAATCATTCATTATCTTCTGGCGACATGCACACAATAACAAGCTTCACCCTGGGTTTCTCAAAGATAACCAATGGACCTGATGGGTTGCTGTTTGATGAGGAAGAGAGAGGAGGAGAAATGATGAATCAGAAAATATTAAAAGGGTAAATCACAAGTTTGATTATAATATGATTTAATGGGTAACAACCAGTTTGATTTGATTGAGGAATCAGCAATCGATGCGAGACAATAGTACATACTGACTGAATAAAATCACTTCTATTCATATAAAATCACAAAAAGCAACTAAAATAATAATTCCACATGTTTGTTCTTTCAAATGATTTCTGTATCAGTGTTTGACATTTTCAGCTTGGATCATTGGATCGATATAAATCAATTAGGGATGCACGATATATCGGCTTCAATATCGGTATCGGCAGATGTTGGTCATTTTTTGAAATATCAGTATCGGTCCGATTAGGAAAAACTTGGCCGATATTAACCACAGATATTTATTTGTGTGTGGGGAGGAGGGGGGGTAGTTTTTCATGGTATCGAAAGAAGATACTCGAAAAGCAGGATGCAATACTTGCAACATCAAAGTAATGTGAGGAGGATGTCGCATCAAATCATTCAACACCATCAGTTTGATACGTCATCTGAAAAACGACCAACCAGAGATTCACAAACTTTGGCGGGAAGCTAACGCTGCTAACGTTAGCTTTAATTTTTAGTTTAATTCTTAATTTAAATTTTTAGAATTTGATCATCTTAACTTAATTTCAAAATACAATATCGGTAAATATTGGTTATCGGCCATTGCAAAATATTGATATCGGATATCAGTATCGACCAAAATTTTCATACCGGTGCATCCCTAAAATCAATACATTGATTCTAAAATGATCAAACAGGAGGGAGTCACATAATAAGGGTGTCAGCTGGTCAGTTTTTTTCTAACTGTAATCACTGACAAGATTTCGTCATGTGACTCATGTGATGATGATGGGTGATCAGGTTCAGGGATGGGTTGGGAATAGATTACTGCAAGTTGGCACCCTGTCAATCATTTGAAAGAGGCTTTAGAAACAGCTGAACCCTGTTTAGACAACATGGCATCAAACTATTAAAACAAGAGACCACAGATTCCATAAAAAGGAAGCGAGAAAGAAGATGAAGCAGCTTGACGAGTCATCCCACGTTATTTCTCTCGCTTTCTTTCCCTCGAACCCAGAAAACCATCTAAAACCTGCAGGACATTCCCCTCGAGGATCAGAGTTGCCCATCCCTAGTTTGGATACATAAAGAAAATTTTACTTATAGTCATTATACGATTCATTATGTCACTGTTGCACTGTACAGAAATGAATCCCTTTCTGAAGACACTGTTTGATCACCATGTTGTATTAAGGAATGTTTGTTTTCCTACTTGTGAAATATTTTTCTTTAAACAATCAGTTATGACAAAGCCAGCCTTCCTGATTTATTTATTTATCTATTTATTATATCCTTGACTAGGTTCAATCGAGCCATCAGAGGGCAGTGTAGTCTAATTTATAAAGCAGCTTGAGATGAAACCACTCTTACAGAATGCATTAAAGTCTCCTTTAAAAGAGGAAAAAAAGAAATGTAATAAAGAAAACAAAACATACTTTTAGGGGGATTATATGCTTTAAACAGACTGAATAATCAAGCATAAAGAAATAAAATATCAGTAGAGGGGAAGAGTAGTAGAATACACACTGATTGGTTAGTTAACGTGAAGCTCACTACCCTGCCCGACATCATTTAATGAGAATATATGATTAAATCAGTGTTTTAAGTGGCTGCACCTGCACTGGAGCATAAAACAAAGCATCCTCTGTTGTTTGATGCCACCGTGAGAAAATCTGCTGTTTGTTTTTGTATTAAAAAGCTGCAACAGGAGAACCTGCAGCCTGACAGCTTCATGAAAGACAAAACACTAAATCTGTCCTGCAGCTCCGCGCCATCATTTCAGGATTGATCAGGATCAGGATTGTGACGTTTCACACATTTAAAGTTTACTTCCCCCTCAAAAGCACACTCCCAATGCAACAACAGCCTCTCAGGATATTTAAAAAATGACCCTTTAAACTTTATCACGTTACGTAACACATGATTTTTTCCACATGAGCTTCCCTGTCTGTGTGCAAATCAGCCAAACCTCAGCTTTCACAGCGTGGACAGAGGGCTGTGGATGAGGCTAATGGCCGGAACAAGCGTTTGGTGACTGGTGTGGCACTTTTTCTTTATGTGTGACCTCAGATGGAAAAGCAGATTCAGAGCCGGTGCAGTGAGGACGGTGACACACGGTGTGAAGCAGCCATGCCCTTCCCAGATGATGTCATGGTTGATAATTCGAAGCAGAATGTTCCGCCTCAGCGTGAAAGCTTCCCGGAAAGTCAAGACCCAGAGTATGCTGCCAGAAAAATGCGTGAAGGGGGGGGGGATTTATCTAACCAGGGCAGCAGTTCATGACTGGCCATGGCCAACAATGAAAGGGAACATCCAGCTGAATAACATCAGGAAATGCTTCAAGATTCATCTGGTCTGTGGAAAACCCCTGCAGACTACCATCAATTATTTCCACAGAAATGACACCTTCTGAGTTGCTGGTGTGATAATACACCGACAGGAAACAATCATGCTGTTGTACCCTCCTCAAATCTCTCACCTTGGTGACCCTTGTGGTTAAAAATGTCCATGCACAGAAAAACTGCTGTAAAACAATTAAACCGTAGTATTTTCTTCTGCTTTTTTAATCTCTGAGCCCCCCCCCCCGGCAGTCCCACGGCTCCATAAAATAACCAGCAAAAACACATGAGTTTCCTGCATCTGCCTGCAACAGGAAAATGGTTGAATCTGGTGGAATCCAGTAAAAATGTCAAATATCACTTCTTTTCTTCCAAATGAAATACTGACATTACACTGTGCAGGGTTTTAGGTGAAAATGACGACGAGATTAAATAATATAGTTTTAATAGAAGTCAATGGGGCGTTTTTGGCCACAAAGGTCACCAGAGGGAGTATCTGACACTCCATAAAAAATACTAATGCAATCAATTAAATTCTGCTGCTAATCTTTGATATAACCAAGACTCTTAATGACCACCGAAGCCTCATCCCCCTAATTTTTATTTTGTAGAAATACTTAATGTATTGTGTTTGATTTTATTTTAGATTAATAATGATTAATTCAAATAAATAAACTGACATCAAAAGGGTTAAAAGTCTTAAAATTATTGAATATTTGGTGGTTTTGAGCAGGTCTGAAGTTGTTTAAGTGATTTATGAAAAAAGCCCCCCCCCAAAAAAACTACATGGATGTATGATGATTTCACAGCAGTTTTGTACGTTTTTATGCTAAATGCATCAACTGAGTATGAAAGAGGTGATAGAAAAAGATGCTGGATTTTTTTTTTAAATGACTAAAAAGAAGACTCCTCGCAAGAATTCATGCTATTAGCTGTAACACAGACAAAAAAAAAGTTGTAGAAACTGTATAAAAATGCCCGAAGAAGGCATATGGTTAACACTGCAGCGACAGAAACCTCCCAAAACGAGCTTTTTGTTAGAAATATCAGATTTATTTATAAAATTCTTATATTAAGATCATTTATGTGCAAACAGGAGCAGGTACAAGACAGAAAACTTTATGAGGTTTTGATGAAAAATATGAATCATACTCTGATTATATTTCATCCCACTGTACAATTTCTACAGCAACGCCCTTTAAAAAAGTTAAGAAAATAGTTTATGCCAACAACTTTCCGATCCATCTTCAAACACATCGTGAAATATCACACGACGGCACATTTATCCACATTTACCTCAGTGCTCAGATACCTGGCAGGATGAAAGCGAACCTAAACAGAGGTGTTAAAAGCTCAACATCTATATTTAACTGCACACCTCAGTCATGCAAACAGACCAGAAATGATGAAACGACAGCTATTTGTTGCAGATCTGCAGTCATATACAACACACCCGAAATAGTGTTAATATAATTCAAACTTTGCCGATAAGCTCGCTCCTACAGTGTGACGCCTTCCTGCCATAACTGCGACTACGACTACTTTTGATCAGGTGACCCTGCATCCCAGCCGCCCTCACGTCTCTTTTATCAAACAACTTCCTGTTCTCAGAGCTCAGTCTCTTTTTCTCCTTCCCCGTCCGTTTCTAAGTAATACTCATCGTCCGTCGTCGTGTCGGAGCTGCTGTCTGAGGATTCGTCAAAGGTGCCGAGGCTCGATACGTAATCCCGGGAGGGCAGACGCCCTCTGGAGGACTGGCTGTCCGCCTGCTGCAGAGCTCCTGATGAGCTGGGAAAGGTGGGAGAAGAAAGGCTGGGAGGTTTGGACATCCGCCTGGACACCGGAGACAGGGGAGGTGTTGGGGGAGGGGTCGGGGGGCCCTCGGCTTCCCACGCAAAGTGACAAGTGTTCATGCAGGGACTGCGAAGGCGGGCCGGCTTCGAGGAGGCGGCGGTCGCAGGTTGGAGAGGAGAGACTCCTGAGCTCCAGTTAGTCAAGCAGCGGGTCAGGGATCGGGGCAGAGATCTGGATCTCATTTTACTGGGATCGGTGGAGAAGTTTGACCTCCCAAAGTCATTAGGTGGCTGGAAACCAAATTCTCCAGTCCAGTCAGGTGTGACGGGGCACTGATCCAAATCTCTGCCATTATCTCTGCAAGAAAAAGCAGACTGAGAAAGGTCCCCCACGCTCATGAACCTGGATCCGGTGGAAATGCGACCTGGCCCTGAGGGCCGACTGGACAGAACCGAACTGACAGAAAAGGACCTCCCAGGCTCAATGCCATACTTTAAGTTAGCGTATGAGGACGCCAGCTGCTCCTTGTCCTGTCCCGGACTTGGAGGACCTATGGATGCTCGGCCTCTTCTCGAACCTCCTAAGCTGATTCCTTCTCTGGGCTCGCATGGAGAGGGAGACTCCCTGCGGCGCTGCAGCTTTGGACTGAAGAAGACGCTGTCGTCCGTCGCATCGGGAGGAGAAAACGGGGAGAGAGGAGAGAGAGAAGAGAAGGGGGAGAAGGGACTTCTTGGGCTGGGTGTAGACTTCCTGCTCTGATTAGGATAAGTGGGAAGAGGACTGGGATCAGAGAGGAGCTGGTTGGTTGCTTTATAATCCATGCTGCTGTTTTCATACTGGTCAAACTGGTTGTTTGTTGGGACGTGGACCAGATGAACTTCCCTATCAGGGATGCTATCTTCATGAGCATTTAACATATTCTGCTCAGTTTCTTGGGCTGACTTTTCTGACCAAACAGAGAGCTGATAGACCGACTTCGTGTCTCCGACAGCAGGCGCCGGGATGATATCGTATCTGTTCTGCATCCGTGTATTTGCACCATCCGTTTCCATGGCGCCGTCGCTCAGATCCATCCCCGTCTCATGCGCTCGGTCCTCCAGAGTCTTGATGCTGTCGGCACTGTTATCACTGACGCTGCTGATGTCACTGGACCCGCTCACAGAGGGCGCCTGGGCGCTTCGCTTCCATTTCCAAGGAAACGTTACATCATCATCGGACCGTCTGGTGCTGAACTTTTGCCTCAGCTTGTTGAACACCTGGTCCATCCTGTTGTAACTCTTGCTGACCCTCTCAGAATCCGACCTTGATAAACCAGAGCTCGGCGTGCTGACGCTTTTCCTCAGAGCAAAGCGGCTTTTCTTTGAACTTTGTTCATTATTAACCTCCACTGAGTAAAATCTGCTTTTACCCAACACGCTTTCCTTTATGCTTCTGTCGCCGCCCTCATAACGACTCTCTGCAGAACTGCTGCCGTTACAGCTCTGATCTGGATCACCGCAGGGCTGATTGAACTTGGTCTCCACGGAAACCGCTGTGTTTGTGTCCTGTTGTAAAGATTTAGGTGGGGCTTTCTTTGGTTCTGTGTCAGCTTTGGGTCTGATGCTATAAACCAGCGTCTCGGTTACGTACGTCGAGGAGGAGCTGTGAAAGTTATCGCCCGGCAGAGATTGTGAGCTGATATGAACTCTGTTGTCCAGAAGTTGTATCTGGCTGTTTAGACGCTCTTTGTCAATGTGCTTGCTGTAATTATTATTAACTCGATCGGCATCTGAAAGCAAACACTTTGAACTTCCGTGCGTGCCGGCTGTGTTTTGGAAAGGTGAGGAAAGGGGCAGGGATGGCCTGACGGGCGTATTTGGGGAAAGTTGTGGGGTATAATTTGGCTGGGAGGGTTGTGAAAACATTGAGAATCGTTCTGGCGTCGTCTTCAGCTCTCCATGTGCCTGCCTGGAAGACACGAGCGTGGAGTAAGGAGGGGAGCTGTAACGAAGCTTATAGCCGTTTGAGAAGTCGGGAGGGAGGGATAGAGGAGCGGAGGGACGACATGGAGCGCCGGCAGACTCCACCGATTGAGTCCGTTCCTGCCTGAATGAGCTAATATCCCGACCTCCCTGGTCAAAGCTCAAACCGTTGGGTCTTGGCTTGGTTTTCTCGGCAGAATCTGACGACAAGGAGCGAAACTTCCCTCCTTTTCCCACCTGCATGTTGGAAGTCCTTCCTGGACTGCCTGACCGTAGAAAAGAGAAGATGGACGGGACGCTTTGGGGAAGTCTAGAGGGAGGTAGAGGGCTCGTTTGGATACAAGGAGGATCTGGCTCGGAGTGCTGCACGTCCACCGAATCTTCCCACGTTACTCGTCTCGCTTTCTTTCCCTCTACACCATTAGAAGCTTTCTTTGCTTCCCTCCCTGGGTTGCTGGAGACTAAACGTCCTCCTTTGGGGCTGGAAGTGCCTGAACTGGGGCTGGTAATGACCGGAGTTGCAGGGGGAGTTAGCAGAGAGGTGGGAGATGTCCTTGGAGGAGTGACAGAAAGACTATTGAAGGATAAGCTGGAGGGAACTGTGGTATGAGTGTTTGACACGGGGCTGCGGGTTGTTTTGGAGAAAGAGTCGACTCCAGGAGTCAGGCTGGACGCAGATTTAGACTGGAAAGGTTTGGGAAGGCAGGCGTAGTTCCTCTCGAAGCCAATCGGCGTGATGCTGGATTTGTTGGTGAATTTTGGAGTTTGGGACGAGGAGTTTTGAGGATGAGGATGAGAATGGAAGGAAAAGGTGTTGCTAGAGTTTGGGGACCGGGAGAGGCCGGAGGTAGCTTGATAAGAAGGAGTTTGCCGGCTGAGGACGGAGGTGGAATCAAGAGAAAGAGATGAAAACTTGTGTGAGTCCATGTTGGGAGTGAATAAGAGGGAGCTGCTGGTTTTTGGTGGACAATCATGACTTTTATATTTGCTGCTCTCTGTAAATGAAGTATTACTGACATCATGCTTGGTGGGCCGCGGTGTTATTTTACAACCAGACGAACCATCGAGGATGCTGCGAGGCCTCTGCGGCTCTCTGTTTAAATTTGTGCCGTAGTTTTCTTTACCAAACCTCTCTGATTCAGTCCTCAAAGCGAGGTTCATGTTACCTCTGCAAAGCGGCTTTGCTGTGTTGTTGTTGTCTGAGTTACTGGGAATTTGACCGGCCTGCCTTTTGTTGTCGGTCAGACTCAGAGAGGTCGTGTCATTGTTACGATTAAAGGGCGGAGCTACGATTGTTTTGGTCTCGTCGTTGAAAATGAGAGGAGAACCGCCTTCCTGGGAAACTTTCTTCCACCAGGAAGTGGATGTGAGGGTGGTTCGTCTAGGAAGACAGTGGGTTTTTACACCGGTGGAGGGATCGTACTGGGAATGTCTGGGCGAGGGGATGTCTGAGGATGGGTTTGTATTTTTATCTGACCCACCCTGAAATGTGTGTTTGGAGGATGTGAGGCCGGTCTGAGGTTGTCGGGTGAAAGGACTGTTTTCAGGTGACGCTGAGAAGAAGAGCGCGTCTCTGTGACTGGTCGATGTCGGGGAGACAACCAGTCCAGGTTCAGATGTCTTATAAGAAATGGACGATGGGGAGAGGAGCGGCTTTGGCCTCTCTTGGTTGTTATTACTGAACGGTTTTCCAATTCGATCTCTTGCTGAGCTGCTCAGAGGTGAAGGACTCACCTCGGGAGTGTCTGTGGTTGAGTTAGAGTTCCTGTTGTTGGAGCTGAATCTTCTGAAAGACAGAAGAACACTGCTGGTCGTCGGATTCGAGCTTAAAGATGAGAGTCCGGTTTGGGGATTTCTTCTTTGATCATTTGGATCGAGGAAGAAAGAGCCAACAGGAGGAATGGTGGCTGGAGGATCCAAAGAGGCCATCTGAGTCAGTTTCATTTTAGATTCAAAGTCCAAGCTTGAAGGATCGCTCTTGGCCGACCAGCCTACCGTATTCCTCCTGGTGCCCAGAACCGGGACCCTCCTCGGGACACTTTCCACGCCGTGCTGAAAACTGTGGTCGTGCTTTGCTGCAGTATTCGTTGCATCTTGTAAATTCCCCTGAGTTTCTGAGCTCCCGCTGCCATCGAATCTTTTGTTCCGGCGCAGTCGGCCGCTCCAATGAGGGGCAAGAACCGTGACCACGGTGGAGGACAGCATTGTTCCAGACGGGTCGGACCGGCTCTGAGGATCAGCTTGGTTTGTACTGTCTTTTATAGGTTTCTCTCTCTTTATTCCAGTCACAGATGGAGAGAAACTTCTCTGCTGCGACCCATGTGGAGGTATGTGGAAGCCGTTCTGCTCATGCGGTCTACAGTCACCGTTTGAAAGAACGTGGGTTTTGTTGGTAGCCTCCACTTCATGGTTAACAATCAGAATTAGTTTTTCTTCCCTCTTGGATGGAAAAGGAATCGTCCCTGATGATGAGGAGGTGCTGGCGGTCTCTACGGAGGCTGCTGGTGAAGGCCCCCCATTAACCTGAAAGATAAGAATATTTACTACAGGTATCTGTATGGTGTGGAGTCATATGAGCCAACCAATTTTACCATTTTTAACCATTTTATTTGAATATTTTACATTATACTCACTGGCCACTTTATTAGGTTCAATTACTTGTTAACATAAATAGGTAATTAGCCAATGACATTGCAGCAACTATTATTATATATTAATATACTATATTAATATATTAATATTGGGTCCTTTTATTCTTATGCTCTTATTTTTGTTCTTTAATTCTACATCTCTTCTCTTGCCTGCTTCAGGGACAGCAGCAGGAAACTAGCTAGAGCTACAATCTGGAGCATTTCTGCTCAGTCTGGTCTGAGTTACTTATTTTTATAGTCAGGTTCTTGATAAGCCCTCCCAGGGTTTCTTATTTCTCCAGCACTGATATTTATTTCTTTTTATTTAATCTTTTCTTAGCATGTTAACTACATGATGCATGTATTGTTTTATATTAAAGTGCAAATAGAAAAGAAAAAAAAAGAAAAAAAAAACCCTTCTGGCTTTTCTTCATTTTATTTCTTCTTATGTAACTAAATTAATTTTATTTATCCATTTGATTTTATTCATTCACATTCATTTAATATTATTTATCAATTATTTCTCTTTATCTATTAGTTTTTTTAATTTGTTAAATATTTAACCGTATTTTTTTATGTCACTGTATTTCTTTTGGTTACTTTTTTCCTGATTTATTTTGTTTTTATATTACTGTAAATAAATTCAGGCATTAAGGGGATATGTTTTTACCGTACATGGTCCCTGACAAATAAACTACAATAAAAAATAAATCTCTGAGGAATGTTTCACACACCTTGTTAAATCTATACCATGAAGAATTAAGGCAGGTGGATCTAATAAAGTGTCCAGTAAGTGGGTTTTCCCCTTATTCGTGTTATAGAATAAACATCTGAATGCTAACAGACACGTCTCTATGTACGTAACGGTACATCAACCTGCACTAGTCGCATTATTTTTACATCACAGTAAACTCTGGACATACAAAAATGTGGAAGTCTATTTTCTTTCAGCAGGTAAACATCAGTAATGTTTAGTTTTTCTGAAGTGTTCCCATGGCGTAGCTATGTCAGAGATGTTAGCCTTGACAAACAGGTTAGTTTGAAAGAACACAAGAGACTCAGAAAACACACACACACACCCTCTGTCTCCTATAACCGTTAAAATAATCATCCATAACGTTCTTTTCACAGACACTTCGGTGGCAAGTTTCCAAACAAATGACGTGATGTTTTTTTTGCAAATTGTTCTAATTTTGGTTTTACACTGAAAACCAGGATTTCTGCTTCATTTCCCGATCATTTACCGGGAAGGTGCTGCTGCTCTTGGTCCCAACCAGCTGCCGTTTGATCAAACTGTAAAAACACAGGATAGAAAAACAGCAGATCAATCTCTGAACACACCAACGCATGACACAGAAATGCAAATTTAAGCTTTTTTTACTGATATTGTTAAATGTTTCTTGCAAGTATGACCAATAATTAAACACTGAAACATCAACATGAGCTCCTTAAAAACCGCTTAGAGCGTAATTTCTGCTCTCAAACACACCCAGCCTCCTCTTGTCATACTGTAATGTTTTTGTGTGAAGCATGTGAGGGATTACAGGTGGATCTCTTTCCACTGCAACGCTGACAGACGGGAACGCCGACATTCCTCTCCTCTGTCCTCTTCTCTAACAGCTTTGTCGGTGTCACACGGTGTATGAAGTTACACTTCGTGGGAAGATGAAAACGCTTGCTGGGCATATATCAGATACGACACATGGATCACACCCTGGCATGCTGCACGTGTCTATATAAGGTCATGTTGGCCTGAACATGAACGCAGGTGGATTGCATGCAGTTCAGCGGGCGTGTCTTAAACCAATAAAGCCTTTTGGATCAGTGACTTTTAGTAGGATGCTTATATCATATCTGGGTAATATCACACCCAAGAGGAAATATGCAGTTTATGCACAGAAATGATTAAAGCTCGAGCATAAAATGATCTTAAGCTGGACTGCTGACTGGAGGAAGCCTGCAGGTGGATGATTTGTGAAGTTGTGACACATTAACTGTGAGAATGTAGGGTGAGGCTCCCAGCAACAGCTGCAGAGCTTTTCACACCAGGTTGCTAAGTGTAAAAGGTTAAAATAGCTCATATCAGGGAAACAACACATGCATGTCGTCTTTATGACCAGCGGCTTTATTACTTTTTAACAAAATGCTGCAGAGTCGTGACAGTTCCTGTTCCAGGCTTCACACACAGTACCTGGGATGTTGGTCTGACTGGTCTGAGCCTTCTGGTTTGGAGAGATTAAAGACGAGGCAGGAGGTGAAACTGGACCCAGCAGAGCTGTGGATGTTGACATTTGAAAGTTGGTCTTTCCTTCGTCTGTCTGATCCTGATGTCAACGCTGCGACAGATCATGAATTCAGTTATTTCAATCATTCTTTTCTCTTTTATTTAACCAGAGAAAACCTAATTCAGATGAAAAATCTCTCTCTTTTTTTTTTTTAAAGTGTGATCTTGCAAAGAAAGCAGCACAACCACAAGTTTATAAAATACCAATTATGCCAAGAAGTTTCAAAGCTGACACATTGAAGTTTCCTTATCAGGCCCGTATCACCGACTCTAACTCCCCCAGAGAGATCAGCTTAGTTCATTTCATATCAGAGAATGAGGGCAAAGGTCATACTGATTCTGGTTTCTAGACATGTAGGTAAAGCGATATGAAGGAACTAGGCCAAGACCGGTTTTATAAATGAAAATCAGCCAATGTGAAAGCCTGACTACGTGGAGGGAGAGCCATTTGATGAAATGCAGTGATGTGTGGGATTTCCACACAAAGCACAATGGGACACATGAACTAGTTTAAGTTACTGATCAGGGGCATTAAAATAGAACAGATTCCCATAATCCAGCACACGAAAGAACGAAGTTGATATCAAATACTCTGTTGTTTTGAGGGAGAAATCGTATTTGCTGCTCAAAAAAAAAAAAAGCTAATTTTTGAGTGTGTTGTTGAAAGCTTAGGAAGATCAGATGGTTTCCTCTGCCACTTTAAAACAACATATTTAAGAATACGCTGCATTTAGCAGCAACTTAAGTTGAGTTAAGTGAGTCAGTATAACATCAAAGGCAGATTGAAGGTATTTCATAGTTCTGAATATTAAAGATAAGGAGCAATAAAGGACTGAATCATCTGCGTAGAGATGACAGGTGACACTGGATAAATT
This sequence comes from Leptatherina wallacei, assembly GCA_028567055.1. NCBI lineage: Eukaryota > Metazoa > Chordata > Actinopteri > Atheriniformes > Atherinidae > Leptatherina > Leptatherina wallacei. The sequence goes on from JAOXYM010000019.1 coordinate 17,804,029, forward strand.
CATACACGTTGTTTACTTATGTTGAAAACAACAGTGGGCCCAAAATCGATCCTTGGGGTACGCCCTTTGACACAGGGAGGAAGTTAGAGTAAAAACCAACACATCATGTTCAGATAACCCAGAATACCCGAGTCTTTCTGCCAAGATGATGTGGCCGACTGTGTCAAAAGCTTTAGATAAATCAATAAAAACAGCTGACCAATATTTCCTGCAGTCCACAGCTTTAAATACGTCATTTACAACTTTAATACAGGCAGTTATTGGGCTGCTTTCTGCATCCAGACTGATGTGGATGTGGACTGAGTTGCTCTCTGATAAGCTTCTCAAGGACTTTGGCTAAGATACATAATTTAGAGATAGGCCTATAATCGTTAAATACTGAGGGGGCACCTGTTTTTAACAAAGGGAAAACAAAGGCAGACTTATAAACAGAACAAATTATGGGAAAGTGTAAAATATAAAATATATGTGGTTCTGCTGTAAGCTTCATGAAATAAGGATCAAGCATGTCTGGACCAGCTGATTTGTTTAGATCTGTTAGCTTTAAGGCTCTATGACTGAAAGTCTGAACAGATTTCTGAGTGTTTAATGTTCGTGTTGTGTGTTGGATGAGTGTCAGCTTTACCTGAGTGTGCTTGCTCAGCTGGAGCTCGATCACCATGGTAACTCTGAGGCCTGAAACGACGAAATGCTTCATCCTGTTGTTTCCTGAAAAAAAAAAAAAAGGAAATGAGAAAAAACTTTTTAGTTTGACTGGTTCCAATCAGTTTCAGATTTCATATATTAGATTAAATCATATTAATCATTTTTTATTCTGTTCTATTAACAATTAAAAACATCAGATTCTTTCTAAAAAACACAACATGAGCTCTATGAGGCTCCCTGCAGCAACTAATGAGGAGTTTTAAACCCCACGTAACATTTTTAGAGAGGACTGTTTCTGTCTCAAGCCAATAACAGACTCTCCTTCAGGCTTTTATTACCTGAAGGATTGATTATTGTAACTTTCTGCTCTCCCAATGAGAAAGTCTAAACTCGAGCTTAAAGCTCAGCAGCACGAATGTTGACTAAAACATCACATTACAGCCATTTTACAGACTCAGACGGAGCTACCCGTCAGTCTGGGAGACGATTTTAAGTTTTTTTTTTTGTTTTTTTAAAACACTTTATTGTAGATCTGCTTCTGGAACCTTCTAGAACGTTCATGTCTTCTAGAAGACATGTTTTATATTAAACCTTAAGCTAAAACCTGGCGAGGCATCATTTCCTTATTTTGGCCCAAATCTGTGGAAAAATGTTGATATTTACATTTTTAATCGTCTAACTTAATATTAAAGCATTTTTCCGACATCACTATAATTATCATCAGGTTATTCATTTTTTTATATTTATTTTATTTTAATGTTTATTTATTTGCTTGATTTAATTTATTTTTAATCTACAAATTTTTTTTTACGTCTTTAATTTTTGGTAAAATGAATTAAATTAGTTGCAATTTTGATCTGATTTAAATTTACTTGTAATTGTTGATCTCTTTTAACTGAAAGTAGCACATTTGTTTATTTCATCTTTACTCTGATTCAGTAAAATATTGTTTAAACTGATGACGTTTTTTATGTTTCACATCCAAAAGAGAATCTTTGAATGTAGTTTTGGACAAAAATCCTTTTATTACATCACACTGAGGGTGGTATTAGGTGTTTTTTTTAATACTTGTTTATATACTTTGCATCTGCACATTTTGTCCTACATTCAGTTCTGCATGAAAATTGCTTCACAAATAAAGTTTAATTGGTTCCTTGGAGGTTTTACAGTGAAAACAAACCAGTATTTTCCTGTATTACTGAAGGGAAAAGGGAACGTCTCTGAAGCTAAACAACCTGCATGAGAGCCTCTAAGATGAAATCAGAAAACCGTTCTCGATCTTATCTGCAGCCAATAGTTGGGAAACAACTGCTGGCTGTGGTTGTGTTTATGAATCACCATCAAATTCCACAACATTCCCTGCAGCTGATGATAAGTAAGAAAAATACTTAAATGAAGACGATGATTTAAAGACATTAAACAAAGAACTCGTTCCGTCCTGTTGTTGTTAAGACACGGTCACTTGGAAATAAATAACATTATTTACCAGCATGAACTCATTTCCTACTGACCAAGCCGGACCATGAACAGTGTTGGGAAAGTTCACTTTCTACATGAACTAGTTCAAAGTTCAGTTCACACATTTTAAAACGAACTAGTTCAG
>JAOXYM010000019.1:17862844-17875610 GCA_028567055.1 Leptatherina wallacei
TAATATTTAGGCATGGTAGCTACGGTAACGGGGTTCCTCCGTTTAGTCCGCAGCAGTTGAGGAGAAAAGCGCAGATCCGCATTTAAAGGTGGATCCTCACCCAAATAAAAGGCCATTTCTTCATGTTTTGTGTAAGAAGAAGGTGAAAAGGCAGCTAAGAAAGAAACTGAGCAGCCAGTGAGTGTGAGGAGACGACTGGGGCCACCCAGCTCCTCTCTCTGCACAAAGAGATGTACATGTTGCCCTGTAAGAAGAGCTTTAAGCTGACTGTAAGCTGACAGAAAGACGCTTCATTTGTCTTGTCAGACAGATGAAAATAAACCTGATCATGCTGAAGGCTTTGATTCACCTCAGTTGAGGTTTTTTTTCTTCTTTCCAGCATCTTCTACTCCTGACTCAGTTCAACGTGCAGACACTAAACATTCAGAAATATTGTAATGACATACAGTAAAACTCCAGCAGTCGGGTCGTATGCTACGTGTTTATAAAACAGGATATAAACTTGCTTAAATTAGAATTTATAAATTCCTGATTTGTGAAAATCCTGACAGAAACTGTTTTGCAATCTTTAGTAGATTTTGAGTCTAAGGTTACGGTTAGCAACGTAGCTTATTAGCATGTTTGCACAAGCTCTGCACTTCAAATTAAACACAGAGATTGACAGTAAACATGCCTCTAGGTTAGATCTACTTTGAAGTCACGACTGCTTCGTGGCTTCACTTCAATCCGTGTAAATTTGCTGCTTTCCAGCCATTAAACAGATATTATGAGTAATCTTTCAGATCCACAAGGATTGGATTATTATATCAGTTTCTCTGGCAGCTCCACAGGATAATGTCTCAAGGGAGGGAATAAATTCTATTATGCTGAAGGAAATATTATATTGTGGCATTGTGTTCAAATTATACTCCAAACAGGCACGAAAGAATAACGGCTTCTGTTTCTGAACTCACTCAAAGAACCTTAATGTGAGTTTATACACATGAATCTTTGATGAAGACATCTCCATATGAGTGTTTCAGTATATTATGTGTTTGTGCATGAATCTGCTCTCATGTTTCTGACCCTCCCAGCTGATGATTGCATGTGAACGAGGGTTGGACAACATGTTCATCGCCGTGTATTGCATCTGGAAAAATAACATCAAAGCCTGTGATTCCCTGCAGTTTTTTTTCATGCTGCATTCAGATCATGCCCGAAGCCCCTGATACATGCATCTTTCATCTGTCTCTCTCTCTCTAATATTTTGTTTTCCCCAGTTCTTCCAAATGTCTCTTTCTCAACTTCTAGCCGGTGGCAAAAACCCATCTCGTAGCGAGATCGGCTGATATAATATCGCTGAACAAACTAAAAACCTGCTGCTGATGGCCTGCATTGAAATGACTTGACGAATTGCTCAGCTTCCAGTTTAAATATATATATTTATATATATGCTGAGTTCAGACAAAGGGGGAAGTTTTTCCTCAAAAAAGCCAAATAAGCAAGAAAACAAAATAGTAATTTTCTTAGCTAGCATAAGGCCTTTTTTCTCCCCTCATACACTGCACTATATACTGTATCTGTAAACAATATAAACATTCTGTATATCCAGCTACAGACAGCTGGGTACATTTGATTTGCAGCACTTTAACAAAGGTCATTTGTAAACAATGGCTACAGTTTGACGTCAGAGCTTGATTTACAAGTGCTATATGGAGGACAGCAGGTTGAAACAGCCTTAACTCTGACTTAATGTAATAATGATCTATTCCTTCTGGTAATGGCTGCTGTTTTGTGTTAGTCTGCTAAATATGTGCAGCGGTTTTACATAATTATCTAGATTCTTATCTTAGAAGTCAGAGACTGACAGTCTGCACTAATGTTTCTGTTTATTTTATGTATAGCATGGCTCTCTGGCTGGAGTTTGAGGGATTATTTGGTCTTCGTTTTGCCTGTCAGGCTACATATAGATCTTGCAAACACTGAAATCTAAGTAAGATTAAATATCTCAGATAAAAGTCATATATGCTGATTTTTTCTGGTAAGCGTTTTTTCTTCTCACTAAGTAGTTTTTGTGTTAGAGTAAATCACTTATTTGAAGTGTTTTGGTCCTTAATTATCTCACTATGATATTCCTCTCGCTTGTTACTGAGGTTTTATTTCCTATTATGAGTAAGTCTTTGCATGAAACTTGAATATTACTAGTTACAAACCAACACTGTGTGTAAAATTGCTTTTTCCAAAGAAATAAGTTTCTATTTCAAGCAAGACAAGATAAGTCAATATAAAAAATAGACTTAATATTGAGGAAATACTAATTTTAAAGGTATTGAGGTTAGATGTTTGCATTTATTTTGGAAATTCTTGACAAATCAAACTTTCTTGTTCTGTTGGTAAATCATTTATCTTCATTTAAACAAGATATCCTCAATTTCTGTACTTTTTATTTTTTTTAGAACCTGACTTATTGCACCTGACTGTGACTGTGGCCACATGCAGCCTGACAAAAACCAATGGAAACTACCAAAACCTGCCCAGTTATTACATTTTAATTCAAATTATCCTAATAAAACAAATAAAAAATGGGCTAAAATGTGGTTTACAGTTTATGATGAAATCAATTAAAACAAATAAAAGAAATAGCTTTTCATGTATTATAATTAAAAGTACAGTTTAATATTCTGACCTCTGAAACTTAATAAATATCTTGTCCAGTTAAATTTATTTTATTACTACAACATTAGCTGACTTTCAATATATTTGTATAGTTTTTAAATGCACAATTTTTTCTGATAATTTAATACATTTTTAAATGACTGATCATTTTTTTTCTGATATCAATTTATAATTGACATTCAGAATATTCTAGGAGCTGCTCATCGTAACGGACACTGTGTGTTCAGCCAGAGGCTTCTTCAGTTCTGCTGCTGCAGAGAACACAGAGGTTTTCTGCCCACGATAACAACGCTGTGAAATAAAGCGCACAAATTAAACTAAGTCGTGATCTCATATGAATCTGAATCTTTGTGTTTTGATCCCGAATTCAAAACGAATTTTACTTAAAGAATCAAAAATCACTTCTCTCAAAAGAGGAATTTCAGGGTCGACTATATTTGCAGTTTATTGAGCTTTTTAATAAGAATAAATAAAAAATATATCCTTTTAATATTATTTCATAATAAATTAGATAATAATCTTATAATATCAAGTGAAACATGGCTTTCCCGTTAGATGTACGTTGAACCTGAGCTTCCAGTCTGCTGTGCAATAGTGAGCGGTGAACATCACATATGATGTTGTTGATGTTCCTGCACAAGTTAAAACTTTTTAAGGTTTTCTTTTACTTGTAGTTTCAGCCTTCGGTAAAGTTGTGCTTCCTCCATCTTGGTAAAGTTTTTACTGTTTGGCACGTTGGGTCTTTGCTCAGCGATTTCCATCAGAAACCTGAATCCTGTGACCTCGACGGTTTCGTAAGGCGACGTGTGCGTTGTAACAAAACACGAGACCAGTGATTTGAACTGTTTTGCCTTCTGAGAATTATTTCGGAGTTTAGCGTAGTCGTGCATTTGTGTAGCGTCCGTTGACCTGCAGCCACGATCTTTTCTTTTTCCTTTCTCTGCACAACAACTCTCGGTGAAATCATTCAATGAATAAAAGGAAATTCACTGAACATTTGTGATGTTGTAAAACTTGTTTTTTTATGAGTAATGATTAATAATTCACTCATTCTAATACTGAGCATTGTTCTGAACTAAACTTATAAAAGAAAATATTCATCTTATTTGCTCTCGTCCAGACTTCCATCAAACCTTACACATGGAGTGAGTCAAATTTTTTAGATGTGTGGCTGCCATCAAATTCAAAATGAGCTTTTATTTTCCATAAAATGGTAAAATGTCTCAGTTTCAGCATCTTATCTGTCGTTTATGATCCTTTAGGAATAAAATATGGGTTTATGAGATTTGCTAAATCATTGCATTTTGTTCTTATCTTACGTTTTAGACAGCATCCTAATTTTTGGGGAATTGGGGTCGTATACAAGCCAAACTAGCAGCTCTGGAGCCTCAAGCATGCGTTGCATATATTTCAGAGTAATATATATAAGGTTGGGCATATTCCACATATCCCATTCAGGTTAAGGTAATACTGGAAGGTCTTACTTTGGTTACTATCAGAATATTCTTGTGCATATAAATGTAGTCAGTCAAGGAAATTCCCAAACACATGAAGCTCTTTCTTGGCAGTTTTCTTGTAGCAACAGACAAATCTGACACGACAGATTACAGCTGTCAGTGTTTTTAGAGATATCTAGGAACATCTGGCTTAGTACAATGCCTCAGATCCAAGAGACGGAGGGAAAACAAGACATTTCGTGTTCAGATCCTGAGCCTGTTCCTCAAATCACTGCTCAGTGAGTGAGAAAACAGCAGCTCCTGGATGTCATGAGAAAAAGAAAAAAAGACTTTGAGAGAGAATTCAGGATGGAGAAAGAGAGGGATTAGGACTAGCTGAATGTATTCATCAAAGCCTGAGCTCTGAGCCTGGAAAGCTGCGGGGCAGCAGAGCGAAACAGTCGAAATAGAGAAGGGTAGTGGGCCAAAAAAAGGGAGTAAATAGCAGCGTATCCCTGAGCACAAAGATGGATTACTAACCCAATCTCAGAGGCTAAGGTTAATATAAACTAAACCACAGTGGACTTGGAAATAATTCTGTGCCCATCAGAGACTCTGTAGACTCTGTCCATGTTTGCACGCTTTAAATCTGAATTAACTTTTGTATTCGTCCTCTCCTGTCTGTCTCCCCAGCGAGTACCACCTCTTCACCCTCTGCACAGAGACAAAGTCCCACATCGTCCACTGCTACTGGCCCAACCCGCTGGTGGAGAGCTACATCATCCGCATACACAAGCACTTTTTCTCCAACTGCACCATGGAGCAGGTGGAGTGGGTCGACCCACCGGACGACACGCTCACCGTCCTCATCCTCATCCCAGTTTTCCTCACCTTGGCCATGATTGCGCTGGTGGTCTGGTGTAGCAAGAGGAGCGATCTCTTGGCTTAGGTCATGAAGATGGAAGAGACAGACTGAATCTAAGCGCCGGATCTCTTTCTTTTTGGCCGATGTGGTGCACGATTAAGGAGTGCAGAGTGTTTCTGTTGGTCAGATTATCCCCTTAGCGGCACCATGAACCACCTCAACCTCCTCTGGAAATGACTACAGTAATGGTCAGCTTTTTAAAGAGGTGTTTTCTTTGATATTGTGATACATGACATCGTTTTTTAGAATCCTTACATCGGCTGAATGTCACTTAACTTGTAACCGTAAGTGTGAGGCTACACATCTGATGTGAAAATGTACCGTAGAACTTTAGGCAAATAACTACTCTTATGTCCTCATATACAGTAAATATAGCGTAGCAGCTAACAGCTAGCTAACTTAGCTTAGCAGGACTGGAAGCCGGAGGTTTTATCCAAAGATAAAAAAAATTGATTTAAAGCAAAACTGTATAATATATATTGATAATAATCTACCAAAACCTCTAAAGTTCATAATTAATCGCGTCATTTCCAAGTGATTGGAAGCCGTAGTGGTACCGATGCTCCCTATAGTCCCAATGAGCCAGAAAAAACTTACTACATCCCATGTTTATGTGGATGAAATGTGTGCATCAGTGAGTTTTGAAGGGCTTCATACAGCCAGATGAGCTGGTTACGTCTTAGCGGAGCAATGCTAGCTGTTTCTCTGTGAATCCGGTCGTTGTGCTAAGCTAACCAGCTAACCAGCTAACCAGCTGGGACTCGTAACTCTGGACAAGAAACCCAATGAGCTTGTTCCTTGGAGGCGCAGAGAGATGCCGGTTGTTTGATACGCCGTCACTTAACCGGGGCGATGTGACCTGCGGGACACATTCCTGAAAGCTCTTGGATTCAGACTGTTGACCTCGGAGATTCTTGTCGCAGCTCCGAATCGCTGCTGAAGGCCAAAGTACCCACCAGTCTGGTCACTGACCTCTAAACTGGTGGGAAATAAAACTCACTGAGGAAACTGTTGTTAAATATTCTATATCATCACACTGTATGATTGCCTAAAAGGAAGCCAAATCTGGATTTGTACTGTTTCAAGGAATATGAAGTTGATTCTTACTGGGTGACTGAATGGAAGGAAATACTCCCCAAAGACAAACGCAGTGAATTATCTATTATACACGGGACTTGAATTTTATTTGTGACTACCTGAGCCCCAAAGGACTGTTTTATATGAGTGTAACTTATCAGATATTGTTGTTGAAATACTGTTAATACTTACAAAGAAGGGTTTCCCTCAGAGGCAACAACGATGAACGGACACGAAGACCTCATACTGTACAGTGATGCTCCCCGTCTGTGCTGTCTACTGTATCTGTGTTACTCACACCAGTAAGAAATTACACACTGATGCTTTGAAATTAATTCCTCAAGAGAGAGGTTTGATTTAATGTATACGCTTCATTCCCAGTCAGCTACAAGGCAAAAACTAAACCAAGCTCTGCTTCTTTTTACATCAAAGCAGCATCACTGACAGCTCTCACCCACACAGTCTCAGTCCTCGTCCACATGCACACCGGTGTTTAAATAAGATTTCACATTAAAACGCTAACCCACAGGAGCTAAACATGTGACTATTCGCATGCAGGTTATGTAACATAGTGTGTCTATTGCTCAATTATTGAATTAAATTAAAAAATGACATTAAATGAAAAATTTTATTAAATAAATTTACTGAAATATATAATAATGTATTCAAATTTGCTTTATATTTTATTATTATTAACAGTAATCACACATAATTAATGTTCATATTATATATTACCATAATTTATTAAGATTTATTATTATTATTAACTAATTGTATAATTATAAACTTAAACAGTTATTAACACGTGATGATACGAAGGGCATTATGAATCATTAAAGGACTTTAAATTTGAATTTTTCAGAGTTTTAGAATATATTAAACTTGTTAGGAGTTTTCAGTAAACTGAAACTATTTTTTCTTCTGTATCTGAGTCTTTGAGATAATACCTGCGTACATGTGGCTGTAGAATAATGGAAACTTTAATTGAAACTCAAATCCCTGCTGTAGTGTTTGTCTCTTCATTTATTCTGCAAACAAATCAGGAATCAAACCTTTTTTTTTATTTTTTATAACATTTGTGATGTGATGTGTTTTATATGAACTTGCTTTAATAATGTTGTGCACACTCAGAAGCATCTGCTGTCACGTTTTCTTTCTCACCAGCAAGCTTTTGGTCATTAAATAACAAAGTGTGAAGAGCATTCGTTGATTTGTGTAAAACCGATCCTGAATGACACCGCTTGGACTACGAGACGGCTTACAGTGGAGTGTGAGAAAAAACTCTGACATTAAAGTTATATAGTTGTGAGAAAAAAGTCTCAAATTCATGAAAAAGTAACAGTTTTAGAGAAAAAAGCGACACACACACTACAGCAGAGTGTGTAATAGCTGCAGGGTTTATAGCACAAAATGTAGCAGATTCAAATAAAAACCCACATTTTCTGATCTTGAATCATTACATTCCAACTATGCTTTAAAAATAGGGATATGTCAACATTTAAAAAATGTTTCCTGCTTCAAAATGCCCACACACACACACACACACACACCTGTAAGGAGGTAGCAGAGTTCTGCATGTGGGGAAATCTATGTGAACACACCTGACTTTGAACCTCACGTGACCCGACGTTTTCTAATGTTCTGTCCTTTTCTCTAAACTTCACCCGTGGTTATGATTAGTTATTAAGTGTGTTACGATTAAATTTAGTTCATGTGGAAGGTTCTTGTTTTGTTACAGAGCAAAAGATGGAGGGAGTCTGTGTTACTATGGCAACAGACCGGAACACACAAGGGAACTGTTTCTGTAGTAAAGTCAGCATCATTAGCAGGGATGAGGATCATGTGTCCGTTCTGTCCCGACTATTAAAGTGTCCTGCTTAGTCTCATGTTGGTTTCTTTTCTTTTCTCAAGGATAAAATTATCCATGATAATATATTTTATTTAGTTACATTCCTTGATTTCATAATTTAATATTTTATGTATATTCATTTGAATTTAACATTTATTTTTAATATTGCATCGCAACACTTGCATCAACTTGTGCTTTGGCTTCTGAGTCAATTTTAAGAAGATACGGATGATTTTAATGAAGAATACAAAGTTTTAATCCATATTGCATCCAGACTTTTAAGGAATAAAATGTAGGTTTTTGTGTCATAAATGTACCTTTCTTCAGCACCTCAGACTCTTCACTCTGTTATTAATAGGCCTGAGCACCGAGGCGGTGCGAAGGATGTATATTCAACAAACAGGAAATCACAGTCAGTCAACATGAAAGATGCAATTTCACACATTTTCGTATCAGTTGAGGATCGGACTGATGAATCGAAACGTCAATATTGTCTCAAGAACATAGAAAAAATCCCATATTTTAACCTTTTAATAGTACCATTTTTAGGTTGTTTTTCCCTTTTCTTTATAGAATATAGAATAGAATAAACCTTTATTGTCATTGTACATGTACAACGAAATTGAAAGTGCAGACCTTTCCAGTGCTATTTAAAAATCTAAAAATATAAAACTATGAAAAAAATGTTTACAATCTATTTTAACAAACTCTTCAGAGGGATTTTTTCCTATTAAAATTAATTTTCAAAAACTTTTTCTCCTGTTCAGCGGTGGTGACTCCCTCAAAGTTTGCTGTTTCGTGTATCCACAAGCTCTTACATACAAAACTCAATATGCATCTAAATGAACAAGCCATCCAGTTCCATCCTGACCACATCTACATGTCCAGAAGTCACTCATTTCAAAGCCTCATTGATCCGCTTTCATCAGAAAAAAATTACAATACCGCCTCATCTCACTCACTCATGCAGCTTTCCCCTCGGGGATCAATAAAGTATTCATTCATTCATTCATTCCAAACAGGTTACGACGGCCTTCACACACACTGAGACGCTGCTTTGACTACGTCATGAGGGATGGTGAGGTAAAGCTGCACGAAGCTGCAGGACAACACGCGTGGCAGCAGGTGAAGGTGAGAGCGATTTGGCAGGGAGGTCGCCGGGGGAGGCGGTGGCTGCATAGACGGAAGCGGCGCCGTTGGTGCAAGGGCCTCCATCACCGCTTCAAGCTTTAATTATTATTATTATTTTCTACCTCAGATGTCCGAAAACCCTGTCATTATTCTGCCCACCAGCATTTGTGTTTTCACAGAAAAACACTTTTTTTTTTTGCACTTTCCCTCCATGTTTTCAAATATTACAGTAAGATTCCTCCTCTGTCCTCCCATTTGTTACTTTAAGCAGATAGATTTAAAAGCTTTTCAAAGTTATTCGCACCAACTTTCAAATGCAGTCAAACATTCATTACATGGTAAAACACTGGACCCCTTTTCCCTTCAAACTGCCTTAAATCTTCATGGCATATCTAGGTACAACAAGGTGATGGAAACATTCCTCAGACATTTTGCCACATATTGACATGCTAGCATCACATCCATTATGAGAATCTCCCGTTCAACCAGATTGACATATGGTGACTGTGTGCATTGGTACAAGGCAGGATGGATCCATGCTTTCGTTTTGTTTCCACCCAAATTCTGACCCTACCATGTGAATATTGCAGCTGAAATGTTGTCTCATCAGACCAGACAACGTTTCTCCATCTTCTATTGTCCAGTTCTGGTGAGTCTGTGTGAATTCTAGCCTCAGTTTCCTGTTCTTAGCTGACAGGAGTGGCACCCGGTGTGGTCTTCTGCTGCTGTAGCCCATCTGGCTGGACAAGTTGTGTGTTCAGAGATGCTATTTCATGTGGCAATGGCTCAGGTGGTAAAGCAGGTTGTCCGGCAAGGTTGGCAGTTCAAATCTTGCTTCATCCTGGTCAATCTATTGTTGTGTCCCTGGGTAAAGATACTTTACCTTTCCAGTCCCTATGAATGTGTTTAAGTATTGGGTGGTGGTCAGAGAGGTCATTGGTCACTCTGCCCCAGGACAGCTGTGGCTACACATGTAGATTATCATGTGGAGTGAAGAAATAATGGATTCAATGTAAAGCGCTATACAAATCTAAGACATTTTGGTCCAGACAACTGCCGCTCACTAGATCTTCTCCAGTCTGATACTCAGTGTGAACTTCAGCAAGACGTCTTGATGCATTGAGTTGCTGCCATGTGATTGGCTGAACATTTATTTGTGTTAACAAGCAACTGAATCTAACATAATGGTCACTGAGTGTACATTTAAATAGTTTCTTTGCTCAAAAGTTATCCTGAAATTTTTTTACTGATTTCAGCTGCTCATGATTACAACTGAGGTCCATGATTATCTGATTCCTTTTTTAAAATCATCTCATTTGCCATCGGAGAGGTTTGCAAATGTATGTGTTTGACGTAACAACCGTCGCTGGAAGAAAACACTCTTGGCTTCAGGTTCTGAAAGGGCTTTGTTAATCTGAGCATCTGCACCCTGAGTTATTTACCAAAGTTATTTACCGAACATAATTCCACAATCAAACTCGCCGTAGCTGAGCATGCTGTCCCTGTTTGCTGTCTCAAAAGTTTTTGAGTCAGTGCAAATGAGCTGGACAACATTGAAAATCTGCTGACACATCCTGTCTCTTCTATGCAGACTGTGCTTGTGTATAGGAACATGAAATGACGTTTTTCTCACTTTAAAAAACCAAAAACATCTACTGGTGCAGGTGCAGCAACATCATTTCAAAGCTTACAATCCTACAATATCTAATATAGACACAGGAACATATTTCAAGTTTTGATTTCAACATCTCTGCCTGTCCAGAATTTATAGGTTTTATTGAAACTATGTGAGTTGACAAGAATAATACTTGTTTGTCACAAAAAGCCCTGGTCATACTCACTTAGATTGGTAAAAGGTTATTTTACACCACTTTATTTAAGTCGACACAACTTCCTGAAGTCTAGACATGCTTTGGTCATAATGCCACAAGATTTCAGTTCCTTCTTGACCCTGACTACAGCTCTGTCACTAACACCTAGCTGGAGGGTGCACATGCACATCTGCAGAGTTCCCTTGGGTTTTGCACATGTATTCATATGCTTACTATCCTTTTAATCCAAAATGTCAATGCTTCTTATGCATGGATATTTTATCAGCCGACAGCACATTGTAGAGGTTTGGATATAAACATTTCTTCTGTAAAGTCTATCCTAAATTAGGGCACAGTTACAAATATTGAGGGTGCATGTTGAGTAAATTGGGAAATATGTTCAATCAAAAGTCATAATAGCAGATACAGCATTTTCCATCAGTATAGATTGCATCCCAGGAGTTTCATACAAAGACTAACTCACATTTATTGTGCTGTGTACCCCAGAGGGCTGTATGCAAGAACCAATTTTGCAATTCTTACAGATAAACAGTAACATAAGGGAGTCTATTGCTGATGTAATCATTTCAATTCTCAGGGATTAAGGCATTTCTATTAGCAAATACCACGGACAGTGATAAGGCAGTGCCAGCATTATGTCAGGACTGTGTAAAGGCATGCAGGCATCAATCTATTATTAGTGCAAGGGCTGTCTTTTGACAGAATCTCTGGATGTTGTTGTAGGAAACACAGTAAAATCAATTAAATGAGTTTTTGCATTTTCTGAAAAGTGTTTAAACTCCTGCTGAAATCTCCCTGTTACACCAGGCCACAAACCAAATGCAAACCAAAGAACTCTGACTTTACAATCATTATCAGACTCAGGCTGATGTTCCAAGGCTTCAAACGTATTATGTCTGAGGATGCAAATCAAAATGTAACCACGTACAACAAAGCTCTGGATGTTTGCAGACGAAATGAAAAGCTAGAAATAGCTTTCCAAGTTTGGAAACCCAGTGGAATTAGTTCCTGCATGGTTGTAGGGTCAATTTAACAGGTTTGATACCGACTGGTTTGATGATATAAATCTGTCTGGGATTTTTTTCAATGCAATCAGTAATAAACTTGTGTGGCAGAACTCGACTGGTGGTATGAATCCCATAGCTCACTTATTTATGATACCATTTAGATTTACAGAAAATATTTCTGTTTAAGAATAAGTCCACAGACAATGCTTCAATTTTGAAAAAGATTAAGCTTTCATTGGTTTTTCCTGACAGAACAGTCTTTTTTTTTTTTTTTAAACTTGTGGCGAACTTAGTGCCGTCTGCAGTGGGACATGAAAGACTCGGCCACCAATATACGTGTAGGTCACTGGAAACTGAATGTGTTAGAGCACTGGACCTCACTGATCAAAGCAAAGAGCTTGCCTTACAACCAGGAGGAAAGCCTTTTAAATTGTAAGAATGAACTTTAATACGTCTACGTATTATTGATTGACATTATTGAAGTTGCACCGCTGCTGACTCAACAGAGGGACCTGCACCCCTTCACTTACCATGGATATCTGGGTTGTTTTTAACGAAGATTTATCATCCCTTTTATTGTGCCTGCATTGTGCTTACACCTAAAAGGTACACCTGTTCTTTAAAGTCGATCCTTCCATTTAAAACTAGCATGCAATAGCTATGTAGATATTGATCTATAATAAGGTGGATTGTACCTTTGTGCTAAATGAAGCCTTGCATAACAGCACAACACTGTAAGTCAGAGGGACAATATATTTTCAGAACTCTATGCTCTAGACCACACATGTCAAAGTCAAGGCCCGCGGGCCACATCCGGCCCGCGAATGAATTATCTAAGGCCCTCGGGATGATAT
>JAOXYM010000019.1:17886279-17896406 GCA_028567055.1 Leptatherina wallacei
CAACTGGCATTTTAGGCAGCGCAATAATTTAGAACAATCAGGCTATTTGACCAGAACTTTTTTTAACTGGTGTCCTATAACACTTTTTAATTGACACCCAGAATCCAGTATTCACCCAGACCATGGTATAAAAGTAACTATGTTAGTTTTTTAAACATCTTTACAACCGAACGCTGGTCCTCTAATGTTATCTGAACAAGTGGGATTTAAACCAGTGCGCTTACAGGCAGCAGGAGCTGTTGAATGGTTCAGAATCAGTCACACAAGACATTTGTTGCTTCCCTAAATGCAGCTCGTATAAAAGTTTCCACATTACAGCAACATCGTTCCCAAATGTTCAATCCAACAAGTCACAAAATCCTTAAACTGTTTTCACTTTGAGGTCATGTTCAGGCTGCGACATACTTTGATTAAAATATCATGTTAATGGATTTTATTTTCTTATTTTTTCTCTTTTTCCATGTCCTTGTTCAGGGGATAAAAAATCCTGGTTATGGGTTGGAAACCAGACTTTAGTTGGTGTTCCAAAGAAACCATGGTTTTCACTTTTGATGCTTTACATGAATTCATTTTCACAATTACTAAAAGACTGAAATGTATTTATAGCATTTTATTTTAGGTAAAAGTGGACAAATGTTTCCATAATCTTAAGTCACAATTGTAAAAATGGAAATGATGAGATTATCGTGTTAAATAGTTGGTGAATGACATAACATTTGTTGGTGGGAGGAGTTTTGTATATTAGACGCAGACGTGTAAATGCATCTCAGAGATATTTATAACATCAGAAGTGGGTTTCACTCTTCCGGTGGCATGTTTCTACATCCGGCTGCGACGAATACAAAAATGGATTGAAAGGAAACTTTTTCTAAAAGCAGAGTTCCCTTCAGCTTTGTGTTCCTGTTTACATCCATCCTCCATTCTCTCACTTAAACATGCAAACCCATTCGTGTTTGATATATATACACACACACACACACACAGTGTAGTCACCGAAACACACACACACAGCAGGTATTCAGAACATTAAGCTGCATATTAATAATATATGATGTATAAAGTGACCTGTAAAGCTGTTGAACTGTCTCCCAGCAGGATTTCCTGTGACATCATCTGCTCCTGTATCTCCTATAAACAAATTCTCGGTGGTATGCAGAAGCAGGCCGATTCATTAGTGCGCCACTAAATGAGTCATTTGTCTTCATTGCACACTTACCTTTCTGTAGACTCAGTGGTTTTTGTGGCTGGATCAGAAACAAGAGAGAGAAATAGAGTCCATAGTAGATCCAAAAGGAGGCACACCAAACCAAAGGAAATTAGTTTCCACAGAAGGCTGTTAAAAGCTGAAGAGAGAAATTAGATTTACGCTTCAGTTTCTGATTAAAGACGCACTGCGGAACTTTTGCTATTTTCTCAGTGACGTGCCCCCCCCCCCCCTTCCCCCCTGGCGACGGCTGATCCAGCATCCATCTTGCATCCTACCTGCACTGTATGAGAGGAGACCTGCCACAACCCAAGCATCATGGCCTCTGGCCCATTTCTGCTCCTGACAGCACTTTCTAGTGACATGACGGAGCACTTAGTCACTTCGACAGATGGCAAGGCTGTCAGCTTCGTCCGAGCAAATTTCCAAGTAATTTCTTAATTTCCTTTAATGAAACCACTTTTTTTTCACACCTGTGTTCTTGTTTTTAAAAAGTCTGGAAACTAAGTTATATGTTCAGTTCATTGCTGACGGTGGAAATAATTGTGACTATAAGGTACATATGGTGGTAAACATCAAATCAGAAGTGAAAAGTTACATTGCAAAAAGGTTTTAAAAACACGCCATGTTTCCATCAGTGAGGCAGGATTGACTTTTTCATTTGTGTTCAGTGTGAATACACCAAAACTCACGTGTCAGAATCCCCTGTTGCTGACCAATGTCTACTGCACGTAGGACACTGAATGGTCTGAAGAGCTTCATGCAATCTTGCTTTAAAGATACTGTATCTCAGTACCAAATGTTTGGTTTAATTTGGGATTAAAAATAGTAAGTAAGTTTTTATTTATGTAGCAACTTTCAAGCAAAACTGCAACTCAATGTGCTTCCCAAAAAAAAAACGGATGTAAAAATACAATACAATTAATATTACAGTAGGCAAAACAATCGGCAGCAAAAGGTTGACGATGATCATAAAAAGTATTAGTAAATGGAATAAACAATAGATTAAAAGCACATTAAAGAATAAAATAAAATAGAATAATAAGTAAAATAATAAAAGTAGTTATAATAAAATCCAGAATGAGGCTTACTGATGACAGAAATGCTGCAGAGACATCAGCTAGACTCAGAATCAAGCTGAGCCATCCCGGACACTGGTGGTTCCACAGGAGAGGAGCCGGATAGCTAAAGGCTCTCCCTTCCCATGTACTCCCAGAGACCCGAGGAAAAAATGAAAAGGAAGAATGTCTTGACATGTCTTGTGTTGTTGTTGCAGCTCTCCAAATTCCCCAATCCTCTGCAACAAATAGAAGCAGCAAAGCCAGTTTGGTAATCTTTCTTAAAGCTAATATTTAGAAGGATTATATTAGCAATTAATTGTCTCATTTTTGCAGCTATAAAGTGGAGGAGAAACTACACATTTAACTGTCACTTGAGTCACTGTAGTTACTGCCTACCTTGTTACCCTCCAATAAAAGCCTCATTAAGGGCCTGTTGCCAAGCAACTGGAGTCATTATGAAGTGAAATGGTCACTATATGATTTTTACTGCCACTTCGAGTGTGTGGAAGCAGTTCTTCAAAAAGAAAGTATGGGGCTATTTATCATTTAAAAACCTTTTACATTTTGCATGTTTTGCAGAATAAACGAGGATCAGCTGTTGGAAAAAAGAAATTCCACGTTACATCGTTTTTCATCTCTAGTACAGAAAGCGGTCCAAAATCTTTTAGTTTCTGCTGCTTCAGGGCCGACGTCTCAGCTGTTAGTCCAGAAATCAAAAGAAAAGGAAGCATCTGAAGTTGAATAAAACAGACAAACTTAACAAAGAGCTTAAAGTCAGAGAGATGTGACTGATGTTGTTCACATCCAAACATCGCTTTTAAGTGCGTGACATGTTTGTTTCGTTCCTGTTCCATGCATCTGTGTTACCATAATAACAAACGTGCCAGAAAGAGGCTGCAGGCTTCTCATTTAGTGTCCTTATAAAGCTTGTAAAGGACCGTCTGCTATGAAGGCAATGTGTTAAATACACAGAAGAGGTTGTGCTGACCTTTCAGAGCTCACAGAAATAAAAACACACACACTTATATTCAGAAATGATGAAACCAAGAGATCAGGTAGCAACAGTATTTCTTCATTTGTGTCAAACTTCCCAGAAATACTGAATGTTTATCTGTCCCAACTCCAACTGCTCGGGGAATCGGCCTATCGAACTGCCAATTCTTTGGTATTGAGTCATAAACACCAAATAGAGGAAATTCAATTGGGTGTCACAGAGGATGAAGCATGCAAAAGGTAAATCTGTCCCTCCAGAATATCTTAAATGACTCTGCAAGCGTAGGGAAATCAATGCATTCCTGCAGTATTTGTGTACATGTGCAGTACCGCCAGGTTTTGTGTGGAAAAATCCTGCAGGAAAATAACTTTGTTCTTTTTTAATTTATGTGGAAAACATTTCAAACATGAACCCCTCAAAACATTAAAGCCTCTGACAACGTTTACCTCCTTGAATGCGTATTGGTTCATATTATAGTTTCTGCATAAACGATTGCTTTCCAGTAGAGTGGCATTTACAGAAAGGGAAATGCTACCTTCTGTCAGGAAGAGGAGCAATCATCTGTCAATCAGAAGGTCAAGGTGTCATCAGGCAAGGTGCTGAACCCCTGGATGCCTCCAAGGTGTTTATAGGTGTGTGGATGTGTGTGTATGATAGATTAAAAAGCATTATAGCCTGTAAAAGTGCATATAGATGAGGAAAAACTGGGAATTTGGCTCCAAGGCTTCTCAATCAGGCTTCTCCATTCTGGTTTACATCTAAAGCTCCATTTCCACCAACGGGGAGGGTTGGGACACTCTTTTTTTAAAATTTCCACAGGAAAATACTGGGAAAGGTGCCACAGAGTCCAATTTGACCCGTCCTACTTTTTTGGGATTGATCCGTTGGGGTCCCAGTCTTACTGATCCAACCCTAATGAGTGCAGCTGGACACACTGGTGACCAATGATGGGTCAAAAGAATAGTCACTTCTCGTGTGATCACGTGGCTGGTGCGTCTATTGCTATCTGGCTTATACACCGCTTACAAGTAAGGGTACAGTAGGCTGTGGAAAATGCAACAGAGATCAGGGTTTACCAAACCAAACCGCACCAAACCTTGAGCCGGACCCCTCGGTGGAAACGGGGCTCAATGCACATTGTCAGGTTTGGTTGCCAGAAATGCACAAAGTCACTTTCATGTTTTATTTGCCACTTTGTCACTTAATCTCCTATTTTGTGTTGGATGTTTATTTATCTATCTGATGATGCGGAAGCTACTAAAATTATATTGCTTAGTATATTTTCTAGTAAAGGCGAGATGAGCTGAGTTTGAGCATGTAGGTGCTTCGTCACATAGAAGAACCGAATCCACCAAAAACCACTTTGTCCTCCTTGTTCATGAAGGTTCTGACAGTTTTCAAACCTTACATTTAGATGACCGCAGGATGACCCATTTCATCATCGTTGCGAGATCATTTTACCAAAATGACTCAACTTTAATCCTTGTCTGGTTGTCCTTTTTGACTCTGAGCTGGATTTTATTCCACATATCAGAAATGTGTCAAAGACAGGATTTGATCATCTGAAACATCGCCAGTCAAACCATTTCTCTTGCCACGGAGATGCTGATGCTTTTATCAGGTCCTGCCTGAATATGAGGTGAGCCGGGAGTGAGAATGGGTTTCAGGATACATGTGATGCAGACATGCTCTGACTCAGTTATTCACTTGTTTGAGTTTAAAAGCAGTCTAAGAAAGGTACTACTGGTAAACTGGTGATGGATACCTTAGGCACATTTAAATGTGAGTGCATGTGAACATGGACCACAGAACGATGAAAGAACATGGCTCGGGGCTTTGTTTACAAAAGAGGGAATTGGATTCATAAAAGAAAAATAGAACTGACTGCCTGGAAATGTGTGCGTGTAGATCAACCTGCTGTCTACATTCACATCAACAGTCAACTATAAATAGTCAATGCAAAGCACATCATGAATACTGATGCATAAATGAGCCAGTTGTCAGAAGTTGTTTACAGTGAATCCAGGCGACAGTGAACTGAGACACCCTCAGCCAGGAAATCTTAATCTTTGTGGTTCATGAACACTCATTTCCTGATAATTCTTCCATTCACTTAGTCTTAGAAAGTCATGTGAGACTGCAATATATCGACAGCAGTCAGGCTGACTCCTTCAGATCTCCATCATGGGTTATCTTTTGGAAATGGAAGCATGATAGACACCTGCAATTTCAGTTTTGTGGCCGATGCTTCAGACTCATGATGACGAGAAGTATAAGGATGATGTGGGTGTTGTCCCTGGCTTTATTTCTGGAGTTTACAAAGTGGTAAAGAAGCGGCCAGACACATTTAAAAGGAAAAACCAAAACAAGTTGGTGAGCTTGGTGATTTATAAAGTGAAGGTTGTTGTGTAATTCTTTTATACTGTTTCATGTTACCTTGGATCTCTACAACCGATGAATTTCCTCCAGAAGTCATGTTTGAGGTCAAAAGGGCAGAGAATAATCACAGTTAATATCCCAGAAAGGCAAGCCAACCTTCCCTGAATCCCACCACCTGCCACATCCTGGAAACATCCCAATACTCGAACAGCTGCAGTCCTCCAGAGCTCCGTCAGCTGCAACAGCCTGGGCTCTTCTCTGCACAACAGGGGTGAAGAACAAGCTGGTGAGACAGCGCTAATGAAATGTCGAGTGGAACATGATTTCAGATTAATGTTGGCTTCTTTTTGTTGCAGTTAAAGTGCTTCCTAGAAAAGCACAAGTAGCACAGCTGGTTTTAATATCAATGATTAAAGTGGTCTATATGCAACTATGGGAAAAGAGCAAAGTCGTGGGAGGCCGTCGGATGTTCCGGGCAAAGTTCTGATCTTAATTTGATTAAACATCTGTGGGATGTGTTGGTATGATATGTTCAATCCATGCCAGCTTACATTACTTGCAGGATCTCCTGCAAAGATCTGCAGCAGGACTGATGAGCAGAGTCTAAACTGGTCCTTTCAATGCCTCAATTTGGACCTTTGATTATTATAAACAGACAAAAACTTTCAATATTATCCTTAAAGTATAACTTGCAGGTCATAATTTGCATTCGGTCGCAAATCATTTGATTATAACTTGAGATATAACTGCAGAAATCCAGGTGAAAAACTGGAGAGACAGCAGTTCTCCCAGCCTGTGCAGGTGAAGAAATGACTTCACAACAACTATGTGTGCTTTTTTACTTTAGATGGAAAGGTTGTGCTGCATGTATGAGATTTGACGGAGTTCCCAATGGGATGTTCACCAGAATTCTGTTGCACAGACTATTTACTCCATAGAGCCACTTCACCAGGAAGCCAGCGTTTGAGATTAGAGGATTGCCACTGATGGAGATGGAAACTCTACGCTGTATTTTTTTTTATCATCTAAGAGTCAGTGTTTGATTTCTCTTTATTTAAATCATCTCTGTATTTTGCTAAAATACTTCATTTTGGACAATAGAGGGTTGGAAAGATGTGTTTCCATTCTAGTTTGGAGGACCATAATTTGTAGTAAACATGAGAGCATGGAGCAATCTGGGCTTGTATCAATGGCTCAGGCTGGTGATGCAATGGTGTGGACAGGGGTTAAATTGGGATTTGATCTGTGTGTGTGTGTGTGTGGTGGTGGTTGGGTGGGGGGGTTTCAAGAGGAGAGGGGTAGTAGGGGGTTGTATGCACAGTAACTACAATTTACCATTTGATACAGTAACAATACTGGAAAATAGGAAAAAACAAACATTTTTGAGTCATCATTATGGACATCAGATGACCATAATAATCAGTTCATTATTCAAAATTAATTATGTAAAATGCCTACCTTTTTCCATTTACTTTGTCTTTACAGTCTCACTTACATGTGCCCCCTTTTCCCAAGTCTGTGCCCCTGCATGCCCCCATGAAAATGTTCCTAGACCCACCCCTGCTTCACGCAGATAGACAAAAGCTGGTTCTTTGATGAACAGAACTTCATGTAATGTTAACTTTAATGGAGAAGACATTAGCGTTTGACAGATTATCAAGCTCACACCATCTCCAACATGTTCAGTGTCCTCCAACAGCCTCCACAGTCACCAGATCTCAAACCAACAGAGTTTGAGATCATGGATGCAGCAACTGTGTGATGCTATCATATCAATATGGCATCTGTTGTTGGATCTATCACACCTAGAATGAAAGTAAAATATTAATAAAATGAGTGTTAATGATTTTCTCTGTACCATTTTTTTGTTGTTGCCACTTTACAATGTTTTTTTGAATGAGTTATATTTTAATTTCAAAGAAATTCGTCATTTAATTGTTTCACTGCTTGGTTTTGTCAGTCATCTGATCTAATAACGTACCTGCAGAACATCCACTTCTCCTGTTTCAGGACTTTAGAAGCTTTTACCCTTTTTCATACTGAAAAGTAAAATCTGAACCATGATGTCTGAAAGTCTCAGAGGATGCAAAGACAGCTGCACTTTGCTAAAGGTTTTGAGAAATTTTGTGAAAACTCTCCACCGTTTCACCTCGATGACAGCAGCCACGGACAGTTTCACATCGACTGGAAGCCGTTTAGTGCTCTGGTTTTGCTTTTCTCAGTACAAAAGATCTCAGTAACTGCAGACTGGTGTTTTGGACACAGTTCAGCATAAAATCCTCTTCATCTTGTCTCTGGAAACAGGAAATAGGAGTGGAAAAATACAGCTGATGGCCAACTGTGTATTGTAGTAGGATAGACAAAGCTGTTAGCCAGCATGCTGATTGGCTGTTTCCCAGCCGTGTGAATGATGTCTGGAGGCCTGATGCAGATTCTGTAGTCTGGGGTTTAAAGCTGTTCCAAATCTCATAACTGTGACAAATGTCTCTTAAAATGATAAATGAACAAAACTCAGGTTTACAGTGAAAAGTAAATACTTTCAATCCAGCTTTGAAAAATATGATTAATTTCTCAATTTGTCCTGGAAATAATTTGATTCTGTCCAACAGAATCTTCCTCAAATGTTTCCCTCTGGTTTGAGACGTGAAGCTACATCTTTTCTGCTGTTACTGAATTCAATTCCAAGTATCTCACAGTTAGTGAATTTCAATCCAGGACTATAAGCGGATGATTTAGGGGAGGATTTGGACTCGGGATCGCTCTCATTTCCATTTAACTGAGCAGTATTTTTTACATAATTCATAAATCCAAATCCCTCCATAAATCAATATTCAGAAAATGTTTATGTTTCAGATGATTTTGGCTTGTTTTGGATGGTGGGTTTATATCATTTACCAGGTTCCTGGTCATTCTGAATTACTCCAAGTTGCACGGCATGCTCATTTGGCTCCTTTTTGTGTTGTTCATGGGTACATTTAGCAAAAATACAATATAATATTGGTTCAGTTGGACAGCAGATGCCTGTCACACACACTTGACAATTGGTACGCAGGCCTATGTACAACATGATGTGCAATTAGCAGCAGCTTCACATAAGTTAATTATTTAAAAAGTAAAGCATTTTACCTGCCTGTGCAGAGCAGCCACACACACACACACACACACACACAAACACACACCTTGAATTGTGGCACGTTGCAGTGACATTTAATTCCAGTGGTATTTACTGATGTGTGTACAGATATGGTTTACATAGCCTGACAGAATTCATTTGGTCAAACATGCAAATCTTTCTGAACTCTCACTGATAAGTCACTGAAGTACAGTTTGTAATTTCCAGGGAAAAACAACAAAGCAGAATACGCGTGATGGTCCACATATAACAGATTCCAAGGATTAATGGAAGTGTTCAAAGGTGTCCTGACAGGGTTTTGGATGAGCTACTCCCTCACAACATAACACAGTCACACATTGGACCGTGAAATGTAATCCAACAAATTTATATGATGTTTTGATTTAGTTTTAAAAGGAGAGTAAAAAGTCTGTTATAAAAAACTGGACTGACACGGTTATCTTTACACCATTTTCATTTTTTTCTCCACTCAATTTCTACTTTACCTTCAATTTGCTATATAGTTTTAATCTAAGCTCAGGAAATCAATGTGAGTTAGCTAACAGTAAACCCTTTTATAACATCTATCACATATCCAAACCCCCCATGTCACCACAGTCAGGGGTACTGAATAAAATAAAACTACAACTCACTGAATTAGCAAACACAATGGTCAATTTATACCCATCTACATGATGGGCTGATGGCGAGGTTAGCTGGTTAGCTGGTTAGCTGGTTAGCTTAGCTTTGACATTAATCATGCCAGTCCTTGTGTTTTGAGTCTTCACTGCTCAGTAGCTTTGGATTAATTATACCTAATGGCCAGTTTATACCCATCTACATGAATAAGATATTACATTTTATGTTTAAATAAAAACCAGGTGAGGCTGCATATTGTGCCTGACTAGCTAACAGCAAACCTGTTAACACCTAGGTTAGCTAGTTAGCTTAGCTTTGTTGTTCATGCCAGTCATTGCTTTGAGTCTTTGCTGCTCAGTTACTTTGAAGTTTTTATTGAAAACTTTTTGCAGAATTTGTTCATTTTTATTTATTTCTATAGAGACTGTAAAATCTACCGAAGGGTCCTGAAAAAGATTGATTATTATTAAGCTGCTTATAAATCTGCATTTCTTCTCCGCTCTTCCTCAATCCTCCATCTTTGCCCATTTAGTCGCCACTGCAGCGAAGAAAAAAAAGCAACGTTACAATCTTCACTCATCCTGATTTTTTTCAGAACGTCACTGAATACTATCTTCAGTTCAAGATCCAGCTATGGGGCCATTATTGTAGCAATATAATCTACAAATGCGTGTGGAGAGTTGTGTGTCCGTATCTTAATTTGTGTGTGCACAGTTGGATTTGCAAATGCGTAAATAA
>JAOXYM010000019.1:17925237-17938507 GCA_028567055.1 Leptatherina wallacei
CCCGCCTACCTCCGTTAGCTGGTTAGCTCCCGTTAGCTCTGGGTTAGCTTTGTTAGCTCGTAGCTCAGAGTTTGAAGTGTGTCAATCATCCCTCCCCACGCTCCAGCCCCCCCTCTCAGCGCCTCCTCGTTGCCCATTTTGAGCTTCTTTTCAGCTCTACAGAAACCTCCCGGATACTTTGTCCATTCATTTTATAGTCACTGGTTGCAGCACATAGTTCAATGACCTTTCGTTCTGTTCTTCATGCCGCTGTTTGAAGTGGTGGTGGAAGTTATTTGTGCTTGTACTTCTGGTCGGGACATGTTTTCGACACTTTGCAGAAAACATTTTTCCGCTGTTCATCAGATACTAAGAATCCGAACCACCTCCATGTCAGTGAGCCATTATTATTTTTTTTTTTATCAACCAATTATTTGTCGAATTTTCCTCCAAGTCCGTGGCCGTGATGCGACGCTGTCGCTGCAGGTCATGTGTGTTTTTGAGGCGGTCTCATGTGAAAAAATATTTTTTCACAGACTTTAAGAATAAAGTCGTAATATTCCGACAATCAAGTCATAACTTTATGAGAAAAAAGTCGTAATAGTATGAGAAAAAGTCATATTACGAAATAAAGTTGTAATATTACGAGAATAAATGCTGAAGAACCTATGCTGAAGTACAGATACTTCATCTTATGGCTCATCAGCACCGCATTATCATTAATATCAGAACTTTTGAAAAGAATCTGCAAGAAAATGAATCTTCTCCACAGAAAAAAAAACAGGCATACTTGGAGGAAATCGCTGCTGTTGTGGAGGGAGATAACCAGAACCAGTAGACTGCAGGGTTATCGATGGATGCATTAGCGGGATATTCAGAGCTGTTTTATGGTTTCTCAAGAAACAATCCAGCTGATGCGTCCATCCATAACTGTGCAAGTCGACCCGTTCCAGCCAGTTTCCCCTCCACAAAAGCAGCGATTTCCTCAACTCTCCTCTTCTAAAACAACTGGTTAAAAAGTTACGACTTTATTCTCTTAATATTATGACTTTATTCATGTAAAATTACGACTTTATTCACAAAATCTATGAAAGAAATATTTTTTCTCACTGTGGCCCTAATACTCCGTCGCAGCCACGAGTTAATTTTATTTCTGTGGATGTCACCAGACAGGCTCCGTATGTCTGAAGGTTGAAACGGGCTCCAACCCGCTGTTAGCAAGGTGGACGTAATAAAGCGGCCAGTGAGTGAAACATTGATGAAAAGTGGAGAAGCTACCTCTTGATACTGTATTTGACCGAGCTTACAATTTCAGAACATTGATACTTTGTTTATTGAGGCCACTTCGTGCCAACGTGATGCCAAACAATGTTTGTTTGAGGAAAATGTCCATTGTTGCAGGTTCCTGCTTTAAGTGCTTCACTGCATTAAAGCTGCAAGGCTATTAGATACATTGACCGAAAAGTAACCCCGATGAGACAAAGGAAATGACGGTCTGCTGCACTCCTGACCCTTCAGATTGACACGCTTAATTAGACAATCTCTCACAAGCGTCTTTGTTTCAGCAATTGTGGAACTGTCCTGAACCACCCAGCGCTGTTAATGGGACGGACACGTGGTGTTATTGTTGTTATTCACCGTTTTGTACATAATGTCTTACTGATAATTAAAACCATTGACTCCCAGTCGTGTGGCCTCGAACCAACTCTTAAATAGAAGCATTTGCACATTTGTTGGTTAAAACTATTACAAAATGTTGTGGCATCTCAAACATGTGAACTATTTATGGTGCAGAATCTATGTGAGGACAAATCTTAAACTGTGCATTTTAATTGATTTAAATTGTAATCCTTCCAAATGGATCAAAGTCAAGTTTTATTTTTGAAAATTCCCTGTATGTAGAAATATTTTGCCCGACCAATGTGGCACGAGATGCATGTTATTTAGTTTAATTGAGATCAAATCATTTGAGACACTCTCATTTTAACAAAGGCTGGGACTCTAACATGTAAATATTTGCCCAAATGTACAGTCCTGTTTTGACTGATTGGAAAATATGACACATATATTCAAAATAATTTATAGTGTGTGTGTGTGTGTGTGTGTGTGGGGGGGGGGGGGGGGGGGGGGGGGGGGGGGGATTATCTTATCTTAATTCTATTTTTTGCCAGTCAGGGCATAATTTTAAAAAAAAAGTCCATTTAGTTCTTCTCAGGTCTTAAAATGTTGTACATACAATAACCCTTACCACATTACTGTAATATTTTCTAAACATAAACGAGATAAAATGGTGAAAAAACTAAATACAGCCTCTATATGAGTTAAAGGGGTCTGTGGCAAGCAGGTGCTGCTGAACAGTTGACTGATCTGATAAAAGTGAAGGTGTTGTTGGAGCCGGCTGCAGCTGGATGAGAGGCAATGATGGAATGCTGCAGGACTGCAGAGGAGCATCGGTCTGATTCAGAATATTTTCCTCATGGCCAATGGAGGCGACGACTGAACTTCTGGACCAAAATCTTTACGGATAATTAGTGTGAATGTTAAAATCACAACTTTTTGTTTAGACAAACGTCGTCAAAAGGAGGCGTGTTTATATTTATCATGTCTATAACAACTATGATGTCATTAAGAGAATGTTTAAGTTTGTGCACATACCTGCAGCCGGCTCTAGCGTGTCATACCCCGGTATTATCTGCTCCTCGCCTGTCTTATTTGACAAAGTTTTATTATGAGATATTTTTTTGTTCTTCATCTAATATCTTGCCATCTCCTCTTAACCTTACTTTTTGAAAAAAACACCCTCCCACTGCAGTCCTGGTCACATTAAGATCTCTTTGCCATATTTTCATTTGCCTCTTCTAATATTTCGATCTCCATTTGTTTTCCGTTTCCTTTCTCTCTCTCCTTCTACACAGCAAAATCAATTGCGGAAGCTAAATCCTCATTCAAATAAGGCCGTTTGCACCCGTTATCAATTGCGCAATCAATCTTAGTAGATCACCCGCAAATCACGGAAACACCACAGGACGTTTTATTTGCGCAATTCTGCGCTCGCTATTTAGGATCTTAGTAAATCGGAGCCTTCATGTTTTACATGTGGCTCTATGAGTAATAATCCAGGTGTCAAACTGGCCTTTGGAAGCATCTGGTACTCTATGAAACCAAAAAACGATGACATTGGAGGTCTTCAATTTTGAGCTGGTGAAATCTTCTAACAGATCATAATGGAAAAAAAAAACATTTTTTCTAATTGTTACATGAATGTGTTGCATTTCTGACCTCTGTCTCTTTTTTCTGATTGTGTAGGCTCCTCCTCCTCTTAGGTGGTGGCTTGCCAGCCAACCGGTGCCTGGGAGGAGCCTATAAAAGGTCTATGAAGAAGCTTGTCTGGGCCTTCTGGCCATTTTTGCCATACCTCACCATGTGTTCTGTTGTGTAAGCTTAGTTTACTTTGGATGTCTGTTTGTTAGGGTTTATTTTTGCTTAGTTTCTTCAGATGGGCCTTGTAGGGGAGAGCTGCCATTTTTGCTTTGCTTGGGGGTGTTTTCTCCTGGCTTTGGCTTTCCCCGACGTTTTGGCCCTTCTGTTATTTTATACCGGCGGTCTAACTTTACCCAAAATAAACCAGTGGTAATATTAAAGTGTTTTTGTTGAGTTTCCCTTTTGTTTGGTACCGTGTTAGTCCCCCTTACCCCTGGACTTGCCTTGGGGACGTAACACTAATTTACAGGCTCTTTAGTTACCAAACACTTCCAGAGGGTTTTTGTGGAAATAAAGTCCCGTTTGAGTTTGTCCGTCTCACAAGTGCAAAATGAAATTTAGTCCCATGTTCTCTTGACAATGACACTGATTGGCAGCACCAGATTGATTGATGATGCATTCATGACCCTTCATCATTAGCCTGCAGCATCTCTTATACAGTTCTTGTCTGTGCTGCTTGCTCATTGACAATTGGCTTGTTTAGGAAGGAAAGATGCATGAAAGGACACCAGCACTGCACCTTTCAGACATGCACTGCTTTCCATTAATCATGCAACTGATTGATTTACCTCCATGCTGCTTTTCCATAACATCCCCTGACTGAAATTGGATTTTGTTGGACCCTGTAACTCATATGCATCACTTTCAACATGGCGGGCACGTGCAGCGGTGGTGGGTATGACATACATTATGCTCAGCTGTTGCGTAGCGTTAACCGCCCTCATTCGTCCCGTCGTTGATCATCTGTCAGGTTTCCTTTGTTAGTTATATTTTTGACTCAGTTTTGTCCATGGAAAATCCTGCCCTGGCAACATCTTTAGCTTATTAAGTAAAGTTTTTGTTCAGTTCATCCTGCATGTAGCCCAGCATTTGGGTGAGACCTCCTTGCCTCCCGACTCAGTTAAACCATCACAAGGATGACGATGATTTAAATAAGCTTCAACATGTACAGAAGAAATATTTTCAGCTGTTTCCATCCATTTTTCATTGTTTTAATAAACTACCTTCATTTTAATAGGAATTTCTATGGCTATACATAAAACCTTTTAACATATTTTTGCTGCTTAGTCTTGCATTCATCATCTTTGCAACATGGCTGTTTCTTCTGCTTGAAGCAGTTTGGTACATTAATGGAAAAATAATGAAATTCTGAAAGACATCACTCATATATACTCATATATTGATGAAGCCACAGATATTGCATGTCTCATGTGAAGGGAGCTTATTGTTGACATGCAACCATGAAAGATTGCCTACAATTAGGTCTAAGATTTGGTTTGAAATGTAACTGAGCCGATGGTTTTTATCTAGACTCATGCTGGTGGCACTTTTTTTTTTTTCTACTGTGGAATGATGAAACTAATGAACACCCTGTTATTTGTTGCTGCTGATTGCTGATGTTGGATCCTCATACTTTAAGGTTTGCCTCAGACCAGCAGAAATGTGTGAAAACATTAATAGATTGTGTTCATCACTACAGCTTAAATAGAAGAAAAAAGACAAAATATGATACTGAAGGTTTGTGGTTTATTCCCTAATGACGATGCAAACTTCCCTCATTTGGACCAAACTGAATTTAATTATGATTTCAAATGAACTTACTTGCTTTCTCCTTAAAATATAAATTTACTAAAGCAGATATATTCACCAGTCTACAATATTTAAAGTGGCTGACAGATGCACTGAATGACCAGTAACTCCTGTTTGGGTTGGGAAATTAAAAGGGTGAACTTGCCACGAGGTCAAGAGACTCATGGGAAATGATGGCTGGCCCTGTGAGGTCTCATCCCACAGAAAAGCTTCTGAAGCATTATGAATTGCAGCTAGCTCCATTTGAGGGAGATTATCCACCACCCAACTGCAACCCAAAGGTTTGCAACCCCAAAGTGACCTGTGATGACAGAAGAATCTGATATGGAGCTCAGGGAGAGACATTGAATTGTGAAAACTGTGTCCAAGGCCGAACCAAGAGACTCGGACTAGACAGACTGATGAAACGTACTGGTAGGGATGGAGCTGGAGTCTTTGGTGGTGGTTGTAGAGAGGAAGACACTGGACAAGCTGCTGGTCATCATTGATGGTGTCAGCCACCTTCACAGAGGAGCTGGTTCAGCATCAAGCTGTTGTCCCTGAGCTGATCTACAGATACTCAGGAAATCCCTCCTACCTCGGGCCGTCAGACTGTTGAACAGTATATTGTTGGGAGGTGTGATTGGCATAGGATGTTGTTAAATGAACCTACCACAATTGGAGGCCTCAGTGATTGGAGGCTATGTGTAAACATGCCATCCAGCCGACATACAAGGTGAATGTAAAAACTTGAGCCGTTTCTTTACCTTCGGAAACCTTAACATTGGTCTTATTTTCTTCCTGCTGCACATACAGCCAGTACTTTAAAAAGACGCCATTATGGATCATATGTAAGGGATGAACCTATATGTTAACTTCATTCAGAGAACTTCGAAGAGGCAGCTCAGCCACAGTCCTAACTCTGGACTATCGTGTAGATGTCTGCAGTGGGACATGGAGAAAAGTAAGAAACTTTTTTCTCTTTTTGTTTGAACAACTAAACACATTTGTGCCATTAACAGGACCGTGAGGAAGACCGGGCCTGTGAGAAGGACGCGAGGGTTTTCAAGGATTTAAGATTACGTACATCCCTTCATGGCAGCTGCATTCTTTGACAGCAATGGTGTCTTTCTTGTGTGTCCCACCACACTACAGAAATCGTTTTGAAGTGACTGGGTGAAGCATTTTAATCAGTTTACGGTATTTGAAGATTGAAATATCCCAGATCAGGTTATTGATCATATGGGGGATGTGCTGGGGTAAAACAATCTGAGCCAAGGAGGCCCAACATCACAGTTTTACAGGACTTAAAGGGTCTGCTGCAAACTACAACACCAAGCTTTAGGAGGCTTTGTGGAGTCCGTGTTTCACTCGAAGCTGTTTTAGATGCATGAATAAGACCTAAAAGAAAACATTAGGGAGGTGGTTGAAGAAGACAGGCAGAAATAAACCTCATTGTTCTTGTATTGGGGCATAGACCTGGTGAGTGTTTGTTCCTCTGCTGCAGACCGCGAGCAGTAGACTGTGATATGATATTTTTTCATGCAACTTTGCGGAGAGATGGAGCGTGGATGAAAGAGAAGACGATACATTTGAGTGCGGATGCAGATGATTTATGTCGGCCTTGCCGGAGAACGCTCTCCCCTACACTGTACTAAACTCTTCTGTATTTCAGGGCAATAATTAACAATACAACAAACACATTGGGGCTTGTCCTGATGTCATGATGTAATCAGTTATCTAATCTTTGAGAGACTCCAGCTTTCAGAGTTGACCAATGCTTTATTTATCTCTGGCTATGAGCTGCATCCTTTCAGCGTGGCCTAAAAAATGAAAAAATGAATAAAAGAGCAGCCGGATTCTACCTCAAAGGTGAATGTCTGTGTGAATGTAGTGCTGTTATACACACTCTCACTGCCCCTCGTACTTTTTCATCAAATTCCCTCAGATCACTGAACCATATCAAACCTAATGTACTGAGCGTTGCCGCTGTAGATTAACTGACCTCTGCTAGAGGTCTTTGTGTTATGAATAGATTAGTGCCAAAAGAGTTTTAAATGAAACACCTCCTGCTTGAGGTGTTTTTGCTTTAAGACACTATGTTTTAGCACGTTTGTTAGTCATTGGTACACAGTGGCTCTGAAGGAGATGGAATTTAGCAAAAAATAATGATAAAAAAAGATGAATATGCAGTATTTAAATACTTTATGCTCAAATGTTTTAATACAGCTTTTGTGGAGTTGTGTATTTTGCAAAAGTAAGAGTCAGGAGGGGACATCAACCAGCATTAACCCCTAAAACAACAAGCCGTTGTTTACTGTTTTTAGTCCGCCTGTTTTTTTGATTTATATATAAAAATGTAAGTTGAACATCAAGCCTTTTAAGCACAGTCAACATACAGACATTATTTTTTCAGGACAGCCTCAGTTGTCAGATTATGAGGCTAAAATGATGTAAAATGAAAGTATCAATAGATATAGCTCCATAAAGGCCAACCAGAATAACAATGATGTAGAAATATCACACAGATCAACAGTGACCAAGCCTTTTCCCATCTGCATATTATTCTCTCAAGTCTTGGCTTTCAGGAGAAAAAAATATTTGCATTGCAAACACACAACAGTAACTATTTATATATTTACACTTTTTGTCCTACAGGTGTTTTTAGGTATTTACAGTTATTTTCTGTTTCTATTTACCTTCTATCCTCACAAAACCAACACCAGCTCGGATCACTTTTGAGGCTCCAAAAACATCTTCTTTGCTTTATTCAGGTAACAGCAGCCAAAGAGGATATTTTTGTTCCCTGCGGACATACATATGACTTTCTTGTCATCTTTTGCTCCCCCTAATATAATCATAAATTCAAGCTAATTGCATGAACGTTTGACAGGAAGTGGCTTCTTCATCATTTCCAAAATAAGGGTCTCTAAGCAACATAGTAGTGATTTTATTATGAAAATGTGATAAATAATGGTGCTTTCATGGATCACTCATTGCTTATCCACCATATAGAGTCCTGGAATAAACATTACATTTTGTGGCTGGATTGTAAACCTCCTGGATGTGATGCAAATGTCTGGAATACATCAAGACGTCTCTATGTGACTCCTCCTCTGCACGGCTAGGCTTTAAATGCAGAGCTGAAGCACAGCAGAGAGGGACCTGCAAATTGTTTTCATTCAAATTCTCCCGTGTTTTTTTCTTTCTTTCTTTAAATCCAGATCTGCATTAGCAGGTTATTTGGCTGTTTGAATCAGTGTTTGTTTGCAGCAATCAGCAGACATGTAGCATCATTAGCATTAGGGATGGGCGATACTGCAAAATTTTGGCATTGTCATAATATCATTAGTTTATGGTGCTTTTTCGTCGATATCGATACCGATAATTTTTGTCCCTTTAAGGGAAATCACACAATTGAACACTCTACATTAATGTTTTTATTGCAAGGGCAATAATAAAAGTCATAACATAAATAATTGGAAGAAATGCTTCTAAAATTATAATAAAGTAGATAATAAATTAAATTAAATAAATCAAACAGAAATTGTTTAAAATAAATAGGTTGTAAATAAAAAAATCTATTGATTACAAATTAAAACAAAACTAATTACATTTCCTTAACTGAAATATCATAATGCTGAGTCATGTGACCCACGAGGGATCCAGAAGAAATATGCCAGGGCTGGTTTTCGCACGTATTCATTTGTAAACAATATAAAATAACAAAATCTACAGTCAAACAAAATGATAACTCTGATTTTCCTCTTCATCACACAATTGTTTGAGAAAAATAAAGTCAACTGGCTTTCTATACAACCGAAGCGCTCTGCCAAAAAAAATATGGATACCATCCCGCTGGAGTCGATGGATACCGATACTGCT
Organism: Leptatherina wallacei; assembly: GCA_028567055.1. Taxonomy (NCBI): domain Eukaryota; kingdom Metazoa; phylum Chordata; class Actinopteri; order Atheriniformes; family Atherinidae; genus Leptatherina; species Leptatherina wallacei. The sequence goes on from JAOXYM010000019.1 coordinate 17,934,151, forward strand.
CTTGGTATCGATATTATCGATACCGGTATTGATCTGCCAATCACTAATTAGCATTAATTTGGAGTTATGTACAAATGCATCTTCAACTCTTCTACTGCTGTGAGGCATGAATTTTACTTTTTATTTGCTCAAGACTACAAGAGGTGCACATTTTTGGGTTTCCAAAAAATGTCCATCTGAATAATGGAAGTGAATCAAATCAGCAACCTTTATAACTGATAGATTTTTACAAGGCTTTCTCATTTCGACATCCAGTATGTTTTTCACCTCTGTCTGTAAATCACGTTTTACTGAGGTTGAACACACCTCATTACCCACAAAAGGGAATATTTCCACCCACACTGATTTATTTAGTCATTGACTCTCTATTCAAACAATGAGCAGAAAGCTGTGCATTTTCAGTTCTTCATTTCCTGTATTTACAGAACCCTTCCCTGCCAGTAGAAAGCTCTCAGCAAACAGATTTACAACCTCCTATAAAGTATGGATTGGATGTTCTTTTCTGCTGCAAACTGGCTTTCTGATGTATTAAAAACATTGTCATTTTGTGTGTGGACCAAGCAAGAACTATCTCTTTTACAGGAATCTGTTCAAAGAGCTGAGGGAAGATTATATGTCTAAGTTTTTTAGGAGAATAATAAGTCCTCAAACTCATAAGCTATGCCATTTTGGCAGATAAATGAAACCCGCTAAGGCTTTCTCAGGCTTCAGTAGTTTTGTCAAGCCCTAATTTGCTCTGAATGCTAATTAACTCTCTCTTGCTTTCCTCCCTCTTTCACTCCCTGAAATTTTCTAACCCTCCCCTCTTCTGTTGTCTCAACTGTGAGCTTAAAATAATTCATGCCGAAGCTGAGCATTGGCCTTCATTATAAAAACTCACATAGGGGCTGAAAAGAAGACCACATCCAAACATGCACATTAACACAAAACAGAGTGGTGGGTTTATAATTTGTTTGGACAACAAGAAGTTTAGGCCGAAGCTAGTGGGTGTGATTTTTTTCCTTGACTTTGCTTTTGGCTAAGTAACCATTAGCATAGCTGTCTCACAAGTAGCTCACAGGACAGCAGGTGTTTTGTGTGACCCAGAAGGAAAGAAAATTACTGACAAACTTCAAACTGATTGCAAGATATTTAACCCGTAGTCTTTTACTACTCAGCTTAGCTTATTGCTAAGCAACCATTAGCATATTTTTAAGACAAATAGTTCACAAGACCCGAAAGGAAAGAAATGTATTGATAGAGTTAAGAGAGAGAGAGATAGACAGACCTTCGGACAGTTAGCCTTTTCCTACTTAGCTTAGACGTTCTCAAACATTAGCATACCTGACAAGCTCACAGGTATTTTGAGACTTATAAAAAAAGGAAATTGTTGATAAAGTTAAAACGTATAGTCAGATAGATTGATAGTCAGTCATATATTTAGTCTTTTCCTTCTTAGCTTAGCTTTTTGCTAATTAGCTTTTTGCTATAACTTTAGTTATAGTCTCTCTCTGTTCGGACATGGCCCTGATTTTAATCGCACTGGCTCTGAACAGTCAAAGCTTCAGGGACCCCAGGTTGGGGACCATTGCATTAGCATATCTATGTCAAGTAGCCAAAACAACAGCAGATGTTGAGAGACCCCAAATGGGAAAGAAATGTTTGAGGTTAAGAGAGACATGGATAGACGGACATTTAGCCTTTTACTACTTAGCTTAGCAACAATTAGCACATCTGTGTGACAGCTCACAAAGCAGCAGGTGGTTTGCGACTCAAAAGAAAAGAAAATTATTGATAAAGTTAAAATTGATAGCCTGATAGGTGGGTATAATCAGTCAGATATTTAACCCTTAGTCTTTCCTACTTAGCTTAGCTTTTTGCTAAGCAACCATAAGCATATGTATTTGACAATTAGCTCAGAAGACAACGTTTTGTTACTCGGATTGAAATGAAAAATTGATTGGGTAAATTTTTCATGTGTGCAGCCCACATACTCACAATAAATTTTTTATTCTAAAGGTATAAGATTTATCGCCAATAAGTAGCCTATTGTTGCAACAAAGAAAACCAAAAGCTAATGGTAGAAGATGAACCCGTTATCTACTTTGCTTAGCATTTTGCACAGCAACCCTTAGCTTGCTAAAGGTCGTGTAACGCCTGTGTTTTGTTTGTTTTATTACAAGATGCATTCATTTTAAATTTAGAAACTTGACTGGCACCAGTCCTCAGGGACTTTTTCTTACAAGTTGCATAAAAGTTTTAAGGAAATAGTTTTCTTGGCTAAAAGTTTGTTTTAAAACATCTAACCAAAATGTGCTTTTGCAAACCATGTTTAAGTCATAAAAGAAATGATCCCGGAGCGTAACATACAAGAATGAATGTTAATACTTGAATAATAAATGTGTAACATAAATAAAATCCTATAATAGTTGCATGTTGTTTGTGATGTGAAAACATTTGTGCTCATTTATTTTCTCCCTGTAGAGCAGCCTGCAGTGAGCTCTCTTCCATCTATAGAGAAAAAAATAACCAAAGAAAAAAGGAAAAATAAACGAGGGTAATTTACCACACACTGCTTCTCACTGACTTTAACAGACGCTGCTTCAAAAAAACAAGTGATGTGATGCTACGTTGCTCCCAAATGTCCCCCCGACTACTTCAGCATACTGTAACTTTGATGAGGGCGATGCAGTACAGATGACTTGTAAGAGATGTTTTTGTGGATGTACAGATTGCTGTCTGTAGTATTCATCGTCACTGTATTGGCTCTTATGAAACACATCGATCTCGTCTGTGGTTTGTTTTTTTCAAGAAGAATAATGTGCACCCAGAGGGAACAGAGAAGCCTTGATATATGAATGCAAATTTTCTCATTTATGCAGGGACTCATATTGCTGTGTTCCATCATGGCACAGTCAATCTGTCAGGCTGTGAGTTGGTTTATAAATCTTTTGCTGCTCTGACAATATTGACATCAAGGATTTTTTTTTCATTGTATCTAGAAGTGATTGCAGTGAGTTGTTGTGCTGATAAAACTCTTTACTGCTCCTTTAAATATGACCTCTGGGTTGACTCATCACCTTATCTCCCCAGCTGCTTGCTCTCAACACCCCACGTGGCAAACTACATCTGTGTGGGCCTCCATTTTTCATTATTCAATTAAACATCCACCGGCATGCTGACGTTAGATAGATTGGGTCCCTGGCTTTTATGAGCAGCTCAACACCTGCGCCCTCAGCCTTCACACGGTGTGTATATGTGTGTGTGTATGTATGTGTGTGTGTGTGGAGAGGGAGGGGGTGTGGGGCCAAATGCCATCATAGTCCAGCAAGCCAGTGGCAATTTGTCAAATGGGATTTTCTTGTTCTTGTAGGGAGAAAATATAGCACAGAGCATCATCAGGGCACAGAACAAGTCACGAAGGATTTCGATGATTCAACATCCTTCACAAGTCTGTTTGCTGTGTGTTTCTGTGCAAGCTTCTTTCCGCTCCTTGTTATAATCCAGCTGTCAAATTCCAATTAAATTAGATGGAAAGAAATTGATCCGCAATTGCATTTTGCCAGGTGCCCTCTTGTGCTGATGAATTATGCACCAGCCACACCAACATCACACAACAGCAGCCAATATGGCAAATGTCACTCGATGGTGTTCACTTATTATCAGGTGAGGGGGGGGGGGGGTCAGAGGAAGGATGGAGGATGGAAATAATGAATGAGCTTCAGGATTAATCGGTTATTTTTGACGGCATGTCAACAAACGGGATTCTTTGAAATGCCGAAAGTCTTGATTTTTTTGCTTTACCACAGGACCGTGTCCCGTCACAGTTCCCATGTTGCAGATGGAAAAGGTCAAAAACCACTGACCTGTGTTTAACCATAAACAATTTCCTTGGCACAGTCAGCCTCCCTCATTCATAACCAGTTAGATCTGTGTTGAAGAGAGGGTACAGTAATGAATAATAACCACGACCTTCACCTCTTACTGTAATAGTTTTGTGTGCATGTACATGCGTGTGTGTGTGTGTGTGTGAGTGTGTGTGAGTGGGTATGGAAGTAAAATAATGAGTCAGAGTTTACATTTTTTTATGCATGACTCTGCAATGTGCACGCTGTTCCTGGAACTTGGAGGGAAAAAAAAGGAAATCTGGAATTTCATGAGAATTATGTTCTGTATGTAATATTCGTTTAACTTCTTACAGAAACTGTTTTATAATTACCCTCAAAAATTGCACATTTAATCATTGCATTAACTCATTAAGACCTGCACAGTATATTTAGCATTGATGTCAAAGGAGTGAGTGTGCTTATCTAACGTAGCTATGCAGAGCAAAGCCCTAGTATTAAATGGAAATTAACAAGAAGTTTTATCCACATTA
>JAOXYM010000019.1:17962909-17976521 GCA_028567055.1 Leptatherina wallacei
ATTTAATCTTAAAATTCTTCATAATTAGGGGCGTGTCCTTTTGATTGACAGGCGGCAGATATCCGGCAAAACAAGGCTCATCCCTCCCCACGCTCACAACCCCCCCCTCTCAGCACCTCCTCGTTGCCCATTTTTGGGTTTCCTGGGAGTCACGACTCTTAACGGTGCCAAGATGGCGACGGTGGGAACCTCCCAATGAGCTTCTTTTCAGCTCTGCAGAAACCTACGAGTCTCACAGTTCGTCCATTTCTTATACAGTCAATGATATCAACACGGGCTGTTTTGGACTCATCGTGGCTGATCCATCAGAGAAACCCAAGAAATTATTTTGGTTTTTAGGTTGGCCTCCTATGGTGCCATTTCTATTGATACATTTATTTTACATTTATTTTACATCATAATTTGACCGCTGAGGCTGTTCCGAAAACATCACGTCTGTATGTTGACTGTGCTTTAAAGGGTCGAGCTTCAACAGGTGTATGAAAAATGGCAAAAAGAAATGGCTTGGAGTTTAAAGGGTTAAACCCCTGTCAGGTAAACGTCATGTAGCAAACTTCAAGCCTTGTGCACCACTTTATATTATTCTAATGAGAAGGATTTATTGTTTATATTATATCAAGACAAGCTTGTAAAGACTATAATAAGATGAAAGAGCTGCTCTTTATTGTGTTTTGATCATTAGAGGACTTTCTTTGTGTGATACATTTCAGCCTCTCTGGAGCTCTCACCTGTGGGAGTGTAACATCCACTGAAGCCCGACATAATTATGACAGATGCTTGGCAGCGTAAACCCTGACGAAGTTATTCCTCAGCTTTACAAATTAGGCTGTGACCAGCTTCCTACTGTCTGTTCTCAGCAACACAACACAAGTCTTGTGATTTATGCACAGGAGCTGCCCAGATGCATCAGAAGTGTTGCGTATCATGGTGGAAGCCATTATTTATTTCACCGCCTGTAGCTTGTGGAGCTACGACCTCTTTTGTCTTCATATTAAATGCTGTATACATTATATTCTCCATCACAAACAGATCGCCAAGGTAACGGTTCATTTCAGGTCATCTCCAATGTCCTTCACTGCTGCCTGACTTCATTTTCCACTGATAGATCTCACTGTTGGCCTCAGAGGATGCGAGCATTACAAAGAGAAGTAATTGGATTAAGGGGATTCTTGCTAGGATCCATTGAGACTGCTGCTCAGTCAAAAAACAAGAAGCATCAGAAGACGGGATTAGGAGGGAGGATGTTGCATGCAGGAGGGAAAGAGGAGACACAGGAAAGCAGAAGAAATGTGGAAGCATAGCAGAGAATAAGAGATAGAGGGAGCGCCATGCCAGGGTGTCACAAAGGAAAAGGACTGATGGTGAAAAAGTAGAGTGGGTGGAGGGTGATTATTGGAGCAAAGATGGTGCATGATGGGAGGGAGGAGGGGGAAGGATGCCATACGCATTCATTTTGAAATGCAAAGAGGCACCAAGTCATGTCTATTTCCCCCTCATTCCTGTCCTGTTTCTCCATGGCTGTACGTTATGAGATGACAGCATCTCCACAGACTGTTGTTTTTTCCAGACAGACAGCGTTTGCGTGACATGACGGGAACACATGAATAATAAAATGCGTGAGCTGCAACCATGTAGGATATTTTCTATGTTGTATAACTCTGTTTATGCCATGGTCAGTGAGAAGTCTAATGCTAACTGGCGTGTATTATTTTCATATATATGCACATGTAGTTCGGCAAGTTAAATCACAGTTAAATGATTCCGTTACGGGCGTCACCATAGCAACGCGTCTATCAACTGGTTCAGATCAGCTGGCTTTTGACAAGTGAACGAGAGCAATGCCCTGTAGCATGGAACGGTCGTTTAGTATATAAAGTACATCGAGGCAAACATAAAATAGTTCCTATGCTCAAGCATATTTAACAAGTTTTGTAAAAAAAAAAAAAAAAAAACATTTGTTATAAATGTTTACTGTGTGGGAGCATGGTATAAGCAGATTAAACAACTCAGACCCGTGCATTACACGGTTTTAAGACAAGACTAAGACACAAGAAGCCAACCAAAACCCTCATTCTGTAATATATCCTGGGTTTTTTTTGGCACAGTGACATTCATCATGTACTTTCCTGTAGCCGTCATTGTCCTGCAGCATCCTGAAGCTGAGAAACCACACTTACAAACTCTGTATTCCAGCCCAGAGCATTATATGACCCCTGCTTTAAGGCACAGCGTCACACGCCAGCAACTGGATATCAACACTATCTGGTGGCCGTTTTGGACGTGCACCATGGCTGACTCGTCAAAGAAACCCAAGAGGACTTTATCGGAGGAAGCGAGTAAAAGAAAGAGAGAAAAGGGACAAAGCAGGAGATGAGTCAACATCAGACTGGTTTATACAGACTGGAGAGATCTCACAGCCGAATAAGCCGCCGATAGGGGGAGTTTCACTGAGAAAACCTGCCAAAGTTCTGTAGTTTTTTGTTACACCTAGCGTGGAGAAGCCATTTAGCTTATTAAAGGGATACCGTGTAGTATTTGGCCACTAGGGGTGCAAAACGTAACTTCCCACAGGCCACACAACACTGTCGCCAAATGAAACAGTCTTTCTCTTTCTGGCCTCAGACACCGTTTTCACCTTCTTACTTCGTTCAGCCAGGACAAACTTTAGTTGGAAAAGGAGGAAAAAAGTAGCACAAAGCAGAGCCCTCTGTGTTTATAGAGGGGGGGGCTTAAAGCAAAGCGCTCCAGGTCACATGATCCCATGAGAGACGGATCCTCTCCTGCAAAGTTACAATGTCTGGTTTCTGAAGAGGGCAGCCCCCCCCCCCCTCGGAGCGCCGACATGCATTAAGCACTGTATACTGACCCCAGAAATCATCCATTATTACTCACATTAGGCTGATATTTGGGTCAAAAGTTACACGGTGTCCCTTTAAGCAGGTCAAAATGCTGATGGATTACAAGAAGCTGGGTCTGTGGGGGGCATTTTCTAAGGAAAACAACTTGTGCAGTTTCTGCTGTGGTCCAACAAAGCAGTTTTTCATCAGTTTGAGTTGTTTTTAAAGTCTGTTGATGCATTTAGTGTTGCATTTTTTTGTTTTCAAAACCCAGGTTTATTAAAAGAAGTTCTCCCATTTCCCATGGTCTCTGTGCCAGAAGAATAGAGCAGAATAACATAATATAGGAGCAGCTGGCTACCATCCAGCAAGCAGCATTCAAGGGCAATTTGTCCCACAGAGAAGTTTTCCACTTACAGTTTATGTTTGAGCCCAGATGTTATTTAGATGTTTTACAATTCAACAGAAGCAAATGGAGAAGCTTATTGTCTTTATTAATGCTCAGTGGCAGAGAAATTATGCACGATCAGCAGTTTTCAATGTGAAGGACATGCAAAGGAGCTTTTCATCTGCATGCAAAAAGTTGACATTGTGTCATTATTTGGCAGTGTAATATAATACATAATGTTCCTTGTCTGTCTGTGCTGCAAACGTCTTCATCTGGGGTTAAACTTGGACAAAAAGTTCATGCTACCGTTCAGATTCTCGGTGGCGCCCAGCATTAAAGAAGTTCTGGCACTAAAATCCTCCATTTGTTAAATGGAGAGAAAAATAGGTCAGAAAGATCAGCTTTGCTTGAACTGCTCATCAGTAGAAATATATTGAAATGAACCCTCCAGCAGATTTTGCTTGCACTTGCACTCAGTGTAACTACCCTTACACTGACATGTGAATTAAAAGACCTTCTAAATCTTGCAATTGACAGATGGATTATAATAATCTTCCAACTCTAACAACTGTATCATGTATGCTGCAGCAAGAGCTTCTGAGACACCGTATCATTATCGTTATTATTTTCATTGTGCTGCTCTGTTTCCCCTTGAAACCAGGTGCATAATAACATATATTCCTTCCAGCACGCATTATCACAACACAGCATTATTTGCTTCTCTAAATAAGCTGGATCAGCTTTTTCTGCACAAACCTATGCAAATATAAACTCTCAGCTTCCTGGTAATCATCCTAAAGCAAACTTCCAAGGGCTTAAATGTTAATGCTGACATGTTGATTCTGCATGAAGCTCAAGTTGAAAGAAAAATGCATGAAATCCTGTTATAAACTGTCTACAGGCAGTCATACATTATCTTTTCAACTTTCACTACATAAAGCTGCTTGTACCCTCCAGTTTTACACCAGCAGTGACTCTAAATGTTCTGGAAAATTGAACGGGGGTATTGTAATGTTCTTTTTATTACACATTTGGTTCTGTAGGGTGACTGCATCAGCAGTATGGATGCAGTGTGCAACAACAGCAACCAGGCTATTTCTTCATACAGTAAACATTTAACAGATCCTGTCAGGAGTTTATATCACAACTTTCTGCTGTTAGTTTCCATGTTTAACGCTTACTGACCGGCTCTCTGGAATCGGTCGATTTGTTTCACACTGTGAAAAACAATCAGCGCTTGCTTGAAGTGTTTTCTGTGCCAACACGCTGCAGAGTTTATATGAGCCGACAGCCCGTGTTGTGTTGTGTTGGATCGACTCGCACGGTAACGCTGATGAATCTCTGCTCCATCTGTCTCGTGATTGGGTTTTTTTGGGGGGGTGTTTAACCTCAACAGCTTCATTGTCCACTGAAGCCGCTACGGTGAGTTAGAAGCTGCAGGACTGTGCAAAAGTCTTGAGCCACCACTCATTTCTTTTTCTATTTACATCCAGGAAAAGAGGGGGATAGGAAATTTATTTAAGTGTTGGAAGTGAATATTTGCTCTGAGTTTTATTCTTCAGCACAGACAGGATCTTCTTAGACATGTGGATTTTTTTGAGTGGTCTTCAGGAACAGTTCTCCAGGCTTTTCCAGAGCTCTTCTTTGGCTGTTTTCTGTCCAGATTATTCCACACTGCTTTAATAATGTTTAAGGTCCAGACTCTGGAAAAGATTCTTCACTTACTTCAGTCTTTTTCTCCCTGTTTACCTTTTTTTAAGAAAGACTTCTTTCAGCCAGCCTTCCATGGAGACCATTTCTGATGAAGCTTCAGCCAACAGGTCTGGTGTCAGGTCTTAACTGGATTTGTTCCTGTTTTATAGACTAAAATGAATCTTATTAAAAATGTTGTGGAAATAAACTTGAGTCATCTCTACCTCTTGGTTTGTAATACCAAAGCAGTTTCAACCATTTCCCTATTGATGCTATATTATTAACTGTCTTCTCAACCATTCGCTCAACACATTATTGTCCAAAGTAAAATGTAAAAAATAGTGTGAGAATTAAAAGTTTAAGGACATAGTGATGATAGTTTTTCTTGTTCTAAAACTTCTTCTTTTGTCCAGTTTCCTCACATAAATAAATGCAGAGACGTACCAACTTTCCAGGTAATCGCTCTTTAGGAATCACCTTGCTGCTAAAATCCTGTTTTCTTCCTGTCAAACTGTTTGATTTGTCTTTTTCCATCAAGGCGACTAAATAAATGGGAACAAATGATGCGTCTTTGTGACATGCTGCCAGTAACAAAGAGCCTAAATGTCCCATTTTAAATTGGTTGTCTGATAAGTCTGTGTTATGTGTCAACACTGATTCATCCGGTGAGTTAGGAGCTTTTTTTCTGCTTGAATGATTTCAGTCGTGCGTTAAATGTCAAATATAATTCTAAAAATGTTCACTTACAAGGACTGGGCTGAAAATGAAGGAAAAGACAGCCAATGTCTACAGAGAGCATTAAAAGAGCTTCAGAGAACCGTAAGATTTAAGGTCTGACTTCTTTAGAGTAAAATGAAAAGAAATGAGTGGTGGCTCAAGACTTTTGTAGTTTGTTATTCTGGTCTATTTTTGTAAAAAAAAATCCCAATGATGTGCTGCAAATGTTCAGTTTGTCTGAGTACTTCACTTATGTAAAACAAATGAAAAATATCTGATTGTTTTGTCACCATTTCAAAAGACATTTTGGGTTGATATTTATGGGTCATTCATATTCTTTGAGTCTTTTTATTGTGAGATGCGGTGCCCTTATTTTTCACTGAGCACCAAATATGTTCTAAGCTTACTTGGTATTGAGAAATGTGTGTGTGTGTGTGTGGGGAGGGGGGGTTGTTGTTTTCCTTGGTGGGTGGTTCAACTCACGCATCAAAAAGGACCTCACCCTGTGAGGACCATTGGTGCGTTCCATTTACCTCGGAACTGGGAATGACGTCACGCCCGAGTTAAAAGCGTTCCAGTTTACAACTCGGGGAAAAAATATGGCAGCATCCACATTAAAGCCATTTCTCAGAGTCCAATGTAAACCAGCAAAGCAACGAAAACAGAAGGCAAACGTTGTTTCTAAGCAGCAATTGCCATTTTACAACAACGGCAGGCGTTGAAAAAAGGAAACGGCCATTTTGAAACGATAAAGCGCAGTTGAGAAAAGCTGTGTTTGCCATTTGTCGGTTTTGGATCTGGTCACAGTTGACAGCGGCATCGTAGTAGTTCATGAAAAATGTGAATTACACTACAGCAACATCTCCCTACATTTATATCCAACAATACTAAGTGTACGGCTGATTTAATGCAACAAAAACTGGTCAAAGGGGCAAATAAACGTGATATAACAGCTTCTACACTGTAAACACAGGGCGGCCATCTTTAAACGTGAAGTTGGGGAAGGTGAGGATCCTCCGACTTCCGGAAATCCGATTTCAGGAGGCCGTTCCAGTTGAAACTTACAACTCGGAAGTCGGAAATTCCGATTTCCCAGTTCAAATAGAACGCACCACATGTCCGGGCAAGGGGCACAAAGAGCACCCCCCCCCCAACCACCCCCGGGGTCGACCATACCCCTCCACACTCTTTCTTAGATAAACTCCTCTATATGTATCCGTACAGATAGAGAGAAGAAGAGAATAACTTCAGGACGGACTTCATCTCCGTGATTTATTCTCTGAGATATCTGACACTAAATCCGAACTTCATTATCAAAGCAGGTTTCTGCAACACTCAGGAAAAATGTGGATGCAGGCAAGTTCAAAAGGGCAAAGGCCGACAGGCTGAAATCCAAAATCGGGTAGAGATCAATAAAATGGCATTAGTCAGTCAGAAACAGACTGCAACGCTCTGCCAAGGCGGCTCAATACTGCAGACAGCCTGACAAGGAGGGCTGTTAAAGGGCTTTCTCTCTTCCTCTGAGCTGAAAGCCACGATCTCAAAGCTACATTCAGGTTGTCACATCAAGCTGTTCAAATAAAACAAAACCCAACTTTTACTACTCAGGGATGGAGTAGAAATACTGCCACCTTTTGTACCCGTTCAAGTATTCTATAAGCCTCTAAAACTAAGTAAATTACCCTCCAAGGTTCACCTAATTTAGCCATCATCTCTCTTTTCTTCCCCTCCTCTGACAACAGAGATTTTTTCTTTAGTTCCCACAGTCGTCTCTAGTTGTTTTATCATGTGTGATTTCAGCTAACAGAAAGATTTTGATAGTTTTTCCCCACACAGAGAGCAAATTCACCTTTTCTACACTGTTTTAATCTTGTTTCTTTCTGTGTAAGAGCATTCATCTACAACACCATCTCCATCTGTTTCCATCATTTATATGTCAGTGCTCACACAAACAATAGTAAAATGTAGACATCCAAGTGCAATCAACCACCCACACGATGTTCCCTCCATCAGCTTATGGCTGGCGTGCTGCAGATGCTCAGATCCACACGGGCCAATCAAAAGCCCTCTCAGCTGGATGCACATTTACTCACCAGCCACTTTATCAGCCTATTTTCCTTAAAGAAAAAGCGGTGAATCATCTGCGCGGTTGCATTTCTCAGATGGGTGTCGTGAATTAAATGGTGCAGGAACAATCAAAGTTACCAGGATAGACGTGAACTACTTCACCACTACAGCTCCACTAGCCTCACTGACCTCATTAAATGCTAAAAGGACTGTACTTATACTACATAATGTGCTTTTCTAGGCTTTTATTTTACCGGTAAAAGCCATATGTACACACTCATACAGCACTTTTGATGAATGATCTATTTGGTGTTTTTCCCCATCACTCACATTCACACACCTAAGTAGAGTTCAGTGTCTTGCCCTAGGATACTACAACATGTAGTCTGGGGATCAAACCACCAACCTTCCAATTGACAGACAACCACGCTTCCCATGAGCCGCAGCTTCTGTAGCAGTTGCCAGTGAATGTATACCCAGTCAAAAGCTGAATTAAAAAGCTCAACACCCTACCACCTTCTTAATAAATGACTTATTGGTCTGTAAAAGCTTCAATTTACTAATCCAGAAGATTCAAAATAATCCAAAACAGCAGATTCAAGCACAACCTTAATGTGGCAGGACGTAGGAGGGCCCGGACAGGGATTGAACCCACAACCTCCCGGGTGAGAGTCATGTGCGCTGACCAGTCGGGCACCTCCTACGTCCTGCCACATTCTGGCGCTGCAAGCAGGGTCCATGTATCATGGATTCCAAAATAGGTGGCTACGTGCGTAAAGCATGAGGACATGCTTGTGGAAAGAGGGGGAGAGATGTGACAAGGTTGTCGTGTCACTATGCCTCCGACTGATCATGTGCATGACTCTCACCCGGGAGGTTGTGGGTTCAATCCCCGCCCGGGCCCTCCTACGTCCTGCCACATTAAGACCAAGAACAGGATTTATCAGAATCTTCAGAAATATGATCCGCAAGAGAGCTGGGATTCAGGAGGGATTTTAATGGGTTCAAATATTCCTACACGGTTCTGATCCAGTAAGTTGTTGTGAGACATCTGCAGAAACCACTGGCAGGTGTGTTTTTCATACCTGTCCATGTGTCACTGAAGAGTCTCATAAGGAATTCAGAGAGCAGCTGGTAAAGATGTGCTTCACCAACTGAGAGAGGTTTGTGTGCACGCTGCAGCAGCTGCATCCAGCTCCGTACATCAAGCCTCCAACCAGCATCAAAGCAGCAGACAATGCAACTTTGAAGTTGATAAAAGAAAAAAGGGAGGAAGATGAGGAAGCTGGGTTTGAATTTAAGGAGGGACATGAAAGCTGCAGAAAGAAATGAAATGAAATGTACAGCTAAAAAGAAATGTACATTTATGTCACATGTTATAGGTTTCTTAATGGAAAAGCAATTTTTTTTATTATTTTTTTGTTACATTTTTTGGCATCAATTTGTTTATGGAGCCATTTTTATATTTCTGTATTCATAATTTTGGCAGTTTCGATCCTCCATAATAGCCGACTCTTTCATACTCTGGGTTTAGTCAGTAACTTCAGGATTTAATCCAACGTATGATTAAAGAGGGACCTGCTGACTCAGCAGATTGGGCGGGGGCCCCATGTACAGAAGCTAGGGGATCTACGATGTGACCGACCAGGGTTTGAGTCCTTAATATCAGGTTGTTTGTTGCATTTCAGCCCTTTTATCTCTGCCCACTTTCCAGTCAAGCCACCTTAAGATAAAAGTCACCATGATAACAGATGCTAACTGCTAGCTGCATGGTAACAAGACAAGAAAGTGAACGCCCCACATTAGCCATTAGCCAGTTTTGCTAACTCTTGCACAATGATTCAGCAGTCTGTTTTCACATCAATCCAAACATTATTGTCAATCTCAGTTTCAAACAAGGATTCAACAACAAGGAAGATAACTATTCTGGTTTAACGCCAAAGATAAACTAACCACAATGGAAGTGACCAAGCTAGCTTATTTTTTCCAGAAAGTACATCACCCACAATGTGTTTAGCGTCTCCAGATCAGACTGAGGCTTATATTTAAGAAGATTGCCACTTTAAACAGTCTGCAGGGCAAACATTAATAGCATCAGTGCTTTTCCTGGTGTATCTTCAAAAAGCTTTTCCAAGGTTAGCAAAAAAGAACAAAAAAATAGAAGTTAATGAACCAGCGGCCAAGCCAAAGCCATTTTCTATATAGTATCCTAAGGCAGAAAATGGACTTCTAAGGTAAGGACAAAGATGAAAGTCTTAGTTTAAGTTACATTCAAGGATACCAACCTTTAAACATGATAATACGAGGAACTTCTAGGATGAATTAAGCTTTTATTTTTATCTCAGTACAAATGGAGTGAAAATGACGACAACGTATCTGAACAGAGAAAAAATTTAGCGAGCAGAATTTTCTGCACTAATGACCTCTAAGATCTGGATCAGGGGGGTTAAATCCATCAGAACTTCACAGAAAGTTGTAATTATTCCAACAATGATTGGCAGACCCTCCCAAAGTGGGTCTATTTCCATCGCTTCATGCTCTAATGAAGGGTTTGAGGTCTATCAAGCTTTGGTGCATTTGCTGTGAAGCCCTTTCCTCCAGATTGCTTTTTCCCTCTTTAATTAAAATGAACATATTCAACCATGATTGTTCAGGATTAAATTCCTCATCTTCCCTGATTGCCTCTCTTATGTGAAGCTACTTTCAGCATGTTGACCGGTATGAAGAAAAGAGAGGTTAGTTTTTGCTGAACAGACACTGAAAACAGATGTAACGGGAGCAAATGATCAGAAAAAGGATTTGAGTGTCTGCTTTGACTAAGAGGACAACCATGCTCTCATCTAGCCAAGCCAGCGGCAACATTATGATGATTGTATGTCTCTTGTTTTTTTGGTCAGTCCACCACTTTGGTACAGATTTTAAGAGGAAACATAAACTGGATGCTACCAGTCGACAATGACAAGAATTGGATTTAAACAGTTTTGGAAATATTTCCCACTCATTAAACATGTCAAAATGATTTAATGTCTTCAAGCTTTGTTTCTAATAATAAACCAACCATCCAGACACTAAAATTAGAGATGTTTGAATCATAAATGTACATTTCAGAGCTTCTGAAAAGTGAATATTTTGATAAACAGGTTTAATTAATGTCTTTGTGTATAAAGAGATCTGTGAGCACGATAAAAAACAAACAAAGGCATCCTTCAAGGTTACTTAATGATGATTTAATCCGACTCTTTTGGGTGTTTGAAGTTTTTTATTTAACTCATTTCATGTATATTTTTGAGATATGTTTTGTATCCTCAACTGCACAGTCATTAGTTGAGGATTAAATATAATTCATGTAGCTGTGCATCACAGTTAAAAGAACATCACCTGAACATGAGCGATAGCAGCGTAATGTAAAATAGAAATGAGCAAGCTTGTCTGGCGGAGATTTTAATAAGCCAGGTGTCCCTTTGCCGAACTGGCAACGGAAATGTTTACTGGATTAAAATTCTCCATTTATTGAGAAGCTGAAAATGCAAATGAACGTTAAATCTGTCAGACCAAAATGTTTTTCAGCATCATCACTAATCAGAAAATGAATGTAGTGAAACAAGTAGGGAGGAGGCCAGAGAAAGACGGGGAAGTTATAAAATATAGAAGTATTCTACAATAAGCAGATTAATTGTTAGGTGAGGGTGTCAGGATTGGGTATAAAAGGAAAATTCACCAAAGGCTTATTCTTTCAAAGCATTAATGGTTCGTGGCTCGCCACTTTGTTCCTGATAAGATCAAAGGATTCCTCTAACGTCCAAAAACATATAACTTGATGCAAACTTGCATAAGACTTCGGTCTTTAAACATCTATATTGTGAAAGTTTCAGGAAATCTAAAAGAAAAGAATGACTATCCATAAAAGCCAAAGCTGGAAATCACGGTTGGACCTTTGAGCACCTGAAGACAGAATACCACATGAAACAGAACCTGAAATATGATGCCATCCGGTTCTTTTTCATCTATCAATACCATTACATTTTACCCAGGAAAATCCCATGATTGTACAGTGTGCATCAGAGATGGGGACTCGGACTCGAGTCGGACTTAAGTCGCATTTTCAGCGACTTGAAACTCGGACTCGCACACAAAAGACTTGAGTCTCACGATTCAATACTCGTGAACAATAATTTTTTTCATGATCTTCTTCTAAGTAAATTACCTAAAAATAACATCAATCAATCAATAAAACTTTATCTATATAGCACTTTTCATACAATTTTGCAACTCAAAGTCCTTTACAGAAATAACAGAAAAGTAAAAAATGTCTTTGTCACTCGCTCTCTCTCTTTGTCTCTCTCACACACATTCCCCACATGCCACATACATTTTAGTTAGATTTTTATAACATCAATGTTTTCTACTGGCTTTGGGATTAAAATCCATCTTTTTTAGATTATAATAAAATACTAATTAAACTAAGAATTAACATGAAATAAAAAAAAAATTCTTAGAGTGAAAGAACATAGCGCCTAAGAACCAGAATTAAACCAGTGAAATATTAAAACACAACATCATCGTCACTTACATCATCATCATGATGGCAGCTGATAGGCTACCATAATCATGTGACATGAGGCTGGTTTTTCACATGTAATTTTATTTCTTAAATTTCTTAGAAGTATAAACAAATTGCATGTTTTGTATCAGTGGAGTTGTGTTATTCAAATAAGTATTGAATGCAATATTTTGACTGGCAGATATCGAAGTATTGATTCCAGAGTATCGATAGGCCCACGTTCTGTTTCTGCACGAACGACGGCAACAGGAGGTCGTCTTCGTTAGCATTAGCAATGCTAATACTTGTGTTCTTTCAGTTCATCATTTGTCTCGTCATGAAAAAACTCCCCACTCTGCAATGAACAGGTTTCTCATTGACTGTGACGAACAGTCCAAGAAGAGGAGGAGGAGGAGGAAGATGGTTAGTTGAACATTTTTATGTGATTTTTTGGGGAAATTTAAAACAAACACACTCAATTAATTAACTATAATAAAAAAGTAAATGAAAATATAATCCTCGTTTGGTATCCCGGGGTAGTTTGAGGCTCAAGGCATCTGCTGATCTTTACCTAATGTTAATTGGATGTTAGGGCTTATGTTATACTGGGAACGTGTCCAAAGCTACTGTAAAGAATGGCAAGAAAAAAAGCAGTTGATCCTTTAAATCCCATGTTACTGTTATCTTTTTATTTAGAGGCCTGATCGCAACACTGAAAGTTTCCATTATGTCTTTCATTTGCTTACGGATGTGTATCATTCCTCCTGTTCCTATGGAGGTCATAAACAACCACTTAACAGCTTCCTCTTCCTTAAGATAGAGGATATATTTCAGTCTCTTAACTAAGTTGGCAGTGAAGATACTCAGATCATTAATGCCTCGACCACCTGGAGCTTTACAAAACTCTGTTCCTGTTTGCTTCTATATTAGCCCTCTGCAGATTCAACTTGTCTTCCTGTCTTTTCTTATTTTATTATTTTTACTTTGTCCTGTCCGGCATCGTAGCAAGCAGAACGATCCAAAGATAAAGATGGTGTCTGTATGTTGAGCAGCTATTGTGCTTGCTGTCTGTCTGGTCTGTTGTCCTCTGGGCTTTAACAATCAATTTTCTTTTTGATTGATTGAAAAGTTTATTTGAACATAATAAAACACAAAAGAGAAACATAAGCTTATCTGATCCCACCCGACTTCCAACAATTCTAGTCATTATATTCACAATCATCATAAGATAAGATAAGATAAACCTTTATTCGTCCCACAACAGGGAAATTTTGGTGTTACAGCAGCAAGAAAAATAGTGCAAACAAGAATAAAGTGAACAAGAGCATATACAAAAAATAACCTAAAATAGTGCAAAACAGTATAAAGTAA
>JAOXYM010000019.1:18158249-18180970 GCA_028567055.1 Leptatherina wallacei
TAGTGGAGGAGGGGGGAACTGCAATTTTTGGCACTTCCGCATAGGCTTCATTTTTTCGAACGCGAGGTTGCCCCTTGATATAAACAGAAGTTTTTCCCTGCAAACAATGCCATGGGAACGTTATGTTTTGGGTGGAACATTGGTTAAGAAAGTGAAGTGTCATCAGCTGCACACCCGGGCAGGAAGGCTAACTCGGTTAGCTCCTAAAGGCCAGAAAAACTTTGGACTCTGCGTCCTGAAAATGGGAGTTGTTGCTCTTTGCTCTGGTTTTAACCCAACTTGTGAACAGACAGAGAAGAGAGAGAGGTGGCTTGTTGAAGAGCTTGTGCCAGTGTTGCTGTAGATCCAGTCATTAGGACCAGCAACAACATGAAATCCCACCTCAGTCTGTGAAATATGAAGTCAAGTAAAATCAATGAGGAATCACAGGTTTGGCTTGGTTTTACTCTGACAGTCTGGTCTTAATATTTCTTGATTCTTGGTCGACGTGTTGCCAGTTTTCTCTGAACAGACTGGTGTTTAGCTGCCCTGCTATAAAAACGCTTGTCTAGAACCATCATTTGAGTTGTTTGTGTTACTCCAGGACGTGATTATATTCTCTCAATAACCTCACGAAGCCCCAAAAATGAGACTTTAGCCTTGTTGAAGTGATGACTTAAAGAGCAGGAATGATATTTTGTGTTTGCTTTGTCTTCTTTGACTTTGAGTTTACAGTTTAGTCGCTGTACTTACATTTCTAAAAAGCCATTTCTTCTTTGCTTGATAGTTTGATTGATTCCCTGCTTGGTTACTTCGCCCCGTAGAGCCATTTGGCCTCAGCTCGGCTTTATTCCCAACCTGATTATTTTGGAAGACTGGAGTTTGGTCGATGCCAAGCCATTATAGCAGAGATCTCAGCACTCTGTGGCCCTACAGGTGCACCAAGGAGCTTTAGAGTGATGTTTATGTGGGAGTTCATATTTTTTGTATAACTTTGGCTTAAAATGACTCATTATTTCCTTTTCTTTCTTTTTTTTACTAAATGTGTGATTCATTGTGGGATTTTGCATTTACTTGTTTGCATTTTAGGAACATTCAGAACTCTGTTTTCATTTCTGTAGAAGTTGATGGTCTTCTAACTGGGGGAAAAAAAGCCAAAGGAAAGAGAGAAGGGTCAATTACACTTATGTTCATAGAGGAGCCTCCATTCACCCTCCTTTTCTGATGATAACTTCTGTCGTAACTGTGGATATTATTCCCTCCTGATTGTTTTCTGTCTTTGAAAGTATATTGGAGGCTACCGCCATTGCAGCCATTTACATGCAAATAGGACATTTTACCCTGATGCAGTGGGGATATTAGCAGAATATGCTGCAGGATGCTGTTAAGTTCCAGCAGATATTTCTCCCATGTTGCCGTTTCAGAGCCTGTCATAGTTCAAAATACCAGCAATTTGCACTAAAACAGCTCCTTTAACTCAATGTGTTTGGCAGCAGAAAATGGGGGGGGGGCAGAGATTGCACACTGCCCAGCAGAGACAAATGTTATTATTTTCCAAAATATTCCAATGCTCCACTTTGGATTCAGTTCATAAAACAATTGTACATGCAGCTGTTTACATTCATGAAGGTAAATCCAGTAGAACGGCAGGAGTCGGTGCTCAAGAAATAACAAATTACAGACTGAAGTGGAAAGTTTTGGGGGGGAAAAGTATGGAGCTAGGATAGGGACTAAATTGTGTAACTTGTTTCTCCTTATTTGTTTGTGTAACAAGTACAACTACGATTTAAATCTACAAGTACGGATTTATTAAGAAAATATTGGTCTTTACGAAACATTTATCCCACACAGCTACCCAAGAACCAATCAGATTTCTCTAATACCCAACCAATCGCAGAGAGACGACCAAGGCTAGCGCAACAGTCAGAGCTCACGAAAGACTCGCAGTAGGTTTAATGCCTCTCGTTTCCACGGTGAAAGGCCCATTTATTCTCCCGTACGTTTCAAGAGCTGTAATACATCATCGCTGTCCTCATACTTCCATGCGTCTTTTATACGTCGCCCGAAATGTTTGCATAAGAAAAAAAGCAATTTCAGAAATAATTTGGGTTTTGCATGGAAACGTAGTCGAACTGGGACAATACGTTTTTGGTTTTTTTTTACGATTTTTTTTATGCCTATTTGATTGACATTGCGATTCCGTGATATTGCCGATTTTGGTGATTTTTAGTTTTCTTTTTGAACACCAGACCAGGTGGAAACAGTTAAATGATGACGATGTCTACAGACTTTATCAGGAGCCATATTTCCCCCCAAAAAAATCCACGTCGCGTTGCATCCGTTTTTAAGATTTATTCTGCAGCTTTAGAGTTGAACCAGCTGAAAATGAAGCATTTAAACTTGGGAAAAAAAATTGTAAAACAAAAAAATCTCTACACTTGAATCAATTATTTCCACACAACACAAAGTTTGGTCGCGGGTTTAGAGAATATAATCTCTTTTCTTACTGTGATTAGTTCGGGATTAGAGAAAGCTGATTGGTTCTTGACAAGGTGTGTAAAATGTGTGACAAATGTTTTATATTTGTATTTTTAAAGAGTTTTTACAAAATGTATCCGTATCCGATGTGTGCAGCCTCTCCTCGTCTTTAAAGCACCCACCTCAAGGATCAGCATTTTCTGAAATGAGCCGTTCAAGCTGCAGCTCTACAGATGGATGTGTAAAAAAAAAAAAAAAAAAAGAAAGGGTGAAAAGCAGCGTTGAGCTCTTCCACCCAGCAGTGCAGGGAGAGGCCTGATTTACATGAGGTGTGTTAATCTGAGGTGAGTCACGCTTGTTGTTTTATGGTTGGTCATTTTTCTTCCTAGTGAGGTGATGCAGGGTCAGCGAAGGTTCACAGATGACTGGCCGGATTCTGTGTCACCACTAAACGTCCCATTAAAACTACAAAGTTACCGGTTTTATGACCGCAGTCACTTCAGGTTCAACTTTCCATGAACCCGCAAACCATATGGCACCCCCCACCGCAGTCTGAGGTGGAGTACACATTCATCTATATGCATGTATTCATGTTTTTTTTTTTCCCCCGGCGGTAATTGCAGCCGGTTCTCTGCAGCTGTAGCACAGACGTACCGGACCGTGACACTTCCAGCGCCTGACAACAACCAGACAGAAAAGTTTCCAGGAGTTCGTTCATCCATCAGGCTCCGAGCGGAGCGGAGCACGGATGTAGTGTACGGTCTCAGACATCATTATTGAAGTTTGGATTTGGTTTTATGACTCACTGCTATCTTGTCAGTCTGAAGAGCCAGAAAATCCACACAGGGGATTTAGGGATTTAGGTCAGACATTCCCCCCACAACACAGCTTTCTTTAAGATTTTGGTGTTTTCTTAATGGAAAGAATCTAAAACAGAGGGATGCTGTTTAAAAGAAGTTACATTAGCCGTTGCGTTTGGCTTTCTACAATAGTTTCAGACTTTTTTTTAAAGCTAATTATGTCTTAAAGGAAGCTAAACTTCTATTCTAATGTGGTGATAAAGTTTGAATCTACTTGTACAAGCTGTGTGCACATCCCATACCTTCAGCTTTAATAACTAGAAGTCATCATTTTCAATATGACGTTATCAGACTCTCGCATCACTCTGAAGGATTGTTGGTCCTATTTTTCTTTAACCGTGTGGCTTGAGTTGATTTAAAGGACTTTTTCAGCCAGATTTGTTGCTGTGTTTAGGATCGTTCTCCTTTTTTCTACCCAACTCCAGCTAAACCTGAGCCGGATTGATCCCGTCTAATATGTATCTAATGTATACGGAAGAGTTCATGATCCACTCAACAACTGCAGAGTGTCCATTTTAAGGATGTCCCAATTATTATCAAAGAAATAATCACAATTTTACAGTTATTAAATGTGTAAAATCACGTGAACACTCCTTTAAGCTCTTTAACTTTTATTTATTTCTATCTTTTGATGCCAACATGACAAAATAATTTAGTCTAATAATAGTTTTATCTGCAAATGATAACATGATAACATTTAATTTCAGTGTTAGGTTAGATAAACGTTAACGTTATTAAACCAAACTACGGAGCATTCACATTTACTTTAAGGTTAAAACCAGGTGGTAAAACATATTGATTTTATTTCCTCCTTTCTCTGCAACTTGTTAAATGTCATGTTTTACAGGCTGGTGAGCTTTCCTCCACAATGACACCATCAGAATAGGATTTAAAATGAAAAATATTTACTTTTTTTAATGACTTTTAGGATTTGTTTTGGTATTTTGGCTGTGACTGCATAAAAAAAACTGCACTCGAAGACCTAAAATTGCATCTTTAATGTCTGAAAACTTTTTCCCACCAGTGTAACTCTTCCTCTGCCGTACTTTCCTACCGATGCACGCCTCTTCTGCAACTTGCACAGGACAAAAACACAGCAACACAAGCAGCAACACGCAGATGTGCTGGAACGTTATTTTTGTTCCGTGCAGAAGTTCGGAAATAATCCTTCATGGAAAGTGATGATTTTGAAGGATCTTTACGATTAATTAGTCTATAAAACTCCATATTGTTTAAAGAAATGACCTGATAACTATCTGTAGATTGATTGACAGCAACATTTGCTTCTCTAAGATCATTGCCAATGTCTTTCCTCCTTGGCATTGTGTTGAGAAACACCTGAATACTCCAACTTCTGCTTTCATACAGATGCTCACACTTACAACGATCACCAACAACTGGCTGCTAATTAAACTTTATTCCTGTGGAGGCAGTAAGGATGTACTGAGCATCTACCTCAGCTTTTTTTTTGTTTTTTTCTCGTTATTTTCATGATGTTTTAACATGAAAGAGAGGATACTCTTTGTTCTTATGCATGTACAGTACTTCAGCTTCATTATCAGTGTATGATCCAGGAATCTACCAGCTTCTTAACAATTACAGAGGATCAGATGAGGGATTCAGGGGAACCAGAGGGTCCCTTTTTCTCAGGATTGCGGATGTTTGAACCATGCTTTCAGTCCCACATCCATTAATAAAAGCAGCGTGGCCACATGGGCCTGAATATGTCCACTCTTTTTAGTGTCTTTCTCCTTTCTGGTATAATTAAAGAGACAAAGAGTCCAAAAAAGTCAAAAGTCCTACTGGATTTCTTAGTGCCACTAGATAGTCAATTTTATCCATTTACATGCAGATTATTTTTCAGCTGTGCTTCTAAACATCATAAAAAATATATTCTTGGAAAATCCATCTTTTTTTTTTTAACTCAAATTAATTTTAAAGCATTAGATTGCACAACACTGATCATTAAATCTGTGATCTTAGTGGTTTATGTGAAGGAAGGATTGTTCTGCAGGTGATGCTTAACCTGTCTGAGCACCTCCTGTGCTCTGATGTGGGGGCACCGGGGGGGGGTCACATGTCTGATTAAAGCGCCGGCATGTAACTCTGTGCTGTGTTGACGTTTATTGGAGTGGAAGCCGCTGCCAAACGGATGAACTGTAAAGCTGCCATATGAGGAGGGAAAGTAATGGAAAGCAACAGCTGCAGGTTGAAAAGTTGAACGTCTGATTATTTCCCTGACAACTGCGAAGACGTACGTCATTATTTACGACATTCTCCCTCTTACTCCTGGAGGTTAGAGAAGTTTGGTTCCAGGTTGGGAGCAGGCTTTTCTGCACGCTTATTTAAAAAAAGCCCCCTCTTCCTCGGTGTAGACTAGTTAATACCTTGATCTCAGATTTCAACACTAATCACTTTTGAATTATTTCCTTCAAATTTTTTTTAAGTATGTACACTGTTGACAGGCTGAGAGGTCAACGACTGGCCGGTTTTATTGTGTAATCTCACACATGGAGGTAATTTTTTATATCTTTCATTGACTGTGCAGCCGGAAGTCAGTAACCATGACGACGGCACCACAGGCTTTATGCAAAACAATCGCTAGTTTGTGTCCAGTTTAATGTCTTTTCATCTCTTTTTGAGCCATTTTGTGTCTTTTTATGCA
Organism: Leptatherina wallacei; assembly: GCA_028567055.1. Taxonomy (NCBI): domain Eukaryota; kingdom Metazoa; phylum Chordata; class Actinopteri; order Atheriniformes; family Atherinidae; genus Leptatherina; species Leptatherina wallacei. The sequence continues at coordinate 18,164,232 of JAOXYM010000019.1, forward strand.
ACTTTCATTCACTGCAAACAAACTTTTAGGAAAAAGTCTTCAGATGTTTGGATAATCCGACGGAGCTGATTACGTATGGACGGGAAAAACCGGCGGTTTCGGCTCGCAGACTGTGCAGAATCTGCTTCATAATATGCCCTGTTACATGGTAACGGCAAACGTAGCCAAGGTTGTGTTTAATCTTGTTTTACATGTTTGCATGTAAATATGTAGTTTGTCACTGAATTGCTCTGAAAAATTCACGTGTTCACGAGGACGATACAAAGTAAAAAATATAAATTTTTTGGATACTAATAGCATAATTGCCTAAATCGTGTTGTGACATATGTCTAAATCTGCTCTCCTAACACAGCATCATTTACAAAAACCTTCAAATATGACAATAATGAGACTATCGATATCTTTATTTATTCATTTTTTCACTCACCTGCATCGTCTCCCCGCCCCGTCTGTAATCAGCCAGTAGGATTTTCTTTTTGGGTTTTGGTGCTCCGGAGGATAGCCAGCCCATTTCTCATCATTCACCTCATTCATATAAGCCTCACAGTCCCTGTGCGAGAGCGGGTGATGTCTTCGGAGGCATCGTTTGCGAACATTAAAAAACACAGCGAGCAGTCGTGCCTTGCAGCGTGTCACCCGTCCAAGCCTGAAATGATCTCTGGATCCAAAAGTAGTCCTGGATTCTAGAAATCAGTACTGTCGGTTCATCTTTTCTGATCTGTTAACTTGTTGTTTTTTTGTACTTAATTGTCTTTGTAGCCTATTTTTTCCATTTAATTAAATATCCAACCAAAGATCAGCCTCCATGGGTCCATGACTTCTTTATCTTAGGGGTTATTTGCCAGGTGAATCATTAAAATACAAATGAGGTGATGCCCTCCGACTGCAGAATGTGTAAATACTTTTTAAATCAAGTATTAATTAAATGAAAAGCAATAACTGTTTCAGCTCAGAGCCACATCCTGTTGTACAGTATTGATTATATATTTACGAAACACTGAGTGAAGCAGTTTGTGTTCGTCTTTGTAATTTTCCCTGATTGGCTGAGACGGGTCACATGTAAAGATGTGCTTCACGGCTTCAAGGCCTTCTTCTCCAATCAGAAAACATGAAGAATCTGCTGTGTGACATTCCCGACTTAAGTCTTTATTTTCAGAGTGGGAGCGGGGAGGCAGATCTTTTTCCCTTTTCTAAAGTCAGAAGGATTCAAATGGGTCAGATTTCACAGTCTGATCTGTTTTCAATTACCAAGACGAACCTTGTTGCGGAGGAAAACACTGAACAATTGAAATCTATGGAGGCAGCAGGTAGTGTGAGAGGAGGTGGAGTGAAGAGTCCGGGGGGAGTTCATCCCAGTGAAACAATTGGATTAGACGAACGGAGAAAGAGAGCAGCGTGTAGTGTTTGATGAATAGTCTGTTTATGTAGCTCTTGCTGGAAGTGAGGCAGGGTGTCATGATGAGCTGTCACCCCTCTCTTTTCCTTCACCCTCTCATTACAAGGTCGGTCTCTTCGGACAAAATGTTGAGCGCTCTCAGGAGGCGCAGTTTGACCGTACATCGCCAACGGGTGGGACATCTCGCCGGGTCCTAATGGCTTTCACAGCTGGGTCTCCCCCGGCTCCCTCTGTCATCAAGTTTCATCCAACATCAAATAGACACACCTTCCACTTGGCTGCGCTCATGTCCCCCCCCCCACCCCTAAAGCCCAGACTCTTGGCTTCCCATAAAGCTCCTGGCTATCACTTTGACCCCTTCTACTCGATGGTTTTCCATATCGTTCCTGCATGTGTAGCGACATGGGCCGAGGGTTTTCCAGGCAGCCTTAGAAAGTGTATCTTAAGGCATCACGGCTGTCAAAGCAGCAGCCGAAGCTTTGCTCTGAATTCAGAATCGGATGTGAGAACCTGCTGCCGGCTGTGTTGCAATATGCACACGTCCTCATAGATTTGTCTCGCATCATGCTCTGTGCTGTTTGGTGGCAAGGAAACCAAATGAACACGTTGGTGTGACAGACATTTATAATTCAACTTAACATGGCTGTACATGTATGAATGCACACTTTCTCGTAACATCTTGGATCCTGTGTTACCAAAAGCACCCCTACGTGTAAAAGCATCTTCCACCGTTGGATTAAAGAATTCATATCCTTCTAACAAAACCTTTTTCCATCACTCTGAATATTTTCATCTAATTTCAGTGGCCGAGCTCAGTAGTGGCGTACCACAGGGCTCCGTCCTCGGCCCCCTTCTGTTCTCTGTTGACATACTTGGCCAGCTTAATCAGAAACATAATGTAAATTCCCACGTTTCATATTGTCATACTGATCTTTAAGTCTCTGCTCTGTGATGGACCGGCAACCTGTCCAGGATTTACCCTGCCTCTCGCCTGCTAATTGCTAATTGCTGGGATAGGCTCCAGCTTCCACATGACCCTGAACTGGAATAGAAAATGAATGAACGGCTGAATTATTCTCTGCTGCAACATTGAGCGTTGTGTATTGTTATTTATAAAAAGGGAAATATATAATATATATGAAATATGAGCTGCTTTTCGTTGTGTTGATGCTTTAGCTTTGCTCTGTTGCATAAAAGATGGAAGTAAAGTGGATAAAGATCCGTTTTTCTCCTGTAGTTTTCTTTGGCATTTAGCTTTTTGTTTTCTTTGTCCTCTTTATCATGAAGTTAGTTATTAACAGCTATTAGCTTTCAGCCAATAAGCACAGCGTCATACCCGAAGGTTTTGCATCGCTGAGTTTTTTGAAGTTTTTCTTCATTTACTTGAAAAATATCAAACTATTGGAGCCAGAAACCTCGTTGAAGTTTACATTTTCCAGTCCATCATTGGTTTAAAATATGTGTCTTTGTTGAACATGTCGGCGCCCGCTGTCCTAGCGTTAGCTGCTAATGTGGGAGCTAATAAGTCTGCAATATACACTACTTTGTTTATACTCCGACTTCCTGCTGCCGTCGAGTTTTCTCTTGTGTTCTGCTCGCTGCGCAACTTCGTCTTTTTATTAGAAGACGTTTAAAAGGTGAAAGCGGCGCAGTTTTTCCTCACATGTGCAAGCGTACGATACCTCAAAACAAATCAGATATACAGGTCTACATGTGCAAAGACGTGGGAGTATTGGGGAGAAATGTTGGTGTGTTAATCTGATTTCTCGTGATAAAATAACTGCAGTATTATGCTGTCCACAAGATCACTTGAATTATCTGATAACTCCAGAAATCAGATGATGCTCAGATATCCGTGTGCATGCAAACTGGCTCATTGAGTTCAGGAATAAGATTATATTTTGATATCAGGACAGTAGTGAGTTTATTCTACTCAAGAATAATAGAAACGGTCCATTTTCAGACATATTTCTGCTTTTTTTCAACCCCCTAAACCTGTTTTTTCTGTTTCTAAAAACCTCTTTTTGTCTCCTTTCAGGACCACTGGTTCTGGCGGGTCAGAGATAACTCTGTGATGCCGGGATACCCCATGCTCATCAGTGTTTTCTGGAGGGGCCTGCCCCCCAAGATAGACGCCGTTTACGAGAACAGCGAGGGGAAGTTCGTTTTCTTCAAAGGTACGTCATCGTCACGTTGAGCTCTTCCAGGAAAACACTTTGATCTTGAAATCCGACGCTGATATTTGTGTTTACACGTTCCTGGTTCCCGTCGGCTCCGTGTTATCTCTGGGGTTTTATTCAGCCGCAGCAATCTGTACATCGAGATCTGTTTACATGGATACCCGCTTATCGTTTTGCATAAGCTCTGCGCTCAAAACTCGTTAATATTCTGCTCACATTTTTTTTTTGTATTTGTCTATATTTAGTTGCAAAAAGAGGTTTTTATCTGCAGAAACTGCTTTATGTTATCGCGCTCCCTCAAAGCGCCACTTTGATCTTATCTCTGTATGAGTTTAGTGTAAATCTGGGAAAGATTAAAGGGTTTTGCTGGGTTAGAAAATCCTTCATAATCCAAGAATTTGACTTGAAATAATTTGTGTGCTGTGCCGCTGCTAATAGTGATGTATTTAGTATAGATTGCCAGCTGTAGTTAAACATCATTAGTGTGGGGACACTGCATGTGTCATGAAGCATCACTGCTCCATGTCAGCGTTTGATGGTGCCTGTTTTTGATTTTTATACCATCTCAAAAGATTTGTTTACATATTCAAGTCTAGTCTAAGATAGCCTGAAAACACAGAGCTTTAAAGCCAATTATGTCTGAAGCTGAAAAGCCACTTAAAAGAAATGTCAAACATAGCGTTTTGTATTTGCATTTCTCTCCAGAGGGGAATGAAAGAGAGAGGGAGGCATGCAGATGTAGGTAAGCTATGAAAGTCTGCTGGGATAAAAAAAAAAAAAAACCTCTCTCAAAGCCATTTTTCTATTTTCAACACCAAACAATTCCTGGAAATGCAGACTACTGGTCCCGCAAGTTGGATTTCACTGCCTTTTCCTCCACGCTGCTCACCACCCGGAGAGGGTAGATTTAGAAAAATTCATCCTAACAGAATGCCATATCTCATTTGAACTCAAGCAGCTGATTTCCCAGAAGGCCTTATTCTGTCTGTCCCCATTTGAAAGCAAAAAAAAAAAAAGAAGAAAGTTGGTCAGCAAACAAAATGTAGCACTGTAGGTCCTTTACGTACCGGCTGCTTTGGATATCCCAGAACAACTCCTTGTCTCACGAATTCTTCAAAAATGATTGACAGAGAGGAAGATTTTAAAGTCTGAGGTCATGACAGAGACTCATGATGTCGTGCAATTAAGGTTTCAGATACTACTACTTTAAAAGTAGTTTCGTTCCAACAAAAAATCCCACTGCCCCTTTTTTTTTTAGTAATTATTTACCTGTTTCCACTTTTCAAAGGTATATAATATCCAAATCTAAAATATGTACAGAAAATGTAAATGCAAAGTTCAATCAGGTCTATCAGACCGACCATCCTTGAAGGGTTTTTAGGGCAGATTCCCATGGACAGAGGCTGCATTATACATTTAAATGAAATGAATCAAGCCTTTCGCAGAGCAACAGTGTGTTTATAATTCAGTACATCAGAGTAGGTTTTTCTTTAAGGTGGGAGGATCCGGTCAGAGCTTGATTGGAGCTTTTGTGTCAGAAAACAGGCAGAGCTGCTTCCTCAATTTACCTCATGCTGACATGTATGACTGTTTTAGTTTACAGCTAAAATAACATGCCCTCCGTGGGCCAGTATGCTTGCTAACGTTAGTCTGTTGTCCAGCTGTCGCCTTTACATAATTCATCCCCACAGAACGGCTACAAGTTTAGTTTTTAACTATAAAACATCATTTTTGTATCTGAAAACCTTATTAAATAATCTTTACTCATCAGCCAAACTTTCCCCCATTAACCATATGTGGTCTATAGTTATTATAACCTCTATTAAAGGTTATATACCACACATTGACGGCCATGTTAATAATACAAGGCTGAAATATAGACGGTTTTCGTGATTTATGCATACGTCACATGCTCGGTACTCCTCATGAAGGGCAGGAGGTTTGAACATACATTGAAAGCATTTACCGAGAGATTTATTTTCTCCTAATATTTTAAAGTTTTTGAAGTGATGAGATTAAAGGGTAAATACAACTTTAAAATGTTGGGAAAGTAAAACTCTATAATTGTTGTTACATGAATATATGAGAATAGATTTCACAGAAATATTAGACAAAGACATATTTCTTTGAATTTATTATTTTAAAGGGTCACCGTGTAACTTTTGGCCACTAGGGGCGCTAAACCTGTACCTTCCCACAGGCCACATGACACTGACAGCGATGATAGCGAAGTCATTCGGACTCAGGAGTTTTTTTTAAAGGATTCTTCACCGTTGAAGGATGTGAAGAATCCTTTAAATGTTGTAGCCGAAAAGAAAAGAAAAGAAGCAGGAAATGGAGTTTGTCCACGTCCACTGTCCAATCAGAACCCTTCCCAACCCCCCAGATCTAAAGCAGAGTTGAGTAAAGGCAAATAAACGTGTTTTCCATGTAAACCTCAATTCAGAATAATTAATTCCAAATTAAAAACCATCATGTAATCATGTAGCCGTTGTAAATAAAGTAGTCAGAAGCACACGTGTGGTCTGTAATACTGTTTGCGTTTGAGTGTGGCCTATAAAAGACGGGGATGCCTTTTTTCTTTTTCTTTTTTTTAGGTGGGGGGGGGAGCAGGCAATCTTCATCCTATATTAGACTCCTCGTACTCTTCATGGTGAGGGCAAGCAGCGGATTAGTCGCTGCACTGCAGCAGATGCAGGAGCCACCGGCACATCAAAGCAGCCCTCACAGCTCTGAAGATGAAGCGAGACTTTAATGTCGAGGCCGTTTCAAGTCGCCTTCAGTTTAAAAAAAAAACCCAAAAACTATTGAGAATCCCGTTTTATGTAGGTTAGAAAGGGAGAGAAAAAATAGCTCAGGGTTTTCTCTTTTTTTCTAATGAATCAGCTTGAAAGTCTGTTTTCTTTGAGGAGGAGGGAGGGGGGGGGGACTCTATTAATCTCTGGGTGTGTCAAGGCCGGAGGAAGCATGACCCACGGTGAGCGGAGCGCTGTTAGAGCAAGACATGAAATGGCAGGAATTTCCTTTTTCGAAAAAGAGGCCACCGTAGGTCTCTCCTTCCCATTTAACACTCAACCGACACCCTGTCTTTCTGTTTCCTTCCTCCTCTCCATCCATAACTATCTGTAAGTCTAGATCCTTCTCTCAGGTGAGATGTCAGCCTTGTGTTCTTTAAGAAGCCAGAGAACGAGCGTGAATATCGCCGGGATCGCGTCTGCCTTTTTCTTCACACCCATTTCCTGCATTTGTTAGAGGAAAGTACTCGGGGTCATCTTAAAGCTGAGCTTGCAAATATTCTGCATGCTTTCTCAGACCCTCTGGTGTTAAGCTAGGCATCAGAACGCAAATCCTACATTTTAAATGTTTTCTTTGGCTTTTGCTCTTAAATATTAAAAATCTAAAAGAAATAAAAACATTTATTTTTGTCCTGAGGTTATAGAAAGACTTATTCATTCCCCTCCCCCTACTTGTGATTCTTCCTGGCCCTACCCCACATCTCCACCAGTGATGAAGAAATGGATTTCCTGAGGTCAAACTGGGTCTAAAATGTGCTTTTTAACCTAATTACTCAATAGGAAGAAGGGCAAAGTGAGAGAAAATGGTGTAAAGAAACCAAAGAAATGCTTTTAAGATTTTAAGATCATTAAAAAATGGGACATATCACATGTTTCTTTATGTCTCATGGGTTTGCATGGCTTTATGAGGAATAGGAAACTCTTTAAAAACAGTTTTAATTTGTCTGTTCGGTCGGCGGTTTTCCCACAAGTGTCGTCGGGGTTTGTTTTTTATCTCAGCTGAGCAGTTAGTCACTTACTTTACCAGCGCTGAAATGTTCCCAGAGCATCTTTAAACAAAGGGAAGGACAACTTGTCACTATGTCAAAGCACTATTTTAAATTAGAGCAACATAAACCTCAGACGCAGTAACTCGAGCCGGCGGGTTCCTGCTTATCATTTGTTGTGGGGCTTGTTTCTGTCCGCTTCAATCAGCCCTCGGTGTGCGATTTGCTCCTGGAGGTTGATCCCCGCTGTTTCCTGTCCCTGTCATTTATTTTTCCTGATGTGTAGGTAAGCAGTTCTGGGTGTTTAAGGACACGGTGTTGCAGCCCGGATACCCGAAGGACATCACCCAATTTGGCCACGGTATGCCGGCCCAGAGCATCGAGACCGCTGTGTGGTGGGAAGACGTGGCCAAGACCTACTTCTTTAAGGGGGACAAGTAGGTGCAAGCGGAGGAGGAAGAGTTTCAGATTGAAATGTGATCATGTATTTGGTGCATACGGTGCATAAAACACAGGACGTACCGAGTTACACACTAAATCTTAATCACTGCCTGAAATGTTTGAAGAAAAGAAATGACCAGAAGTCTAATCAGACACAGTTCACCGGCGCGTTCACACACTTTTATGTTAATATTCCTCAAGATTTCATTCTGACACACACACGACATGGACAGATGGAGCCTCGGTACGTTCACAACCTTTTGCCAAACACACAAGGTTGGACGATTCAGCCACTGACGGATGATGAGAAACGTTAACACAACACGGCTGAGGAAGCTTGCTGTGATCCAGATTCTTTTCAAGCCTTTTACTCTTATCTAATAAGCTGTTTTCTTACTCATTTAAGCCAATTTCTAAATATCAAATTATTTATTTATTATTAAATCAAACCATTCAAAATTACTGTCCTTTGGTAAATGTTTTTCTCTTATCATTTTGGTTACAGCAAGAATTTTTGTAAGAACTCCTCTTTTAAGGTCGTTTATACTCTGTTGATGCATTTTGCACCCTCTGATCATCTTACTGAAGTTTTTTTTGTGTGTGGACATTTTTGGCCACAACGTTGACCAAACATCAAATATTTTTCTTTCAGCTTTTTTTTAAATGTCGGAGCCGCCCGGTAGTCCCACAGCTCCAGAATATAACAGGCTAAATCTAGGAATTCCCTGCACCTGCAAAGTTCTAATGGAAACCAGTAAAAATGTCAAATATCACCACTTTTCTTCCAAAAGAAACACGGACGTTACCGAAAAAGTCAATGGGGCATTTTTTGGCCACGAAGGTTCGAAGATGGAGTATCTGACACTACATGAAAAGAAATGGAATAATAAATTAGGGTTAAAATCATTATTGATCTACTATAAAAAATATGATTTTATTAAATGAAATAATTAGACTTGTATTTAAACAGTTAAATATCTTAAAACAAATAAAATGTTGGTAGTTTTGAGCAGGTTTCAAGTGATTTATGAAGAAAAAAACTGAAAAAAATACAGATGTATCATGATTTTAAAGGTCTAAAGGAGCATCTGCTGATATTATACCAAAGCTTTGCTCATCAGTTTGCCTTGTAGCTGCTTTTTTATCAGTCCTGCTATAACAGATATTATCTTGTCTAATTCAAACCTCTGAACAGTATGACCATAAAACACCATCTGGTGCCAGTTTCCACCCTATTTTCAGCAGCTTTTATAGACAAACGACATCTGCTTTGTCTTCATTCGTTCATGTTTAGGTACTGGCGTTACAACGAGGAAATGAGGACCATGGACCCCGGCTATCCAAAGACCATCACAGTGTGGAGGGGTGTGCCTGAATCGCCACAGGGGGCCTTCGTGGACAAAGCCAATGGTACGACCCGTCCTGCCCGGTACTCTTCGTTTGGTGTTAACGGCACAGTGCGTGTGCCAGGCATTGATTTCAGCTGGTCACCAGCACATGCTGTGTGGGGGAAAAAACAGGCTGGTATTGATTGGAATTTGCCCCAGTTATACACTGGTTGTGAGTTGGTGGCGTGCTTCCACGCTTCAACGCATGCAGCATCAGGGGACATAGACAACGTTTGCAACGTAACAAACAGAAGTTTGTCCCAAAAATGCCTTTTCTCTTCCTTTTTCTGTTAGTGAATTGTGCTAAAAGCAAAGTGTTTCATAATCACTCCATCCTGCTCCGTGTGCCAAAAGACCCAGTTGGAGCAGGACCATGGAAAATAGAAAAGACAAGACCACCGCTGGGGCCCTTCTTCTAGTTTAAGCCAGCTGGCCTTCGTCAAGCTGAGGGAAGGCGGGATTACTTTCTCTGAGAGATCACCTATAGGCCAGTGTCATGATGTGAGGAGAGAAGCTTTTCCCATTGGATGGAAAACCAGGTGGGTTGGGGTACGGCTTGTGGCAGCAGCGCAGTTGGAAAAAACTGAGCAGGTGGTGTCGAATGCTCAACCCATCTGTGCAGGAGAATCTGCTGCCAGTTCCGACAACGATCGCGCCTCCCACTGCGGCCAGGTGGGGCAGGCATCAATCAGAGCATGAAGGATGGATTGATATCCGTGGATTCTGTTTGCGCTATTGCTCATGAATCCGCCGGCCTACATTTAATTTGCCAGCCAGGCTGTTTGTGGAGACACTGTGTCATGTGCCACATTCCCAGCATTGACCCAGATAAGCAGGCGGACTTGTGCATGCCGCTGATAACGTGGGTGAAGCGGCATGATTTCAGGGCCTGAGGGCAACATTGACCTGGCTCTGACCCACAAAAGCTCGGCCCGTCTCACTTCACATCTGGTCTCATCTGTTCCCAGTCTCAGTCATCATTTTCTCTGCTGCTTCTCCTTCTGGATCTTAACTTTATTTTTACTGACCCTTAAATAAGCCTCATAAAGGAGCCATTTGCATTCTTACCATGAGAAATAATCAACTTCCTATACTAGTAGCTCCCTGGTTTCTGTTTCTAACCCAAACGAGTCAACGTATGTTTACATTCTTGAGCTCAAGTTCCACCCGCCACGTTTCAGCCTTGCACCAGTTGCTCATCAGCAGATGCTTCTAGAAGTCCAGGAAAGATCTTTAACCGATGCAACGTCATGAAATCTCGCCAAGAGACTCGTCACTAAGGATCCTTCAAGGGTTTTAGTCCTTGTGTTAGACTTCAAGGATGCTTCTGTTTGTCCTTGGTGCTCTAAACAAATCTAACATTTGGTTGGATGTAATTACAGCTGAACAAGCAGGTCTATTGATTATTCCATTAACTGATCAAGTAAATGCATCATAAATACTTTTTCTCTCTTTAAAGAGCAGTAATAACTTCATAAGAGGAACTATTAATATAAACAACTCGCTGGTTTGTTTTTCAGAAAAACAAATATCATTATTGAGCTTATTGTCAGAGGAACAAAACCTATTAGTGCATTTAAGTATCACATTAATGCAGTTTTTTTTAAAAGAAAACTGTTTCTCTGTCGCCCAAAAAACTAATAAAAAAATACATTAACTTTAAATAAAGTTGCTTAAAGTTATGAATAAACTAAAACATGAATTACTGTCTGTCTTTGTTTACATTTGTAGATTTTTATTATGGACAAAAAGAATATTTCCTATAAACATTTACTATTATAATATTAATATCAGTCCTGTAGAACTTAACATATTTGTTTTCCTCCTCAAGCCAAGTAATTGTCAACAGTTAGCATATGTTAGCTGCTTCCTTATATCAGATTTTATTGTAGCTAAAATCCTAATAAAGCCTCTTATGTACTTTATTTGTTATCAGCAGGTGAGTTAAACACCGGCAAGCGTTTACCTTAAAGATAATAAAGTTTTTATTTTGTCTTGTCTGGCATCCTGACAACAGAAAGATGATCTGACTGCCTTGTGCTGAAGAAATTTACTTTGCCAACAGGAGTTTAATAAGTGCTATAAGGCCCCCCCCCTTAAAAAACCTGATTATTGCTCTTTATTTTTGCTAAGTTGCATTCAAAGCTGGACCTGACATGGAAAAACAAGGAGGGGGGGGGAAGGGGACAAAGATACAAAAAGCAACTCCCCAACAACTGTTTCACCAAAGCAGAAAACTGGCTGCTACACCAACAAGACTTAAGAAAACAAAGCAGATAATCATCGGGAGCACCTAGAAGAATATGAAAACATGAATAGCAGCACCGGCAATTAGGCTGTGAAAAACATAACTGTAGCTGTTGGTATTAAACCTACACAACAACACAGAGACTGTACGAACATGCGCATTAGTGAGTGCAGAATAAAATGTTTGTTGTCTTTCCGTCTGTTTTTTTTTGCCCCTGGTTTAGTAGGCGAGTCTTCGCCCCGCTGGTAGAACCATGGTACACTAACTTAGTCCTGCGTAATGTGCATTTGACTTGGTTGTCTAAGTATTTTAGCCTAATGTGTCCTATCAAAAGATAGCAACAAGTTAGGGAACAGCCATGTTAGTGATGGCTGCCCACTTGTTTGGACTGAGTTCAGGGAAGGACACTTCCTACTCAGGAAGCATCCTTGACTTTAAAAAGCTCCCGGCTTTAGTACGCTAGCACGACCAGACACTGTACCAGTTTAATTAAACATGTAAGATGTCTTAACTCCAGCTCCTCTTCTCCGTCATGCTGTTTGATCATTTCGTCGCGTCTGAGAACTCTTTGAAAAAGTTCACTTCTTCACCAGAAACATTTCCACCTCACACAAGTGACTCGGAAAGCCTCGGCCCTCCTCTGCTAGAAAATTTAGACCATTTCTTCCCTCATCTTCACAGTGAACAGTGAACATAAATAATGAACGGTGAGACACGAGAGGCCAGTGAGGAAGAGGAGAGCCGTTTGGGCTTATTTTTAAGCAGAATTTACTTTTTTACGCGTCCTTTAAAGGACGGAGCTAAATTCAGTATCGGCCTTTGTGAAACATTTAATGCATCTTTGAGACTTTTCTGTTGTAGTTTCTGCATTTTCCAGTGAAACAACCTCCCGTTGAATTAAAACCGACTGAACTTGTTAACCTTCAGGGTAGATTCCTTCTCAAAAAACAAGCGTCGCTCTTGTGATTGGAGCAGCAGCTTGTTTCTGACTCTTTTCTGTGCTGTGGAGGTCTGGCTCCTGTTAGAGTAGGTTTTCACTTTTATGACTGATATAATTAATCCCGAGGGACAGTCCGAGATGTCTCGGCGGGGCAGAAGAGCTGAGACGGAAACGACGGATCAACAGCAGAGCGGCACACGGGAAGTTTTTTAAATTGTCTGAGCTGCTGGCAGGTTCACTTTCCTTTGACTTGAGTTGAATCTGATTTAAGGTTGATTTGTTTGAGATTTTTAATTAAGAGTGAAAAAAATACAAAACTGATTGAATCCAGATGAGATTTCCCAAAACACATTATTTTTTCCCTTTCTTTTTTAAAACATCATTTCAGAATTTCAATGTCAATTCCTTGAATTAACCAAAAATGACTAAACTACACAAAAACTTACACATTAGATCTTAAGGACAAAAAATGCTGCAGTGAAAGCTATAATAATTGCCATTTTTGATGCCACGTTTATCTTGAAATACGCAAATAATTTCTTTTATGTTACGATTTCAGTTTGGAAAACTAGTCTTTTATTTTTAAATTTCTATATTTGTCCATCAGATTGCACAACTTTTTTTTATATTCAATGCATGCAAAACATTTTGTGGGAATAATTTTAGTTATTTAGTTTATCGGGGTTTTGTAAACAAACTGGCCTTTAAAGGGTTAAAAATACAAATTTTAATTATCTGTCATAAATATCGCTGAAGTTATTTTTATAGACATTATTATATTTTTAGCAGTTTATGACTTTTTTTTTTGTCCTTGGGTTCAAAAGAGAGTTTTATTTATTTATTTTTTTAAACTGATTTAAAAACATTTTTAAAAAGAAAAATGCATGAAAATCAATGATTCTAGCAATCACCAATCCCAGGGCCTGAAAATAAGAAGAAGCAGCAAGTACTCATTTGAAATGTGTTTTTTAGATATTATTTTAGTTTTGTTGTTTTTCCCACAACAATCTGGAGTTTTCTTAACAAACTGGCCTTTAAAGGGTTAATTTATAATCATTATTTGATATACGTTTCAGGCTGAAGTTGTTTTACAAGACTGACTCATTTAAAGTGGGAAAATTATTAAATGTCATATTTTTACATCAGTTTTTGACAAGGTGACATTTTTTGTCTTTAGGATCAAAAGTGCAAGTTTTTTAATGAATCTTAAATAAAACCCACAAAGCTGACCTCAGAGTGCTGGGAGGTGAGAACTGGAAATAATCGTAATGTTTTTTTCTGTTTCCCACCAGGTTTTACTTACTTCTACAAGGGGAAGGAGTACTGGAAGTTTAACAACCATTTCCTCCGAGTGGAGCAGGGCTACCCGCGCTCCATCCTCAAAGACTTCATGGGCTGCGAGCTGACGCGCATCGACCCCGGCCGCCCGCCGGTCGGCGACGGCAACTCGGACGTGGTGATCGAGCTGGACAACGAGGCCAGCACGGTGAAGGCCATCGCCATCGTCATCCCCTGCGTGCTGGCGCTGTGCCTGCTGGTGCTGGTCTACACTGTGGTGCAGTTCAAGAGGAAGGGCACGCCGCGCCACATACTGTACTGCAAACGCTCCATGCAGGAATGGGTCTGAAACTTAGGGGGGTGAGGGGGGGTGGGGGTGGCGGGACGAGGGTGAGAAGAAAAACCAGGACAACGACCCTCGATTTTTTTCGCAGGGGAGGAGGACAACTAACTTTGGACATCTTCATTAAAAGACTGCCTCCTCTTGGGTGGTCTGATGGGTTCATTCAGACCTGCAGTAACAGCCAGAAAGTCTGACTGATCCGTCACACAAGGCGATCCCAGAACTTCACGCTGCCCCCCCCCCTCCGGCCTTTTTAACAAGCAGAGGAGCAGAGGGGATGTTTTGCTGGAGAGGACCTTTGGTCCAAGTCCATAAACATGAAAAAAAGAATTTAAAAAGAAAAAAAGAGGGTCAGCATCACTTTGTTTCTCAGAAACTTGACTTCCGGTCATCTTTTATTTCTCTGCCCGTCCGAGGGAGGACTTTCAGGGGGGGGGTCACGCTCTTCCCACCGGGGACCGCGTCGTTTTGTCATATCAGGTCGTCGGGGGGGAAACAATACTTTTCTATTTTCTAATCCGGATGCCCCTCCTTCACATTCTTATGCCACTCTTCAAAAGCTTCGAACCCGTTCCTCTTTCAATTTTTTCTTCTGGTTTTAATTTCTGATTTAAAAAAAAAAAAAAAAAAAAATTCATTTGAGAAAGGATGTCCTCACCGTTCCCTTTAAAACACCCGTGAGAAAAAACTAAACCAAATGACGTCAGTTTCTCTCCAAAGAGGATCACTTTTTTTATTATTATTATTATTATTATTATTATTATTTTTGGGGTATTTTTTGAGTTCTTCTTTCCCTTTTCTCTGGATCCTGCAGCGATTAAGAGTCAGGGAGCTCTGACTGTTGTGGCAGTCTGTTTGAGAGACAGGGGCCAAATTATTCTGCAATATTTTAACTCGCCTTAATTATAAATCATGCTACTTGTGCTTGATTTTACTGTTTTTGGGCTTTTCTTCAGTGTGTGTTTGTTTTTTTTTGGCTTTGTTTTTTTATTTGTATACTGCTTTTGTTTGTTTTTAAGAGGAGCTAAATATGTGCTTCTTGTGATTTTGGTATTTTTCTGGATTTTATTATGTTACCCAGAATCCTCAGCACTGGCTTGCTGAGCCTTTCTGGACTTACAGTAGGATAAGCCTGTATTGAGAATAATGTATTGTACTGTCGGAAGGTTCTGGAGTAAAAGCCACTATTTTTGTGTGTTGAGATATTCGTTTACTGTTACTTTTTATTAACTTCCACGCAACAGACACCCGGGGAGGCTAATAAGCGTTCATCCAGCACGGCCGCTTCGTTCGGTCACCTGCGACCCAGTCGGCTGCCTCGGTTCAGAGATCTCACAGTTTCCCAGAATGCTCTCGTCTCGTAAACCGAGGACCCACAAAAAGCGAGACGAGTCCAGCTCAGTGCCTGTGTCAACGTGCATGCAAGCATTTACTGTAAACACAACCGGTTCTGCTCAACGCAGCTTTGGATCCCCCCCCCCCTGCCTTTTTTTTAATAACCGAGGAGGAAGTTTCCTCTTCGAAATACTGTTTGTTCGTTTTCATGATCACATACTGGTTTTTTCTTTTCTTTGCTGTTTTCTGGTCAGAACAAATTGGACGTCTCACAATGATTCTTTATGTAAGACTCTGGGACGACAGAAAAATCCTGACTGAATGAATAAAACTGATCAATATATGACGAAGAGCTGCCTTCGAACTCTCTGCTCATCTTTTCACTCCTGTTTTAGAAGTTTGTGTGTGTGTGTGTTGAGTGCAGCTTTGTACGACGGTGTCTTGTCGGGTTGTTTGATGGCGTTTTACGTTGTGGTGATGTCTGGTTGGAGCACAAAGAAAGAAAATCTACATTCCCGTTGCTAGCTTTTTATTTAGCATCTGAACTCTCTAACGTTAGCGTTAAGATGGAAATCTCCTTATCATGTCACAGTCGGGTTTCCATTGATGTTTTTTATTTATTTAGAAGATGTGAATAAGGAAGAAAAAACATTTATATTCTGACTTGAGATGCTTTTTTTTTTTCAAAGACGTGATGTGCATCGGGTTCATGGAAACACCTGCCAATGGTTAAAGTCGCCAGCTAGATTGAAGTATGACCTGCAGTTGGATCATCCAACATGGCCACTACTTATGTTTAGTAAGCGTACGATGGTCCAACTCTACTCTCCTGAAGTTGTGAGTAGGGCTGGGTGATAAAAACAATCAATCATCCCATTTGTAGAAGCAGCTGTGTATCCCTCCGTGTATAGCTGTGTATAAGTTTGGACCAAGTCATTAATTACCCACATCTTTCCCATGGATCATTGCCATCACAATAGCTGGCAAGAGATTAGTATTATTTTAGAGGCTGATGTGGAAACAAATCTGTTATATCGTAGCAGGTTAATGGAGAAACGGAGCCGGAACATGCAGATCATCCAGCAACCCACCAATCATCAGACGTCAGAGTCGGCTCAACAATCTCATCAATCACTGTTTTACTGAGACTCATTTCACACAAAGTAGTGCCGAGTTTTGTTTAGGCAAGGCAAGGTTATCTGTCCAGCACATTTTCAGGTTCAAAACAATTCAAAGTGCTTTTCATAAAACATTAAAAGCATTACAGATAAGAAAAAAAACAGCAGCTAAAATTACAATAAAATCATTTAAACACAAAAACAATCATTAAAAAGATTGAAAGCAAGAGAAGTTAAAAGTTTCCTGCAGGTTTCATGCATAGATGCATGAGAACAGAAATGTTTTTAACC
>JAOXYM010000019.1:18190216-18200768 GCA_028567055.1 Leptatherina wallacei
GCTTTAGCCCGCCTACCTCCGTTAGCTGGTTAGCTCTCGTTAGCTCCGGGTTAGCTTTGTTAGCTCGTAGCTCAGAGTTTGAAGGGTGTCAATCATCCCTACCCACGCTCACAGCCCGCCCTTTAAGCGCCTCCTCATTGCCCATTTTGGGGTTTTCCGGGAGTCACGAGACTCGTTGCGTTGCTAAGATGGCGACGGTGGGAACCTCCCAATGAGCTTCTTCTCAGCTCTTCAGAAACCTCCCGGATACTTTGTCCATTTATTTTACAGTCACTGGTTCGGATCAATTAGTCCACTAACATGTTACATCCCTATAAAATCTGCCAGTTTGTTACATTCATAAGTGAACTTCTAAACCAAATGTTAGCTAGCTAGATCTCGTGACTGCTGTATTCAGGTAAAAGTTACGAAATGGGAAACTTTTGTTATTGTCTGAGATAACTGTTTTGAAAGCTTGTGGAGGTTCTTCTCTCAGAAACATGATTTTCTTTTTGCAGACAGCAGCAACAGCAGGTGTGCTGCAGAAAAAAGGTTCATGATTTAAAAAAAAAAGAAATGCAGCAGGGACACAACAGATGTTTTATTTACACTCGTCAACATTTGATTGATAGGTCTACAGGAGTTTCCTGTCGCGTAACAAAATTGAGTTCAGAGGCTCAAAATCTTCATAGCAACCCAGAATAATGAAATATTGTTGCCAGATAGGTATGCAAGGCTAACATTTGAAGTCAGCACATTGTCAGCGGTAGAAGGTCACGACTGTGAGAGCCACAGAGAGGCTTTCAGCAGCAGCTGCAGATAGCATCTCTGTGCGCCGGGGCTGCAGTCCCAGATGACTCGTCGTCCGTGGCTTTCACCCTTCGCTGTCCTCTGTCTCTGCGGGACTCTCATTAGTGAAGCAAACACATTATCCACATCGGCCTCTCTATAGACAGGAGGAAGAAGGAGATGGAGAACGGGAAGTAATGATCCGCAGTGTCCAGGTAGAATTAGCTCCATTAATCACACCATTGATTTGGTCAGCTGCAGAATGCGACGGCCCCTTCACAAGAGGCACTTCTGAACTTTGGGATACTGACATGGCTCCCTGGCTAACTATAAATGATATGTTTTGATTTTGAAGGAATTATCTTTGTTTTTCTGGGGGCTCTTTCCTCATGCTCTTTGTTTTTTTGTTTTTTTTAGCCTTCAGAGGAATAATCGATACCTGTCTCCTTGTAGATTAAGAAGAATGGAGCTTGAAAGCTCCATCCTCTACTCATCCAGAGAAATGAGACTCAAACCCTGTTTGCACAAAAACTTTGAAGCCCTATACTTTGTCTGACCTCCCGCCTTCCTCCGTGCTCCTTGACCCAGACATTACGCACTTTTCTCATCTTTTTTTTTAAGAGACCAGATTCCTGGGGGAGGTCTCTAAAAGATGTATTAGATTTCAACACAAAGAAGCAACAGAGGCCATCATTATGTATCAATCATCAAAACCAAATACCTTTAAATTCCTGCAGCACATTACTTTCCAACCCCTACAAGACCTCGTTCTTCTTACGGAACAAAGCCAGTGGCAGAAATTTACTGCAGCAGATAAATACTTATTGTTTTTGCTTTCACACATAAACCCTCAGCGTTTCCCTTCAGTCACTCCGATGCTTCCTTTAAAGAGCTTTTGTGTCTCGTATTGCAGCCGAACTGAACCCGTTAGCAGTCACTGCCAACACTGTGGGGCTTAAACAAGCTGGATGACGTTCGGGCCCGCCAGGAATTACTCGCTGTGATTAAAAGTACCTTCATCCCAGAACTAAAGAGGTACATGTTAATTACAGATACACATTTTAATTTGAAAATATTTGTTCTAGTTTTTATGGCTGATTCTTCACAGTTGACCAGTGTGATCTGTGTAAGAAATGACTGGATTAGCCACACCATCTTTAGAAGGTGGCGTCAAGCTGTAACAGTAACGGGGTATGCAGGGCTAGCAAGTTGAGGATAAACTCCACCTCTTCTAGTCACTGCGGCTTATAAAACATACAAGTAGCAACAAGTCTTCCCCTGCAAAGGGCAGTTTAGAAATGAATAAGAGCCATTTGTGGCTCTATGTTTCTTGGGCAGTCTATCAGCTTCGCTTAATGGATTTGGATGTTGAGATTCAATTATAATGTGGTAGGTCACATCTGAATTAATGAGAATTTTTTCTTTTTTTTCCGCTGAAAAGGGAAAACCCTGCCTCTACTTTCATAAGAAGACCATAAATTGCTAATTCAATAAGAGGGCTGCCCAATGCTGTTTTCTTTTAAATGGTGTCATCAATTTTGATTAGATTTTAACCAAAGTTGTAAAAGTCTCTCACTTGCCTGATGACGGGGATAGATGTTCAGGTCCAAGGTTGCTTGTTCTGGCCTCTCAGTGGAGAAAGATTTGCTGATTAAACTGGTTGGTCCAATGGAAAATATGGGAAATTGTCTCGGAATCGTCGTCATTTTTCCTCATTGTGCCATTATGTTCGAAGTCAGGTACTTCTAAAGGATTTCTAGTTCATGTGTCCAGCATTGTTTTTGTGTTTAGCAGAGTGGGCGGGACTTAGCAGCCAGTTTCTATACTATACTACTATACAGTCATTTTGCAGACGCTTTTATCCAAAGCAACTTACAATTACAGCTATTGAGTACACCAGTGATGCTGGAGGCAAGGAGGGTACAGTGTCTTGCCCATAACGACAGTTGACTGGGATTCAAACCGCCAACCTTCAGGTTATTGGACAACTTGCTCCACCACCTGAGCCACTTACGTCCAGGAAAAGGGCATTTTGAGGCAATATGTTATCACAGGTGCAGTTTTCTTCTTACCTAAACTCTTTCATTTCAGTCCTTTAACATCTTAGCCAAGAAATAATAATGTGAATTCTTTATTTGGTCCTTAAACAAAATGTTACAAAACAACCAAACGCAACAAAAGAACCTAATATTTACCACTTATTACTGCGATATGTCAGAATCATTGTAGTGCAAACGGTATCCACCAGGGGGCAGAGTACAAGCGTCAGATTTTAAACAACTGGGTACTGAGCAAAGTTTTTACCATAAAATGATGCAATAGGTCTCAACGGTATGTATCAAATATGCTACATGCTACGCTAAAGGGTTAAATATCTTAACCAAGTAGTTTGTAATGATAAAGTAGCAACAAAAGAGAGTGAAACAGTAACTAAATAAACATTTTCCAGCCGGTTGTTGGACTTGACTTGATCTCATTCAAGATTCAAGAAGCTTTATTTATCCCCAAGGAAATTGCTGTGCAACAGTTACAGTAATAATATAGTACTATAGGGTAAGATAGATAGATAGGTAACATAATAAATAAACTTGCAGCTAACTAAATAGTATAAATAGAATATAACAGTAACTAAATGCAGCTGAATGCAATTTACATAGTATATACAAAATGTTCAATTTGCAATATTGTTGGATTAAATATGTGCATTAAAACAATAAGTGATAAAAACCTTGTAGCAGGATAAAAACACAATCAGTAGAAAAACAAGATAAGTGATGAAGTGGAATGAAATGAAATGAAATGGATGATTAGGTCTCAGGGTAAAGTGTCTCCACTGTCTCTCTTACGGCCAGAGGTAGAGGAGTTAAATAGTCTGATGGCTGCAGGAAGAAAGGACTTCCTCCAGCGTTCTGTGTTACACCAGGGAGGGGGGGGGGGCCTGTTGCTGAAGGTGCTGCTGCTGGAGGTTAGCCCCTGGTGGAGAGGGTGAGAGTTGTTCTCCATGATACTGTGCAGTTTACACAGCATCCTCCTCTCAGACACCTCCAACAAGGAGTCCAGTTGGACCCCCAGGACGGAACCAGCCTTCCTTGATGATCCTGCGGATCTAGTTGACGTCTGCTGCCCTCAGCACACAACACCAAGGACGTCAGATATGCAGCGCCATCCTCTGACCGATTCCAACCTCCAATTGTTTGACCATTAAATGTTTAAATGGAATTCACGACACTGTTTCTCTGTGAGGTTATTTTCTTGGGCTGAGTTGAAAATACAGTAAAAACGTTGTCTACGATACTATGGATTATATTTATGTGACTGTTTTACATTGAGCTGTGACTCTGGGGTGAATTAAATTTAGGGAAGTTGTTTTTTATTTATTTTTTTTATATAAAAATAAAATGGAAAGATAAAATATTTATAGTAACCCCGAGGATTTTCCCCTCAACCATGGACTGTTTCCTAACAGCGCCGTAGTAGAAATAGTAAACTTCAAATCTAAGATTGGGTGGAATGATCCTTTACAACGGTTGCACAGTTACTTTGACTACTGAGAGTTTGTATTTTGACCTTTTTCCTACACGTGAAAGCACGAGCGTGAGATTATCCCACAAGCAAAAAATACCATTTATTATTTCCTGCTCTGATTTCACAGTTTCCTCCAACTGTCATCAAAGTTCCTCGGCAGGAGACACTGGAGACGTTATTTTCATGTTGAACGCCACCATTTCTGAAAACCTCTGCAACACATTTGCTATATCAACACACCCATGACATTTTCCCCCTAATTCTCTCACTCGCCGGCATTGGTGATTATTTTTGATGAGGGAAACTCTGTATCAGGAAGTATTAGATATTTCCAACAGAAGAGAAGCTGGCTGCATGAATACCCACTTGCTCTGGACTTTGTTTTGGCGATATGACCATGATAGACCCCAATTTGTGTCCAGAGACAATTTTTTTCCCTGTGTTCAGTAGATTTTTATTTTTTTTGCTGATTGCTCAGGCAATTACGATAAGATCTGTGGGATTTTATGAGCCTCAGTCAAACACATCTACATCTTTACCATCTAAAACAAACAGCTTATTCTCAAAAGTAGACATACGTCTCTAAGGAGTACGTAAGTAAAGGGAAGTGCGGGTTAAAATAAAATGACAGCAGGCTGAAAGACAGAAATGACTGTGGGAAAGAGAGGGAGCTCCCTGAAGCAGTCAACTTGATGTAAATGGCTCTTTACAAAGGAAGTATGGGCTTTGGCCTTGTAACACGAAGTGCGTGTTATGTATGCTGTTCAGTATGATCACAAAGGAACTGACCAGGAGCAATGAAGAGGAGCACTATGTTATTCTTGCATGATATACGGTCAGTGGCCTGAAAAGCCTGAAATATGTTTCCGTGCATGTGTGTGTGTGTGTCTATGTCTGTGTATATGTGTGTGTGAACATGGATGTGCTTCAGTATGACTCAAAGGCATCCTGAGGTGTTGCCATTTGTTTGCTTGTGTATTTTTGTCCGCATTCAAAGTGCTTTATAGTGGAATTACGTAATTTATTCTTGGCCTAAAAAACTAAGTCCACCCCCACAGCTTTCCATGTAAATTGAAAGAGAGTAAGCAGCCAATCAAATGCATTTTATAAATTGATAATCATCAAGCATAACCAAAAGCAAAAGATTTCTGCAGTTTACTACTCTGGAACAAGCGGAGACACATCAGAAATTGTTGCTCGGAGGAGTTTTAAGGACATTTGGAGTCTGTCATTCAACTGTTAAGCCTCTCATTTTTAGCCTCTCTAGGGCTAACGCTGGCATCTCTTTACTAATGGACAGTGGGTATATCCGATTAAGTCAATCAATAGTTTAAAGATGCTAATTGTAAGCCTCTCTAGTGCTAATACCAGCAAGTCCTTGCTAAGAGACAACAGAGGGTACGTCCAATCACGTGGGTCACCAGTTTAGAGGTGCCCACTGCTGGCCTCTCCGATGCCAACACCAGCATTTCATTGCTAACAGTCAATGAAAAGTCTAACTAATCCAGGGGGGTCGCCGGTTTAGAGATGCTAATGGTTAGCCTCTCCTGTGCTAATGCCGGCATCTCCTTGCAAATACAACAACACTATATCTAAATAAGTGGGCCACCAGTTTAAAGATGCTAATTGTAAGCCTCTGTAATACTAATGCAAGCGAGTCCTTGCTAATAGACAATAGAGGACATGTCCAATCCAATGGGTCACCAGTTAAGAGTTGCCAACTGTTGGCCACTCCAATGCCAACACCAGCATCTCCTTGTTACTAGACAAAAAGTCTATCTAATCTCTACCTATCTACCTGCTTAGAGATGCTAACTGTTAGCTTCACCAATGCTAACACCAGCAAGGAGACAACAGAGGGAATATCTGATCCAATTACCAACTAAGAGATGCTAATTGTTGGCATGTCCTGTGCTACAGCTTGCATCTCTTTGCTAAGAGACAGTGGGTGTATCTAATTAAGTGGGTCACCAGTGTAAAGATGCTAATTGTTACCCTCTCCAATGCTAACACCAGAATCTCATTGCTACTAGAAAACAGAGGGTATGTCTAATGGGTCACCAGTTTACACATGCTAACTTCTCCAATGGTAACATCAGCATCTCCTTGTTGATAGTTGACAGAGGGAATAATCCAGTGGGTCACAAGTTTACACATTCTTATTGTTAGCCTCTTCATTTCTAATGCCAGCATCCACTTGCTAACTGATAACCAAGGCTGACGTTATTTCTCTCCCCTGCAGCTTCTATTATAATTATATATATACCAGGCAGATTATGCTAATTAGACAGTTTCGTCACTTGCCGACTTCTAGTGATTCATAGGACAGCCAATAGCTGCTTTTTTTTTTTTTTACTGAGGAGTTGAATCAGTGGCCTCTCTAATCAGGGGCGGGGGTAAATCAGATTTTAGGGGTGGCCCGTGCTCCCCCAGGCCACCCCTTAAATTTGTTTTGCCCCCCAAGTGCCACCCCAAGAATAAACAATCAAATATATTCCGTGTAAAACCGACCATTATCTGGTAAACCTCATATATCTAATTGCAAATGAATCCAGCACATAATGAACATAGATGTTGATGTTCTACACCAGGGGTGTCCGGTCCTCGAGAGCTACTATCCAGCAACTTATGCATCTCTTCTCCAACACACCTGAATCAACTGGCTCAATTCTCTCATCCACATGTCATTCAGCTCTGCAGACCTGATAACAAGACATTCATTTGATATTTAGCCTTTTCTCAGTGATCGATCGTGACATATTTAGTACCAGTGGATTCCTTGTATTGTGGGGATTGTGAAGACGTCATCGTCATTGCTCTATCTGAAAAACTAAATGCAACAGACCTCAAAAACTTAAATGTTAATACCAAATGATCTCCCATGATTTTACAGATGGGTAAAATGAAACGGGAGAATATTCCAACTTTCAGGTCTTAATAAATTATGAATAAGACTATTTTTAACCTGCTGTTGGTGCATTTGAGTAAAATATGACAAAAATTACTTTATCTTGAAAAAGGGCTTCTTTATAATTATTACTTAATTATTGAATTTAATGGATTAATTAGAAAAAATAAAGTTCTCAGGTAGCATGAGTCAGAAACTTGTCCAGTCTTCATGTTATAAGATACAAAATAAATCATCTGCTTTGAGCAGATTTAGCTAATCCTGCTTGACATGGACGACACGGAGGTCCACTAGAGATTGTAATGCTAACACAGATCTGAGACAACACATGATGCAATAAGTATCTGAGTTAGACGCATTTCTGCCCAGATAGAGGAAGTTGCTGGCTTCTCATCCACCACCACCGGCTACTCAGTTTCCAGTGGGGGCTTGGATCAGTAGCTAGCTTTGGGATGGATGCCTTGCACTCAGCTGTCTTTAATTTTGACCCGTTTATGGCAAAATTCTGGTGGCCCCTTAAACTGCTCCCCAACGATGTAAAAGACTGAATCATAAAGAAAATTACTTTAAGTTACTGTTGACGTCGTGGTTCTTCAAACTACGGTGGTGTGTATTAATTTGGTACATTGCTTAGTTAAGCCGGGCTATAACAGAAATTACTGCTTGTCCTAGTTTTGAACTCAGGAGCTGTCGCATATTTATGTTATGATCTGGCTCATTGGGCCACAACATGAAATCCTAATATTGTTTATTAATAAAAAAAACAACCAATTTATGATGACAATCTAAAACAAGAGCATGTGGGTGAATGCTACCCAGCAGCAGCAGCAGTGATCTACCAATTAGTCACACCAGGTGACTCATACATTACCCTCACAGGTGCAGCCAATGAAGCTAATTAACGGTTGTGCTCATGCTCCACTCAGACTCCTGCACTGCCAATGCAAGGCCAAGACTGCAAAGCAATAACCCTTCAGCTCCTGTGAGTATCTTCCTTATTTATTCCTGCCTTTTCTTTATATTAGAAATGAAGAAAATGCAAGTTTCTTATTACATAAAGTGTCATAAATAAGGTTTCTGTTCAAATTCTCAACACCATTAAACGGTGTGCTCCTCATCCTCATTGTTTCTGCCCCTGGAATATGAGCTGCAGGGTGGGGGGGGTTGTGCACCTTTTCTTCATGTCTGCAACAGTTCTTTTTTTCTTTTGGCTTGAAGCCTTGGTGCTTGGGCTCTATAAGGGTAAATTAGTTTAGAAATGGTGCAGTGGCACCACCAAGTAAAAGGAAACAAACGGCTGTTTTTTATGCGTTTTGCTTCAGCAGATCTCTGCAAAGCAGAGCAGGCACTTCTTTAAAGGGTTGCTGCTGTTTTATCTGGAGCAAAATGCACTGCAGTAAATATCTTTTTGTTTTTTAAGTCCCTCTCATAAACGCATTCTCTTATTTTTCCCTCATTGTCATGTTGCTTTTCTGCCGGATTGTATAACAAACTCCTCATTCTGAGGATCAAAGATCCCTTCAGATGAGGCCCGGATGTACCCGCACTCATTAAGGCTTGTTAATGCATCATGTCAGAATGGACTCAATGTGACATTATCAGTGATGATGTATGGGATTCAAACCCTTCTGCCCTCTCAAGCTCTCAACTTGGGTGCAACTTTATGAATCAATTCAAGACTTCATAATGGAATTTTCATTATTAATGAATCTGAGCCAGACATGATGAAACTGTGGCTGTGCACCACAGATGGCTCTGTGTTGAGGAAGCATCAGTCACTTTATAAAAAAAGAGCTGCTACTGTAAGCTGGCTCTGACTCAAAGTTTTCACCTGTGAGGGAAAAAAAAAACATCTTTCCAGCGTGGAGCAGAGCTGCAAAACGTCCTGCTCAGCAGACGGTGTGTATTTATAGCGAGTGGCCGAGCTAGCGGTGAGTGGCTGTTGGTCTCTGACAGAGTTACTTAGCAAACCCCCGTGGGCTCAGACTATCTACCCCCCCCTTTTTTTTTTTCCCCCAGGGAAGTCATTATAGAAGTGGATTACACACGACAGCAGAATCTCATTTCTGAACCTCTCAGGAGCTGAAACGTTTGGATTAAAATACTCCGAATGTAAAACATATAAAGTTGCACTCAATTTATGAGGCTGTGCACGGTTTCATCTTGGACTCTGTGGCTTGCATCTATCAGACTTTGAGTCATATTTCATGTTTGAAAGAATCTTAGATCCTGATCTCATTTAATCTCTTGTTTTTATCCTATCACACGATGGATTAGACCTTATTTTTTTTTCATTATTTGTAAAATTTCTGAGATGATTAAAGAACCGAGTTCTCTTTTTCTCTGGACTTGGGATTTCAGGCTTCGCTGATGCCAATTCAAAACAGTTTTTAATACAGAAAGATGAGTTTGAACATGGACTGCTGGGTATTTTTAAAGCATCACCTTGGAAAATAAGTTGGGTTTCTTTCTTCTAGTATTGTTTTTACAGGGCAATGTATTTTATTATACAGTCAAATACACAAAAATGTATCTGTTATAGCATTTATTTCAACTCTTTTCTTTTCGCTCGTTGGGAAATGTGTTACAGATGTAACTTGCAGTGATTACCAGCAAGGTAAAAATCCATCTGTACAGGTTTATTCTACATGGCTTTGGTCAAAACACAAGTAATTAGTCCACACGGTATAATTAGCAGGAAAGAAAAAAGGCAAAGAGTTAGAATTCAACACGGTTAAAAATGCCTGATCTGAGACCTGAGAGGGTATTTAAAAGTAGGCGTGGAGAGCAGGAACGGATCAATAGTGGAATAATAATGAACACAAAGTTAAATAATATTGCTTTTCTTTTTTTTGCCAAAGAGGAATTTTTACTACTAAGCACAAAAAGCCCAAATAAGCTCAGCACAGCAGTAAAGAAATGTTGCCTCTTTTAATAAGACCACAATGAGGTAAAACATATAGGAATCGGGGAATTTGTGGTCTGAGCAACACGGCTAAACGTGAGCCAAAGTTCCTTGAAATCTTCTGTTGGTTCGGTCTTATTTTGCCCTCCTGCAGTAATAAGAGAAAACATAGTGGCCACTTTTACACCGTTTATTACACACAGTAAAGGAGCTCGGTGTTGTGTGGAGGATCCATGTGCAGCCACAACAGCTTGGTACCCCCTCCTCTTTATGCTGCTGTGCCTGGTAGCATTTTAACTGTGGGGTGGCACCAAACTGCAACCTCCGGCTTGGAAACATGAAATCTATGTGGAAGTGCCAAAACCTGCAGTTCCCCCCCTCCTCCACTAGGTGCTGGCTGCAAAACAGAGCAGATCCCCATAGACTCCCATGTTAAAAAGACCAAC
>JAOXYM010000019.1:18210873-18223718 GCA_028567055.1 Leptatherina wallacei
AGCCTTCAGCTATCAGGACTCTCTTATGGAACCAGCTCCCAGCTTTGGTTCGGGAGGCAGACACTCTCTCTACCTTTTAAGATCAGGCTTAAAACCTTCCTTTCTGATAAATCCTATAGTTAGGGGTGATTAGCCATCCCTTAGTTATGCTGAATACGCAGAAGTGTTCATTTACATGGAAAGTCCCTTCTGCTGCTGTTTCTGCTCAGACAGCCGTACAATTCTGCACACGTCAAAAAGATCTATTCGGTTCAAACATGCGACGCATTTAAATGTACAACATGATTGGATTAATGGGTCTGATCCAGGTGGCTGTAAAATGAGCCCAAATAATTGCTCATTCCACACAAGCGTGATCATCACGAGTTCTACATCGTTGTAAAGATCAGGCTTTCCAACGATGTTAAATACAACACCTGCTGGTGTCATTAAAGGGGAGAAATAATGGAGCAAACACAAACTTCTCTACTTTTTGTGCTCAGTTTATATCAAAGTATTGATTTAATATTGATTAAGATGGCACCTGTTAAGAGCAGGAGCTGCTTTACAAAGAGAATTCACATTGTTTTCCTTGACATGTTACTTAGAGAACAAGAAAGAAAAAGGTTTGGCGGGACTCCTAATCAAGCACCGACATGTTTATCGCTGTGTTGCAACGTCTTTGATTTCCAATATTACCTCCACACATTTCAACGGGTGGAAAGCAAACAGTTTATTTTACTGTGGATGCTGTGATGTACGACAAACTCCCAGAGAGAGACTGAGCGACGCTCATTCACACCCTTTTTATACATGTAAATTAGCTCGTACAGGCAGACGAGCATCATCCCGGGGGGGGGGGGGGGGGGGGGGGGGGGGGGGGTTAGTGCGGGGATAATAATTTGAGATGTGAAGAGGTCTTCCTCCGTGCTAATTGACTCCAGCCCCAGTTGACAGTTTCCCAGCCGGGTTCCAGTGGAGAGTTGATATTAATGTCATAGCGAGGAAGCAGGATAGGCGCTCGGAGACGGCAGCAGAACTAGTTCTTGATTTGTTTCACGGCAGGGAAGGAAATTGAATGAGGTCTCCAGCTTTGTGTGTGTGTGTGTTTCCAGGACCGTGAACACATCATGATAATCGGAGTCATAACATTAGCTTCTAGGCGTGATAATATTTGGAGGTGCAGAGTTAGCGAGGAGCTAATGGGAACATAATGACAGCGGGTTTGTTTGCCGAGGGGCACCGTTTGTTTGATGCCTTCTGAGAAAGATTGAAAGGAAAAAAGGAAGCTGAAAACGGAGAATATGGTTATTCTGTCTCTTGTTTCGTTAAACCGATCGCCTCGTTCCATCTTCCGTGTCTTCTCGGTCAGCGGTGATCTACGATGGGTTCAGAAATCAGCGTTTTGATTGCTGAAATTAGCTGAAGGTGAATGTTAAATGGCTACTGAGAGCCTAAATGTTGAGAAGCATCAAATTAACCATTGATGATGTGGTGGAAAACTCAAGATTGAGGGCGTTTTTTAAATTTCAATCAGGACATTTTTACCATGTTACTCCACAAAATCCAGTCCAATCATTGAAACTTTCCCATGTTCTGCACAAAGTTTTGGTTAGTTTTTGGGTCTCAGGAACTTTGTAAAATCTTAACTAAAGAAGGAAAAAAGCCTCCAAAATGTAAGTTTTAGAAACTTTAGTTAACTGGAACGACTTAAGTTTGTTTGAACTCAACTCATCGGCTGCCGAAGACGTCAAAATACACATTTTGCGGTTTTTAACGTATGTCGGCGGCCGCGGGACACTGTGGTGAAGCAAAGTATGTGTTGCGGCGGTTCAGTGAAGGAGTGTTGGAATCGATCAAAGCAGACTTTTAATGCCCAATGAGTTAAATAATCTTAAAAAATGGGAGGATGTTGTCGGGTTTCTGCAAGAAACTTGATCTGATTTAAATCCATGTAAATTAGAGTTGATGTTTCACAAAATCTTTTCATTATTAACACAGATGATTAAGTTAATCTCACTTGGATTAATTTGAAAGTAATCCCTCGATTCTCCTGACCATCGATGGAGGTATTGAGCTTCGACATTGGCCCGTGGGGTCCTGAGATATAACTTCTATTAAAACATCGATAAAACTGCTCAGGTTCCCTTTTTTTAGCTTCTAGTCTTGCACAGTTCCTCATCAGACTTAATTCCTGGGCTGCTATCCTCTGGTTTCCACTAAAAGTAATGTGGTTTTCTTTAAGGACGAGATGACATTCCCATTTTCTGCTGCGTTCTTGGTGAATTTACCCCGACAGTAACGCACATCTTGATTTCCTCTGGAGAAATCTCACGTCTCAGCTTTCTTTTTAGATCAAGATTATAAATTCAGCCCTCGTAGTTGTAAAGATAGTTTATTTGGAGTATTTCATTCAGCTGAGAAAATGGGCCTTCTGGTGAAGAGATTAGATGGACTTCAACAGCATTGTAGCTCCCCACCATCTCACCTTATTTACATTGATTCAACCCAAGTACGCTGATCTATTCCCCCTTCTGTGCTCCATATGACTTAACGTGAGTGACAGGAACTAGCTTACAATAAAATATACTTTATTGAAGCCAACGCTGGACGTGATCAGCTGTGAAGTAAAACGTTGTGCGGTGTCTGAACCCTTCGATGCATCAGTGACCCTGATGGAAATGAATCACCCTGGGTTGTTTTTTTTTTAGCTAACAGCACTCTCGACTCCCTATAGTGACTTCTATCTAATTATTTATAAGTCTCTGCTATATGGATGTGAAGTGTTAATGAGGTGCCCCTCTACTTTAGTCTCCCCTCCCCTCCCATCACCATCATCATGATCATCATCAGCAGCAGCACTGTGATTTAGTAAGGGCTCTAAAAGCGTGCCACGGGCTGACACGTGCCATGAGCTCAGCTGCCAACGAGGCTGCAGTCATTGATTCAATGTGGCTGTGGAGTAGATTTTTCCTCTTTTTTTTTTTTTTTCTGAGTAGCTCATAATAAATTCAGCAGGGTAATGATAGGTGTCTGAGCTCGACATGACTGTTTGTCAGTAATGGCCTGCCATTTGCTCATATGAGTGCACACCAGTATTGCCTCCCCAACATCACTCCATCCCATCTAGATCTGCATATTCCAGGACTCCTTTCTCTGAATTCCTCTCCATCTGCTCTTCCTTCCTTCCTTTTTCCTCCTCTACTCCACCGCCATCCGTCCTTATTGAGGCTATCGCCCAGGCTCATTATGCAAAGTGCTGCTGGCTGCGGCTGAATGCGTCTCTATGGGCTAGCAGTGAGAGCCAGGGGACGGGGTGGAGGATGCATCTGCCATGACACTAATGCACTGACTCAGCGTTCGGTGCTCATTGCTACATGGACTAGACGGGCTCCTCAGAGGTCTGGAAACATAAAAAATAAACACAAAAACCAGGTCTGCAGACAAGCAACGCAAATGCACGGCCAAATTAATTTGGATAGGTGTCTGAAGACGGAGTTTTGGAGAACATATACACATAGACATGGAAAATAAAGCATTGGGATGTCCCTGCAGTCTTCTCTTGTGTTCACAGAGAACTCCTAGATGATGGCCCATTTTCCAACAAGCATCTGGAACACGGCACACCATCGACCCTCCAGCCACCCGTCCTCCGCCAAGATAAAATTTAGTTCCTTCCAACAGCATCTTGTGTTTCCCGGAGCTTTATCTCCCTCCCATCACTGTAAATTGCCTCCTTTTGTGAAATATACAGTTTGAGACAGAGGAATTCTTTGAAACACACACACTCGCACACACTCTGGGGGGATTTTATGGGGATTCTGGGAGTGCTGCAGCTGTCGTCCTAACAATGATAAATGGCAGACAGACAGTATGAGATGGTTTTGTCGTTGCTTGAGTCGGCGTCGATTGTCCCCCTGAGCAGAACCATGATGACGCTTTTAACGGCTCAATCTTCATCGACTTCACGGGTAGAGCGTGGTTGGACATGTGCGCCCAGATGTGGGTAAACATTGTTTTTTCTGTATTCTCCCATTCCCATGGCCTCTCCGTCCTCTTTGACATGCATCTCAATCGGTCTCTTAAGTGGTTTTTTTATTTATCTTTTATTATTTTTATTCCTTTCTGCTGTTTGATATCAAGGCCATCTTAATGAGAGTCTTCCCCCCCCCCTTGTGCAACTCCTGCTCCAAAAGCAACATGGAGGGAAAGATGTTGTAGGTCAGCAGCAGGCTGTGGGAGAGAGAGAGCTAAACATGCCCATATATTTTAAAAGACATTTTGTTTAAAGACTATATAACTTTCCAACCTTGAAACTCTGCGTTTCTGGCTCGTTCGATGGCCTGGGGGCAGGGAAAGTGTTCATTGGCTTTTGAGAGGAAAAAACATATTGTAAAAACCGAGCAATTAAAGGCGCGTTATGTAACTTTCCGACCTTAAAACTCTGCATTCTGGACTCGTTTGATGGCAGAGTGACATCTATTATGTGCATTTCTGGAGTGGAACGCTGTCCAGCAGTGTCCCGAAGCTAAGAAACCACACTATATGGGCGACGTTACTGGAGGAAGAGCGAGAAAGGAACGGAGCGAGAGATGAGACGAGAGTCAAGATAAAACTGTCTTCTACTAGCTGGAGAGATTTTGCGGTACAGGATGGATGCAGGATTAGCCGTTTAAAAATTTGCCAAAACTTTGTAAGTGATGCATTATTTGTTCTGCATTAATCCTACATTTCTTTATGAGAACTGACTGATGCTCTGCAGTCAGGTGCTGTTTCGGTTCAGCTGCACCTAAACATGCCATCCAGATGTGCGTAACGGCTGCGTCTTTCCACAAAACGAGCGTGCATGTCGGCGCCATCCTCTAACTGCTCGTTAAGAATCCAAGTAAGCACTGTGAAGTTGACCACTAGGGGCTGGATGACCAGTCTGAAGTCTCAAGTTCAACCTGCTGTCGTCAATTGACAAAAGCTATAAAAACCAAAATAGTATTTAGGGCTTATTACAGGGATTGGGTCATGACTAGATTCTATATTTACAAATGCAACCACTCTTCCCATCAAAGGCCAGTCAGTTTTAGCCTGTTTGGGCCAGTTTAAGCCATAGACCTTGCAGAGAATCTGTTGGAGCAACTGGCCACTCTACATTCAGATTATACCCACAGATAAATATGTTTAGCAGCAAGATGGCGTTCAAATGGTAAAATGGGTGCAACGTGACGCATCACAATAAACCCAATAAGAAAAAGAAGACATGTGAAAAGTGTTCAAAGCTCCACCAACTGCAAGACCAAAGAAAACAACCTCCATATAAAACTAAGGTAAAAAGAATGAATGAATAATGTCTGAGAGAACTAATGCTCCACTTGTCCGGTTTGATAACGGCAGTAGGAGCAAAGCTGTTTCTGTAACACTTACCTCTGTCTTAGGGAAGAAGCTGGAAGTCGGTGTGAACCAGATGGGAGTCATTTCAGAGTAGAAGGAGCTATCTGCCGTAGCTGTCTAGTTTCTAGGATGCTGATAAAAGCTGTGAGTCAAGAGGACCATATACAGTATTTGGCTTCAGATTTTCCTCCTTTAAAGACGTGCGACCGAACCCCAACACCAAGGATAAAGATAAAACTTGAGGGATAGCAGCACTTGGCTTTTGAATTCTGGATTTTATTTTTCAGCCTGGCTGGTGTAGTTGTGTTTTGGTTGGCACCACTGCCTCACAACAAACAGGTTCCTGGTTTGAGTCTTGCCTGGAGGTTTTCTATGTGGAGTTTCATTTGCAACCTGTATAATGTGTAACCTGCCTTCTGCAGCTGGGATAGGCTCAGTTTTATAAAATGCCCATATTTGTGTGGCCATAGCCTAAAATGAGCTTCACATACTTTCAGATTAGCTGTCACAGAAGTGTCTGAAGTCTCGTGTCTTCACCTGCACAATGCAGGAATGCAGCCTGGGTGATCTTGTGCATCTTTTAACTTGAGGCCTTTAACTGATGCTGCAGCAGGAAACATCCACGACCTGCAGGACTGACGTTGGACACCGCTGACCTATATGATCTATGGTAGTTGCTGTTACTGTGTTTACTGCATTGAGTTAAATTCAACAAGTTTATGATATTGAATGTATTAAAACTTGATTGTGACTCATTACATTAAATGAAGGTGGATACTTTTTGCAGTGGACACAGAAAAAACCACGTGAGATGAAGAGGAGGAAATGTTCCCGGCTGACCTCTCCAGTGAAGAGACAGTAAAAACTCATCTGTGTTTGTGTGCTTGGCAGCGGGCGGATCTTGTGCACACACGGCCACGGCGGCCCGATAATATTTTCCAAAGGAGATGATTCTGTTTTTCTTTTTGTGGTGGCTCAGATGGACCTGAAAACTTTTTCTTTTCACTGAAGTAATGGAACAGATGGGATGTGTGTTGTTAGCGCTGGCTCCCAACAGCAGGTTTGCACTCGGTTCCCAGTCCGTCTTACAGGACGGTGATATGAGTTGGCCTCAGGATTGATGGAGGGGAAGGTTCACAGTCATGTGAATTGTTCGGATTTCCATTCAACAACAAGGACTCTGGGATTAACTTGCAGCAGTACAATTACTTTGTGATTTTTACAGGATTTTTTTTTTTTTTTGCTTTGAAGAAAAAAGGCACATTTCCCTGATGGTGGTCTATATGTTTCGCTTTATAAGATGTCTAACTCGTTAAAAGTTCAAAGCAATTACACTGTTTGACACTTTCATGGTTTAAATAGGATTTCAGCTTCATTTGGTTGCCATTAAGTTCATGTTTGACTGATGGTTACATTTCCAAGTGTATAATTTTGTCAGCAGCTTTAGCTGAGGTCACAGACTGTGACCTCACTAAAGACTCAGTCAGCTTCAAATGATTTCAAGTGAGTCAATATTGTCTGACAGGGAAAGTTAGAGCTTGAGAGCGAGGCGGGTGAATTTACGGCACGAACACCGGTGCCGAGTCATTACAGCGCCACGAACAGGATGACATCGTTTCACCCGTGCGCTTTCGTCCCATAATGCAC
Organism: Leptatherina wallacei; assembly: GCA_028567055.1. Classification (NCBI taxonomy): domain Eukaryota; kingdom Metazoa; phylum Chordata; class Actinopteri; order Atheriniformes; family Atherinidae; genus Leptatherina; species Leptatherina wallacei. The sequence goes on from JAOXYM010000019.1 coordinate 18,217,882, forward strand.
AGGCTGCAGAGGCCTGGTTACTCTTCCCCTGCCCTGCAGCGAGTCGACGGCCAGCAGCTGGTGGGGAACCGGGGGGGGGGAGACTCGGAGAAACTCTATTGAAAGTCAATGGAACAGAATGAGTCCTATAGATCCCGTCGGAGGCACACAGCGGGGGGAACAGACTCAGCCTGCCAAATGAACCCATTTAACTATAATGTGTAAAGCCCCAGTTATTGAATCTCCCGGCCACATGTGAGTCAGGATGCCAAACTGCTCTGCAAATCAAATAACTTGTGCCTGACAGCGAGGTTTAGTGTAAAGATGGTAGAGGCTGTTAGAGAGCTCATCATCTGTAAGCCAGAGAAACGGGTCCGCATCAATCCTCCGGATGCTCAGTCAAGAGAGCTTCATTACTTTCTCTGGGACTTACTGCTGTTGGGCAGTAGAGAAAAAAAAAAGTATTATTATTATTACATTTTCCTCAGTGACAAATTACTGCTGTGATGTCTTTCTCGGTTCAGTAGTTTTTGTAGTTTAATTTAAACTGTATTCGGCCCCACACAGAGGTAAAGTTTACCCAGGAACTATCGTTTTCTTTATCCCAATTTGTTTTCACCAGGATCGGTAGTCTGCACCTCAGGTTCACGCAGGCATGCTTCCAGCTCGCAAAGCTGCTATCAAGCAACGATACGGCAGAGATGATGAAGTGGGACAGAGGCGGGGAGGGACCACAGCTTTTACAGGCCGACATGAACGTTGTGTGGAGAACGAGGTGCACCCTCTTTCTGAGGTTTACTGTGTCAGGAAATGATGAAAAAAATCATCTGGTCCTAAATGCAACCTCAGATAAGCAGCAGCACCAGGGATGTCTAACTCTGGTCCTTGAGGTCCTGCAGGTTTTAGATGCTTTCCTGCTCTAACACCCCTGATTCTGGTTTAATGGATCCAACAGTTCTACAAAATGACCCATTAGTTTGAATCAGGTGTGTTGGAGCAGGAAAACATCTAAACCTGCAGGATAGTGGCCCTAGAGGACCAGAGCTTGAGATACCTGTTTCACAGTTTTTCTTTTTAACAGAAAATGATCTTTAATGTAGATGTGACGAATGGAAAAACTAAATCCGCCTCGACCAACATGAAAGTCACGGCGCTATTCCCCCCTCCTCTTTAGGCAGGCGTATTCAGTAGCGTAAAGACGTTTTTAGAGGACGCCGACTTGGCTTCGTCAGCGGAAAACAAAGCAGGTTATTTGGAATCACCGGAGTTGAACCAGCTTAGCTCCAGCTCTGGAAAAAGGATCCTTACTGATGTCTTTCCTCCTTGAATTTGTATTGACACATATCTGAACGATGCAGAGCAGCAAACTGACAAACTTTGCTTTTTATAAAGGCGCTTACGCCGATGATGGAAGGCATTTAAATAAATTTTTTGCATCAAAAAAATACCGAACCGTAAATTTAGTGTATTGTTGCATCCCCGATAAAAATCTCTATAAATCTGAAGTCAAAGTGCTTATTCTTCAAGTGAACTGTAACAAAAAGTCAAGATGCAACACAAATGAACCACCACTGTGTAATGTTTGCATACATACCAAACTGTAGATTTTTGTGGGGAAAAAATTGAAAATAAAAAAAAAAGATTTAAATTATTATTTTTTTCTTTCATAAAAATTTGATGTTTTGGATATCGACACCACTATTGTGTACTATTTCTGTATATAACAAATTGTTGATTTTTTTTTTTAAAAAAAGAAAAAAAAATTCTAAACATTTTTCAATTTTTAATTTTTTTTTTTACTTTATCAAAAAATCGATATTATGGTTTTCAATATCGACACAATATCGTCATATTCCGGTAAATCGATATTTTCCTACACCCCTTTAGTATTTACCAAATTATAATGGAGTCGCTGAAAATGTACAAGGTGGGGGGGAAGAAAGGTGAAATTAATTTCTTTACAGCTGAGGCAACATTCATAACCTTTCTCTATTCCATCATCTTTAGGTGCTGTTATGGTCTACAGCCAGAAAGCTCTTCTGCTTCATCAGGACTGTGTTGTTATGGTTTGATCCGAATTTATTGACTTTCCAGCAACAAGCAATCCCTGAGCTGTAATTACATTTCGTGTCAGATATTTCTGTTGCTTACTGCTGATGTGGAAATATGAGGGTGTCGTTCACCTCAAACCATCTCTCATGGAAAATAACTGCAACCGTCAGTTTGGGAAAAGTTTTGGTGTTTCTCGCTTGTTGTAAGAAGCCTGACAAAACACGCTTGCAGGTCCTTGAACACTTTGAACCCACACATGGGAAAATGCTTAATTTCAAAGTGTAATTGGTCACGAAGGTGAAGACTGAAACTGAAAAGAAGTTTCCTCTCTGAGTTCCCAGGCCGAGAGTGAAACTTCCCCTCAGCAGGATTAACGGGAGAGTATAAAAACAGGTGTCTGTGTGTGTTCTCGTGCAAAGATCTGGTAGTTTTGTCAGACCCTCCCAGCCTGTTGGGCCTGCCTGGAGGTCATGGTTCTGTATCTGCAGTGACAGATCCGTCTCTCTCCTGAAAGCCTGAGCCCCACCGTCCAAAACCCAGCTCTGGTTACTTGAGGGGCTTCCTCCATACTCCGTATCAAAGCAGGAAAGGGGCCCATGTTTCAGACGTTCAGGGGAGCGGCTGAGAGACTGTTTTACTTCTCTTTACTTTGGATACATGTCACTGGTTACAGGAAGGGCTTTTTCCATTAAACCATTTGTTTTGGATTATTCTTGCTTTTGTTGTGAAGGATACAAGAGAAGGTGAAAATGTACGAATTTATTCTGCAACGCAAAGTGTGTGTGTGTGTGTGTGTGTGTGTGTGTGTGTGTGTGTGTGTGTGAGAAATTATTTTACATTCTTTTCAAAAGGCAAACGTTATGTAACTTTGCGCTACTCGTGTATGAAAGCTTTTTAAATCAAATTTGATTGATTGATTCACACATTAGCCTGATTTAGAGACTTCTGCTTTAAAATGACAGAGTGTTGACAGTGTTGTCTTTTAATGACCGAAGGACAAAATTAAAAACAGCCCCGGTGGACAATAGGGTGATTATGGGATTTATTTCCACGGCATGCCTTTCCTTCTGCAGGGGGAAGGTCCTTGTCTGGACTTTGGCTATTTTATCCATCCATCTTCTACCGCTTATCTGGTCCCGGGGGCAGCAGCCTGAACAGGAAGCCCAGACCTCCTTCTCCCCAGCCACATTGGTCAGCTCATCTGGGGGGATCCTGAAGAGATGTAATCCCTCCAGGTGACCTGGGCCTTCCCCGGGGTCTCCTCCTGGTGGGACATGCCCGAGCTTTTGCCTTTTGGCTCAACTCCTCCTTCAGATGGATGCAGAGTCCACATCACTGCAGACATTGCACCGATCTGCCTATCGATCTCTTGCTCCATCCTTCCTTTAACATTGCGTGCACTAATGACCATTATTTGGCCACGAATATCTCTGGCAACTTTTCTCCCAAACAGCAGGATTCACCAAGCGGCTGCTTCATCAGGTCCAACTTGCCAGTACCGGGTCGGACTCCTTTTCCCTTCAGAACTGTCTTAGTTCTTGGTGTCATAGATTCAACAAGGTGATGGAAACATTCCTCATGGGTTTTGCTCCATATTGACATGATAGCATCACATCCATGATGAGAATCTCCCGTTCCACCACATCCCAAAGGTGGAATATTGGACTGAGATGTGGTGACTGGAGGACGTTGGAGTACAGTGAACTCATCATCATGTTGGAGATGATCTGGTGCATTATCCTGCTGGAAGTATCCATCAGAAGATGCTCCACTGTGCTCATAAAGGGATGGACATGGTCGGCTACAATACTCTGGTAGGCTGTGGGACCCAAAGTGTGCCCACACCATTACACCACCAGCAGCCTGAACCACTGATAGTAGATCAGATACAACCAAAGAAAACAGATTGCATCTAATCTTCTCTGTAATTCAGTCAGTGGAGAAGAAAACCTCCTGCAGACTCAGGAAGGGCAGCCGTCTACCTCCATCAGTTGGAGATTGAGAGGACAGGAATGAGGAGCCAATAATCACCCTGGATACCTGCTGAGGAAGAAAAGGAGAAACACAAATTGATAACGAGGTCATACAATTATACGAGAAAGTGAAGCGTATGAGAGGAAAGCCCAGCGCATCATGGGACGTCTCCCAGCAGCGTAAGGGTCACCAAGCCAGCACCAACTATAAGCTTTATCAAAAAGAAAAGTTTGAAGTTTAATCCATAAAAGTAGAGAGGGTGTCTGCTTCCTGGACCCAAACTGGGAGCTGAGAGGGGTCGCAGCACAGAGAGGGGTCTGATAACTGAAGGTTCTGCCTCCCAGTCTACTTTTAGAAACGATAGGAAACCTGGAGTCTGAGATTGAAGCACTGTGTTGGAAAAATCTGGAACTAATGAGATCTTTAAGATCCAATGGAGCTTTTATATGTGAGAAGCAGAATTTAAATTCTATCCTGGATTTAACAGGGAGCCGATGAAGAGAGGATAAACCTGGACTAGTGTTTCTGCGTCACTCTGAGACGCGATGTTCCTAATTTTGGAAACATTACGTTGATGAAAGGTCAAAAATAACTCCAAGGTTCCTCACTGTAGGAAGCTAAGGTTGTAGTTGGGAAGGTTTATCTGAACTTCAACTGTGGAGTCCAACTGGAGGAGCTTATGCCCCAATTTAAATCAATCCAGGGATGAATTTCAGTCATTCTAGCTGATTTTATGATTTTAAATGGAAAACCCCCCCCCCCCCCCCCCCTATAGGGACCACAAACACTCGCATAACTCCCTGTGATCTAAACTATAACCTGAACTAGAACACTGTCCCAAAAGACGAGGAATTTCATGATGACAAAGTCCTGATGACGTTATTCGCATCATAAAATTGAAGGCTGATGCCCTATAACGGCACAGACGGAGGCCTTGCGTTCTTGGATTTATTTCCTCTTTGCTCTCTCTGTGCAGAAAGAGCAGCGCTTTCTTCCAAACAGCGGTGTAATGTCGTGGAACAAACTCCTTCTAGGCTCGGAGCAGCCCATTTTGTCTGCTCAATCTACCAGTCAAAGACTGACAACCAGATTTATGGGTGAAATAAAGGCAGCCGTCGGCTCCGAGTAAACAAAGGAAGTTGAGGAAATTTTATTATAATTTCATTGTTTTTAATAACACAAAACACTTAAAAAGCAACCTGTGCATCCAGAAGTCCTCCTAAAATCTCAGAAGTGCCTTAAAGGGGAACAGAGTAATGCAGCAGAAGGAAGAAAAGAAGAGCTGGAAATAAACTCAGCCATGTAAGATCAGTCGGCCTAAAAGGACAACATGGGAGAGGGGATGTGAACAGATACAACATGAGGTCTTCAAAGAGGCCAAGATGATTTACAGGTGAACAAAGCTGTTATTGGAGGGAAATCAGAGGTTCACAAAACCCTCGCAACAGCCGGCTCATGTTTTTACTCTCAACCTCCTTCAATGTGTCTCCCTTTTCTTCCACGACCTGAGATTTTCTTTTACTTTGTGATGAAATAAAACAGCGAGCTGTATCCTGTGTTGGTTTTATCTGCCGGGATCGTTATCCACCAAAATTCTCATCCAACTCCTTTTTTGTTTTCAACAGTTTTTAATGTTCGTTTTCATTGTCTGTGTAGACCAAGGGGCAACCTCCCGTTCGAAAAAAATGAAGCCTATGTGGAAGTGCCAAAAATTGCAGTTCCCCCCTCCTCCACTAGGGGCTGGCTGCAAAACATAGCAGATTCCCATTGACTCCCATGTTAAAAAGACCAACTTCACAGCAGAAATAAACATGTTTACAGCCTGGTTCAAA
>JAOXYM010000019.1:18472711-18482783 GCA_028567055.1 Leptatherina wallacei
ACACACACACACACTCACACACACACACACACACACACACACACACACACACACACACACACACACACACACACACATGAAGCCATTCACCTCCTGAGCCCCAGAGAGCCACTAATGCAGAAGAAAAAGCTGCCAGTGGAGCAGTTAGCGGTTGCCTCACGCTGCTGCTCTCTAGTTAATACAATTCCCCATCCTCTGTCCTCAGCTTTGAGCCGAAGACACACCGTCCTTAACATGCGCTCTGTGAAGCTGCTTCCCTCAGATAATATACCGAGGTCCTGCAGGACTCTCCAGAGACTCCAGAAAGGCAAGATGTGCTTGTCTGATAAGAGAAAGTGATGTGTACAAGTGTAAACATTCAATAATATCCCCTCAATTCTTGCTTGCTGCTTGGGTCTTATCTGGATGTGACTGGCTGGGCGCTTTTTTTCTCTCCGGTGAAGCTGTCTGTAAAGTCTAATTCGGTCGGGATGGAGACCACATACGAATAAGTTTGGCTGTGCATGACTGGATAAGTGTTCGCTTTGTTTCTGAGCTTTGTTTTCTGAGATGACACCGACTGAATTATTTTCTCTGAAGCTGTCAGTCGGGGCTATTTTTAAGAAACAGGAAGTTGCGAGTGAAATCCATTTCCTCTGAACCTATTACTCAAGAAGAAGAAGAAGAAAAGAAGCCAGTCATTGTTGAGCAGAAAGTTCACATGTTTGAAATTCTTTCAATTTAGTTTGTTCACAGGTGTTTGATAAGAGGTTATTGGAAGTATAAGAGGACAAAATGATAAAAAATAAATAAAAAAAGGCACCTTTTTACAGTTCCATTTGGGATTTTTTAAATCTAGTTTTTAAACCTTTTTTTTAAATTCCTAATTTAATTGAATGATTTAATGTCTTTCATTTTCGCTTGCTCTAATTGAAATTCAAAGCAGACCCTTAATACGTAGCACTCGCACGCCCCGTGAGGGGGAGATAGTGGCTCCTCGGGCCTTTCCGAAGGACGATTATTTGGTTGTGGCCTCATTGGACGTGACATGGAAACTTTGTCTGGGTGAGACGAAGGTACAGACACATTTTTATGTGTCGCAATAAACTCTTCGGCTATTACTGAACACTTCTAACAGTGAAGTAACCATGTAGTCATTTAAGAAGACGACCATCTTCTCTGGGATTGAATTTATGTAAATGTCTAACAAAGATGAACTGATTAAGTTAATGACCTTTAACCTGATTAGCACGACAGCATTTCTCAAACAGAACTCCCTTTTCTCCTGCAAACTCAGCATGAGTTCATAGGCAGGCAAAATAACTGAAACAAAGGATCGAATCTCTGAGCATTGTTGTGACAGTTTGAATGATTTGTTCTCATCTGTAGAGTTTGTTCCTCTTTACCGTAAATACAACTCCAACCACAGGAAATGTACATTAGTTGCAGATGAGGTCAAGAGATGATGCATCATGACATGCACTTCATGGCCTGGGAGAAAAAATTCTTAATTTAATATTTATTATTTTATTAGATTGAGTTTGAATTAATTTGATTGAATGTCATTATATATTTTATTATGATTTAGTTTAGTTTTTTTTTGTATTTTTGGTTAATTTAGTTCATTTGTATTCATTAATTTTTTTTAATTTCGCCTTATTTATTCTATTTTGTTTTAGTTTATTTTCATTTTATCTGAGGTCATTTAATTTAATCCATTTCTTGGCGCGACAGAAATTAATGCAAAAAAAGCAAAACAAAACAAAAAACAACTCAAGATATTTTATTTTATTAGTTACTCATAACTAAAGTGAGTGAACTGAAGTAGCCGCTTAAAGATCTGTTCATTTTTCCTAAACCTTTAGCACCACATAACCAAACAGATGATGCTGTACATGTTTCATAAAGGTAAAGAAAAGAGATGAAGTGGGGGGGAAAACTGATAACAAATAACTTCAACACATTTGACAGTCTCAGGGGCTCCCTGAAGGTGATGGGGAACGGAGATCTCTCCCGTAGTCGACACTGGGAGTTGCTTTTGTTCATTACTTAGTTGCTGTTTGCACCAACTTACACCTTCTTTCCTTAGAATACCCAATCACGAGCGACCCCTGACACACTGAGGTGTCGGTGCTGTGCAGGTTCATGTCTGCAACTTGTTCAATGCGTGTGAGAAGTAATTGTCGTCTAACCACATTAATTGTAAACATTTTGCTGTTTCAAATGGTTGGCACAGAAAAGCTCCACATCAAAAGGAAACCTCGTTAAGAAGTTTGTTTTTAGCTTGGCAAACACTGTCACCGCTACACAGCTGTACAACAGCAGCGTGCGGCTTCAGATGCACGCTCTGCATCTGTCTCCACAAGCAGATACACGCTTGTATGGATATGCAACATGTGCATATTTTTTCATATTTATCTGCCCTCAAACAACAATCGATGCAGAGAAAATGAAGTTTACATTCATGTTGATTCAGATATCTGCTGGCTGCACTGAAAGCCTCGTCGCCTGCAGAGACGTAGCCGTCCGACCGTGGCCGATGGCTTCTCAGATTCTGTAATGTGCAACAGCATACTCCCCCCCCCGCCCCTCTCTCTCTCTTTCTCCCTGTTGCCCCATATTATCCTCTGCTGTGTTACATTAACACACCAGCTTTCAGAAGAGAACTATGTAGAGCTCGGCCGTTGGGTGCAACCAGAATGAAGAATGCACGGATCCACCCTGGGATGAGGTCATCTGTCAGACCCTCTTCCAGCGCTGCGAAGCACCAGCGATGTGGCCAAAATAACATCACTTCCTGCAACATCTCTTTCAGCAGTATCAGTTTTTTATGCTCCTCCATCCTGCAGGAAGTGGCGGATGCTGCGCGTTGCTTAACTCTGTTATGTTGACACTTTCCCGCTCGCTCCCTGTGTGCAGTTGTGAGCTCTTCATGAAGAATGTTAATCACCTCAGAAACCTTTTCTCAGCATTAGGAGGGGGAGGGGAGAGGGGGGGGGTCATAATCTGGATAAATAGTTTCTGGATGGAGCGTAGTTAAGATCATTAGCAAAAGATTTGGGTTGCAGATGGGGAAGAAATTGCATCCTCAGTAAGTTTTCTCCGCTATTAGCAGAGATGCTTATTGACTAAATGTTGTCAGGCTGCACCTTCGGCTGTAATTAAGTTCACAGTGTGTTGGCTGAAGAGGACCTCTCTCTCTTTCTCTCTCTTTCTCTCGCCCTTTGTTTTCCATTTGTCTTTGCATTATGCTGCTCTGATCCTGCCAATAAAAGTGCAACCCCGCATTGAAATCGGTCGGTGACTCAGTGGTTGGTAAATTGCGAAACAAAACAATGTGTCGTTATGAAAACTGGGGCTGAGTTTCAGTGCTCCAACCCTGACAAAAATGATGAAATCACCGCCATCGGGGGAGGTTCTTTCAGCTGTTTTATTTAGTAAAGAACATAAACACAACAAAGATCTGATAGAGGGTTGATTTAAGTAAAAAAAAGAAAAAAAAAGAAATCATCTCCAGCTGTTGACAGGTCCCCTTTTGCAGGATGGATCAAAATTTGTAAAGGAGCTATTTTTATTTATTTTTGGGTGTTTTTTATCTATATTTGCCACCACAAATATAAAATGTACTTGATATTTTTTCATGTCATTGAGTTGATTAGTCTTCCCTGAAGAGAGACGCATCATCATCCGGACTAAATGAGCTCAGCATCACCAAACCTTCTGATTAATGGGAAATGTCCACCTGTGCATTCACTTTACAGACAACAGCAGCCATCTTCCCAGATCCGTGATGTCATCCATCCATGATGGTGGAGATCTGCTCGTTTTCGTCATTCTCATTTTATACAGTGACTCCCGTTTCTCTTTTTTAGTTGTAAATCGTCTATTTTCAGTCACATTGTTTGGAGTTTTCCGTCTCAATGCTTTGACGTGTTGCTCGGTCAACCTGTATGTTTCCCTTTTACAACCTTCCCATTCTGTTTGTACTTACTCCGAATCGTACACACAGCTGACTGTGGACAGCAACACTGGGTTTGATCGACCTTCTTGAAGGAGTTTGTTTCCACGGAGAACCGTCTTGTTGGAATCGTGTTTTCTGCCAATCAGCAGGTGCAACGGCTCATAAAGCTCTTGCCTTTTTTTTGTTTTTTTTTACATTTGCATTTGAAGCCTAGTGCAGGCTTTTGTTTTTTAATCCAAATTAAAAGATGATTCTATCATTTTTCCTGCATTTAATCTGAGAAACGAAAAAAAGAAGAAACAATTAAATAGAAAAATGTCAGGCAGTTTTTGCAATTAAATTGAAACATTAAATAAAATTTGATCATATATGTCATAATTTTGTTTTTAACATGTTTTAAAAAAAAGCTAAAATAACAAAATGTTAAATTAATTGATAAAATAATATAAAAAACATAATTCTCCTTCTTTTTCTCTTTTTCTTTCAAAAGATATTTATTTATTTATCTTTTCCAACACATAAAAGCCTTATTAACGGTGATTCCATTATTTTTGCCAGATGTTCCTCTTTATTCAGAAAACTCTAAGAACCATTATCCGCTAAAGAAGCTCTTTATTCCTTTCAGGATACAGTATTAAAGCTGTGACTGTACTAAAAAGCCTCAATAAGATGGTTTTCTACCTCTTTGTCTAGTTACAGCCCACAACTCTGTCCTATTTCAACAGGAAGCATCATAGTAATGAATAAAGAGGCTCTAATGATCCATCTGTGTTTTTGAGCTGTGATTCTCCTGCATCCTCAGATTATCCGAGGCGAGGTAAAAAGCCGCGGTAACGTACGAACGGTGCGGCAGAATAAAAGATAATGGGCCGGATCATTTGCGCATTTGAAGCTTCATTTAACTGTGACTCACTCAAAAAAAATCTAACCATTTCTGTCCTCTTGACACAGTTCCTGTGCCTGAAGAATATCAGGACCTTCCTGTTGGCGTGCAGCGAGGTGTTCGGGATGAAGAAGAGCGACATGTTCGACGCCTTTGACCTTTTCGATGTGAGGAACTTTGGGAAGGTAAGAGATTCGCTCTCTGCTCGAACCTTTCCTTGTTTGCAGACATGTGTGTTCTCATGTCCACTCCTTGCTTAGAAGTAAGAGGAAGAGCGAAGATTATTCACGAGGGATTTTTCTATGAAATCCTGCATCTGAGCTTCTTTTCACAAGCTTTCTGAATGTGAGCCTGATTTTGGAGATAATGCTGGATTCTCTGTACTTTTCTGGGTTGTATATTCTCTGTATAATTAATCTTTAAATCACAAATCTGAACTCTTCAGCCAAAGCTGAAAACTCAACAATTAGATCTTTTCCTCTCATTAAAGTGGAAACGGCTCAGCATGCAGACTCTACTAAAGGGTTAAGGCCTCGGGTTCATTACTTTGGTTCGGGCTGTTAGTTTTTTGCTTTCCAGGGCTGGAAAGTGTCTCTCTGACAAGCCCGCCGCTGCCCTCAAGAACTTCCCAGGAGGTTTAATTAGAAATGGCAGCCTTGAGCAGTGAGGAAGTGCTGCGGGCTACCGATGCCCGTGATTGGACTCTGAGACGACAGGGTCACGCATTCATATCTTAAAATGTGTGTCGGTGCTTCAGAGCCGAAGAGAAACTTTGATTTGTTGAATTCCCCCTTGAAAAGCCGTTTGTATCAGCGTTTTTGTGGCCGTTATTAGAATGCGATGATGAAAGGGGGGGACCCTGCCCAAACACAATACATCATTTATGCCTTTTGTTTTTTCTCGTGTGGGGATTTTGCTTTGCACTTCTAAGCTCGTCCATAATAAGCATTCCTGGCAGGAACACTTCTGACCAACCTATAATCCCGGGGTTGTAATATCGAGGTATGAGTTTAAGTAACTATATGTGTTACGTAAAACTCTATATTTTTAAGCCTGAGGTCCAGACGCTGCCCAAAATGGCCATTTTGGAGACCTCAGCTGAACTGTCTGTACTAAAACCTCTTTAATTCTCCTTTGCAGAGATAATGTTCACATACTGAACTATGATTTAATAGAAGTTTAGAGGTACAGTTATTCCGACCCTCCCATTAAAGAAGGAAAAAAGATCATCTGTCACTGAAATCAGCTGAAATTGACAAAAGTATTAATGAATAAAAATTTTATGAAAATCATGACATTGTTTTTGAATTGTGGTTCAATAGAAATATTTTTTTAAAAACAAGCAAAAATATTATAAACTCAACTACATTACGTCACACTAATATTTAGTTGAACATCCTTTGCAATCAGGTGTTTTCTGTAACTCTCCATCAGACTTCTACACCTGTCCACAGGTATTCTGGCTCATTGCTCATCAGCAAAGTGCTCTCATTGGTCCAGGACCGGATTGTTCGTTTGTTTGTTTGTTTTTTTCAACTCGATTAAATAAAAGAACAATGTCTTATTTCACTAAATTATAATTTAGCAAATTTTAATTTATTATTACTTTTATCAGTCTCCAGTTATTTGAATTACTATTAAGATTTTTGCCTTTTCTTCAGTAGAAGGGGACGGATGGTTGTGCAGACAACTGTAGCTGCATCATTCCAGAGGAACATTCATATTCAGCCTGGAAGTGTTTGTTTTTTTAATGCAAAGCCTGAAACGTTACACATTTGTGCTGCGAGCCTTCTTCATTCATTCGTTACCAGCAACATATATACTGATATTTACTCAAGTGCTCCGGAGGAAAACCAGATACCCTCATGGTTGCAGAATAGGCCTGAATGATCTAAATGATTTTTCTGATAAGTTTGGTTAACAATTTAATCTTTTAAACATCATCAGTGTTCATAGAGACATGAGATGGAGGATTACTCCATGAGATCTACATCCAAACTGCTTCATATTACAACAAGGACCAACTGCAAGATGCAACCTGTGGCCAAAACACTGAAGCTTGAAAGTTGGATTTCCTCTGTAACAGGTCAAGGGGGTCAGAAAGAGTTGGGAGTGTTTTGCATACATAATGAGTATGCAATTTTCCAGCAGAGGCTTTAAAAATAAGCACAGGGCTCGAAGGGTTAAGTCAAGGGGTGTCCACATTCTGTCCTTGTGGGCCTCCGTCCTGCAGATTTTGGATGCATCCTGCAGCGGCACACCTGTTTCAGATTATTAGGTCAAAATATTTGGGCAGAACTTGACACCAAGCTGTCGAGGAGAGCCATTTAAATTTGAATCAGATGTGTTGGAGCAGGGAAACATCTAAAACCTGCAGGACTAGGACCCTTCGAGGACCGGAGCTGGACAATACGGCTGCTAAATATATTCATCATTTCCCCAATTTGGATTGGTGAAGTACATTCAAATATATCTAAAATATATTGTGAGCATGATATTTGGATAATATATCAACATGCACAATATTAGTATTCCAAAAACATTTTGACACAAAAATGCCCAGCTTGACTCGCAGCATTCCTTAATACACCTGAGATAACACCATAGTAAAGCAGGGATCCTCAATCCCTGCTGCAACACACCGGACTCCAATCAATGTCTAGAGCTGGACCTAAAGCTCTGCACAAGTCTGAGTCTGAATCAGGAGCGTTGCAGTAGCAAATTCATAGGATGATGTTGCATATTTTCTTCGTATCTTTCATTAAGTAAGTGACACGTTGGAAGGGAAACTAAAAAATCTACAATCTCAGCTTCATTTAACGATGTAATGCTATCAGAATGGAGGAGATGAACGAAACCAGCTGGGATGGGTCCATCTTTGTGGGCTCTAAAGCAGCTGCATGACTCTCATACATGGAAGTTGCGCCTTTGCTTCTGAACTTCCCTTTTCACGGCAAACCTGCAGGTTAGGTGGCAACACTCTTGCAGAGAAAGGCTTATGAAAGACCGACAGCTTGTGCAACGAAGGCCTGTTGCGCGTCTGTATGCTGTTCAACGTTCAATTAGGAAACTTTTCTCTTTCTTAAATCACAATTTTGACCAGGTGAAAACATTTCTGTGTTCCATCTGATCTTCTCAGCTCACCGCTCAGAACAAAACGAGGGGAATCTCAGTGAATCTCACACTGTCATTGAATCTGGAAGATGACTAATTGGCCGGTTTCCAGTGACAAATGTTTCTTTTTATTCATATGACTCACAAAAGAATGTCAATTAATTGTTAGTTATGCAGTTTGAACAGATCTCATGAAAAAAATATAATCCTAGAAGGAGTAGAAGAAGGAAAATGAGAATGAGGCTTTAGATTCAGTCAACAGCACATTTTTTATCTCAGCTGGTGCACTCTGCTGAATTAAGCAGCTGAGAGAATTAAGGCATCTATTCATTAAGTCATTTATAATTAAAATACTTTCGACCGCTGGCAAGTTTCTCTCTCGGAGCCGGGACATATCTTCACTGAATGTCTTGGTGGGTATGCAAATATGAATCTTTATCCTTGCTCCGGGAAGCACAGAGGACAAACAAATGGAAAAGAAAAGTTAACAGTGAAGAGCAGAATCCCTCATTCTTGTGATTTTACATCCTTTTACTTTAAAAAACAAAATGTCATGCTGATTTATTGCTGAGAAGATCAATGCTTCTTTCATGTCTTGAAGCAATTACAGTGTGAATGCACGAGCAGCGGCCTCGTGGCTTAGCGTAAAACAATAGCTAGAGGTTTAAAAAGCGCAGGTTTTCCGCGGGGCTTTAGTAGCTGCTGTGTTTCTATTTAAAATTCTTCAACATAATTCTATTAAACAGATGCCTGCTGGTTCATTTAGTAAACTTTTGACCTTTTTTTTGTAACCTTTTATACCTTTTCCATCCCTTACTGATGGTGCGGAAAGGGTTTCCTCCACCTTGCTAGTACCGAGTTGGACCCTGTTTTACCTTCACTGTCTCTATGGAATAGATTCGTTGTGTCCACCACAGTCCAGTTCACTTTTTACTACCGCCATTTTTCCAAGCTTTTACTAAATCTCCTCATGTTATCTAACCCCCCATGTGGTCCAAGCATGCACAGAAAGTAGTATTAGTTGTAGTAATAGTTTAAAGAAACAACAAATTTCCCCCCTGAAAGGTTTAAACCCTCTCGTTTGGATAGAAAACTGATTCTGGTCACGTTGGATCAGAGAAGATGTGTTTACATGTTGCTTTTTCATTCCGACTGGATGTTTGTTTGGATTAAAAATGCTCCATGTAAACGCACCAAAACAATTATATCATGAAATTTTTCTAAAATATGTCGATAACGATATCACGGACGATATTGATGTCTTTGGCCCCACAAAAGGCCACAGCCTTTGGTTTGTTAATCTACGTGATGCGTTTTATACTCCTATTGTTTTTGATTAATAAAGTTTTTGGGAAAGAAAAAAGAAAAACCCTTAGCTGCTGAGGGACTGCTGCACGAGACCCGGTGTTGTGTTGATTTATGCGGTCCTGCCGAAGAGTGTGTTTAACGGCAGGGGTATTTATTCCAACAACACACTGATTGATACATACATAGATGCATAGAATAAAAACGATACGTACTTTCACATCAGTCTCCATCATTCTCTAATAAGACTCGATAAAGTCGCCACTTGTTTTTTAAAAAAAAAGAGTCGCTAGCAGGGTCTGAATACTCGCAACAGAGTTGCTAAGTTGACAGGGGTAGCAACGGTGGCAGTTCCACCTCCGGTATTTGCCCGGATTCAACTTCGGAAGCGGCAGAAGTTGGTGTCTTTAGGAACAGGTGACAAATAGTAGAGCGTATCATGCAAAATGATTTTCAAATTTTCTCCAGGTTTTGAACATAAGAGTGAGTTAGATACCAACTGATCGATGCTCAGTTTATTAGCTCTTCTTGCCACTAAATAAATGAACATCAATACTTGACAAGAGGGAATTTCTGCAATTAGGATTTCCTTTTCTCTGACCAGGTCACAGGGGATTAGGGATGGATACAGAATTCGATACTTTTATTGGTACCTATCGAATTCCGTCGAAGTATGAGCGAGTACAGATTCACGTAAAATCCAACAATACCATGTTTCGCTACCTATGTCTTCATTTTTTAAAACGGTAAGGGAAACATCTGAAGGCCGTCTGTTATTTTGTCAGATTGCAATTCACACCCCTGACCACTAGGTGGCGAGAGAGCACATT
>JAOXYM010000019.1:18510725-18521186 GCA_028567055.1 Leptatherina wallacei
CCTATGTTATCCTATATACATAGGTGATGGCACAACAATTGACAAGACCCTTGTGCCCTTGGATGTGTTTTTATTTTTTATCTGCATTATTCAACAAATATTAAAAACATCAGAATCTTTTTTTTTTTATTAAAAAAAAATAAATTGTGGTTGTGAAATATCAAGTTTGGCATACCATGTGTCTTAAAAGTGGAAATTTAACTTCAGTGGCTTAAATATGCATTTAATTATATCAGGGAATGTTCATGGAAGTCTCTGGAAGAGTCTACATCAACATTACGAATGCATGTTGTTTGATTTTACAATAATGCGTTATCACTAAGAGGACCTGCATTAAGGGGCTAAGAAAACAAACGGTAAAAGCAAAGTAACTACTGAAATAAGTGCTTTATTTTAAAATTTATACTGCCATGGTATCAGCGACATCAGCCCTCGTCTTGGCCGATACCAGAAAAAAACACAAATATTGACCCGATAAATCAGCCTTTACTTACTTGAATGAGGGTTCCCAGTGGTCCCATTCTGGTGCTCAGTTTGAACTTCATCAAGTCATCTTGACCATGTCTACATGACTAGGTGAATTGAGTTGCTGCCATGTGATTGGCTGATTAGACATTTGAGTTAAGAAGCAATTAAACTGGTGATACTTCCACATTAGATTTGTTTGCATGCCGTCAGGGAACAGGACAGTCCTTCAGGAAAATCTGCAAATGTGCACACTCACTGAAAGGGGATCTACCAGCATTGAAAAGCCCACGTGCACGTTATTATTTGACACTGTGACTGCCCTCAGCCCTTATGCACTCAGCAGGAAAGCACCTCAAAGTGAGTGAGTATGGAGTTGGGGATTTTATTCTATAAATACCAAGAAAAGGTGCTTCCCTGCTTCTCTTCTTATCTCCTTCTGCACACATGCACATAAATGATGGTCCAGGGTACAACCAAGACATCTGTAATGAAAGGATGGTATGAATATATATACTATATACACCAGGCTGGTCTGAAAGCCATTTTTAGTATTGATTTCAGCAGCTTTTAATCTGAGATGCAATCTGCAAACAGAAATAGTTGCTTTCTAAAGCAAAGTCTCTCTCCAAAGCCTATAATATGATCGGCTCTATGTGTTCCAGTGGATTACCTCACTGGACTCTATTTATAGCTGAAAATAAGCAATTTAGAGGGAAGAAAAGGGAAAGAAAATAAAAGAAGCCACAGGAAGGAGGAGAGAAAGCAGAAAACTGGGACAGCACACTGGGTCGTGTGTGAAACCAGTAAAACTGTTGACACATTATACATTCAAAAAGGCACCAAGCATTTTTCTGGAGATGCTCTCAGTCTCTTGACACAGTGAAAGACGTGTCGGAGTGAATAAAAAGATGATCATTTAAGCATATTTATTCTTTTTTTAACGGATTGCCTCTTTAGAATCAGGTCTAATCGTTGTCTGACTCCAGGATTAATCATCGGTGATGTAATCTATGTGATCTCGTCCTTTCAGAGTTTTTTGAACTAATGTAATTAAAGCGTCCACGTCCGTCTGTGTGTCTCCTGGGCAGACGCATCCCTCATCCCGCTTTAATTGGTCTGTTGTGAATCACTTCATCCAGCGGTGCAGCCGCAGTGAGGCCGGGCAGGTTTATTAGCCTCCATCAAAGAGGCCTGTCAACCTTCATCATCTGTGGCCGTCCTACACAACTCCTGCCGGGCCTTTGACCTCTGATTTACGTGGACGCCACAATCTTAAGTCATGATCTCTGAGCTTCCTTTACTTTGAAGCCAGCTTATGTAGCCTCTCTGCTATTAGTCGGCAATGCAAAGTCACAGATGAAAAATTCAGCCAGATTTTCTTGTGAGTCTGCAGAAAGCCTCTCTGGCTCGGTACAGATGGTCAGTTCTGTTTGCGAACGCGTGTGACTCACGAATTCAGTGAAGCCAGAAATCAGGGTGCTTCACGGCTCGTCCCCCTGAATGGCCTGCCAGCTATGACTGGACGGCCTCCAAAGCTCTGGTGAACACGCGGGGGATCCTCAGCTGCTGCACGCGCTGTACCTACAAACAGCCTCCGGACGTCACGCCCTGTA
Organism: Leptatherina wallacei; assembly: GCA_028567055.1. NCBI lineage: Eukaryota > Metazoa > Chordata > Actinopteri > Atheriniformes > Atherinidae > Leptatherina > Leptatherina wallacei. The sequence goes on from JAOXYM010000019.1 coordinate 18,512,807, forward strand.
TCCGTCCGCGGGGGGTAATCAGTTCTGCACCGTAACCGGATGAATAAATGGAAGGAGGGAGATTCTTTGACACAGAAAAGTGTCTTTGTCTTGATGTGCATTAAAATACATTAGAACAGGAATACATAAGATGATGTTTGCAGATGTTTTGCATCATCTAACCTCTAAACTCACATTGTTTGGCTGATGGTTTGACAGCTGTGGATTAGGGATCGACCGATATAGGTTTTCTTGGGCCGATGCCGATACCGGTTTTTTTTTTACAGCCTTAGCTTGACAGTTTTTCTTCGTGTAAATAATTTGTAAAAAAAAAAAAGAAAATGGGAATCAACCTGTTGGAGTCAGTGAGGCAGATGGGCAGTGTTGATGATGCTGCAGGCTTCCCACTACTCTGCTGGGGGGGGGAGGGGGCATGCTCTGCACGTGGACTGCAGCATCTCCAACAACACAGAGCTGCCTGCAGATGCCTGAGAATCATGCAGAGAAAAAAGATATCCATGAACGCACCCGCAGCTCGGCCGATACTAGTAGAAAACGCAAATATCGGCCCGATGTATCGGCCTATCATTATCGTGGATAGACTCTGGACAGCATCAGAAACACACAACTAACAGATAGAGGTGTAAGAAAGATTTGCATAGATACATCCCCTTTAATAATCAATAAGCCAATCACATCGATCCACAATGAAAATACTGATGGAACACAGATACGGTACTAATATGTAAGATGTTGTAAATAGATTATTTTTCATTAAAATGTCAGATTTAGCTCAGGAATACAACTATATGTTGACATCTGAGCTGGTTTGTGTGATTTGATCTGAATGGAAGTGACTTTATGAAAAAGTTTTAATAGATTTAACAGAGTTTTCTAAAATTCCCGAGGAATACAATCTGTTCTGTAATTGGACACACAGTGACTCTGCACCCAAAGCAATACGATTAATAGGCAGCAGAATCCCCAACATGCTTTTTTTCTCCTTTTTTCTCCTTTTGTCTTTCAGGCTGCAAGCTGTCATACTTTATCTAAGAGAGTGGGCTCTAAGAAAAATCCAAAAGACACAATTCTGAGCTGAAAAATGAGCTCAGATGACTTTTTATCTGCAGTTATCAGTTGCACATAAGCCAGTTTTATCAGAAAGTTCCTTTATTTTTGCTGTAGTTTGTTCCAAATGACTGTAAATGATGCGTAAACATGTCATCAGGCATCGCTGCAGCACGCTGCATCCTCCCACTGTTCACTTGCTCACCACTAATATTTCCCTTTGATGATTAGCTGCAGCTAATAAGCTGAGCTTTGATTTGCGTGTCACTGTGTTATTGATGCCTCCGCTGCGTCTCACGCTGGTGATGATCTGACAGATACGCTGTCATCCACCCCTGAGACGACAGATTGGGATGCAGTTTGATTACATCCACAGATTTACAGCAGTTCTGCTCATCAAACAGGCGTCCCTCTGGTTAAAAACACAACAAACAGCTCTAGTTTGATGGCATTTATAGCTTTAAAGGATGTCAACCTGTCGTCAGCGTGCTGCTGTTTACTCCATTTACCGGAGGGTTGGAGGGAGAGGCCAGTTGTGTGATCCGTATCGATCGTGCAGAGCTCGCTGCAGGGCGATTTTATCATCTGCGATGTGTTATGAATGAGAGCTGTTAATAGAGGCAAGTTGCAAAACATGAATGAGCAGACCTCCCTGATGTGTTTCAGCTGGGATAAACGAAGGCAGACTCTGGGGGGCGGGTTCACAATGACGCACGGAGAAGGTCAAGGTCACCGGCAGGCCTGAGCACACCAGCGTGAAATTATGTGTCATCCTAATAGTAATTATGTCAGCTCAGGGGGGACACACGGATGACCTCAGAGCCGGATCAATTACTGATCAGGTCATGTGATGCTGCCATTTTTCTGTGTTCTGGTTTAATGCATTTATTACGCAACACCTCAGAGTTTACAATGTTTGCCCTTTGTGGATGTTAAAGTGTATTAATTTCATATTTTAAGATTTGTTCACTTGTTTTTTCCTGGAGTTCTTTGGAGCGTGCAGATAAGCACAACATGCATGGGTCGGCAGACGTGTGAAGTTTTAGAAAATGCCGCCCTCATGTGGCTGTACTCAGAAATGCAGCTTCACCTCTTTTCCCCTCAGGTTTTGATTTCTGATGTCAAAAACAGAAATGAAATATCATATTTTTTTTGTCTGTTCCAGGTTATGGACACGCTGTCCAAACTTTCCCACACAGCCGTCGCACAGGAAGCCGGATTCAGGTATGTTAAAAATATATAAAGATGATATGAATTCATCACAAAGCTCAATCATAAATTTATGTCTGTTTATCTCTTACAGGCCTTTTCCTACAGAGGAGAGTGTTGAAGATGAGGACATCTACAACCACCTGGAGGACCTAATTGAGTATGCCCCCCCCCCCTTTTTCCCTGCACATGTGATTTACATCCTTTTTGCTGTTTTAGTAGATTAAATGGCCATTTGTTCCCTGGGCGTTGGCTGGAAGGCAGCCACTTCCTCGCGTCACTCTTTTCTCAGTTCACCATAAGTTGCGTGGGACTGTGGTTGAATCATTTTGGGTTCGGGCTCCCCCTCATCACGCTCTCATAAAAGTGTCGCAGATTTTGTTTACAAAGACAAACCAGGTCAACTGAAACTGAACTTTATCATGAACAAAGTTAGGGTTGTTTTTTTTTTCCACTTTTAATGTTGAGGAAGGAACTAAATAGTTGCGTAACATTGCATAATCCTCCTCGCTGCACGCAGGACTCGCACACAAAACCCTGCATCCAAACACAGCAGCAATAAAACAGAATGCGACCCTTTTTATTATGGATTTTTTTTTTTTTTTTGCACCAGCTGTCAATTTACTCCCATGCTTCAGCCAATATGTTTCCACTCTCTGTCACAGCACTGCTGTAAGCGAAGCTGCCTTTTCGGTTAATTCAGATTACATCACCGAGCTCCATCTTGACATAAACCATTAACAATCAGTCACTCTTCGCTTTGACGGCAGAGAAATCTTAGGATATGTTGCGGGAGAAGACAGAGGAGAGGGCCTCAGTGTGTGACTGTTAACAGGAAGCAGCTCACCGGTAGTGACAGAGGTAAAACTGCAGGGTGACAGTAGCAGGATGGGAGGTTTCATGTGGGAGTCTGGATGTCGCCGGACAGAACAGAGCCCATCTGCTCGGTGCACAGAGCCAGGCCTCGTCACACGGCGAGCAGCTGATCCGACCCGAAGAAGCCGTCTGATCTGATGAGTCAAAGCGTTGAAGATCAGAATGTTTTTAAGGAGTAAAGAAAGTTCTGCAGAGCAGTTTTACACAAGGTCTTTTTATACCATACAGATGTAGAGATGATTGACATCAACCCCACATAACAACAACAAAAAGAGAAATACCAGAAAATGTGCTCAAATAAACAAAACTCAAAAAGTTGAATTAAGATATAATAAAGAAACACACAAATATCTGATTTCTTAAAGTTATTTACTCAAGACATCATTGTTACAATGCTGGAATGATTTTTTTTCCCTTTCTACTTGATTTAAATATACTACTAGTCAAAAGTTTGGACACACTTACCTTTGAATTTATTGGGAAACCGTCCCAATTTTTTTTTCCTGGTATTGCATCTGTCTGTTTAGAACATAATAGATGAATGGGGATTAGTTTAATACGGTTTCATTACAAATAATGTACCTGATGTGCAGTGTCATTTATAGCTATTGATCATTTTCAACTCTTTATTTGGACTTTTACATGTACAATAAGAATCTAAACATGCTTAAACTACATGACAGCCCAGTAAAATACAAGTACCCACTCACCGCAACAAGCCTTTAAAATGACACATTTTACACTGTACGCTTTAATAGACACCACAAAACCAGCACTAAACCATCGTAAACTGTAACACCCCACAAGTCAAATATAACCCCACTTCAAAACACGAAGAGTTATGGGGTACAGCTTTGGTTTTTCTTTAAGCAGGACTTTCTCTTTGTTGTAAACAGTTTTACATCTGGAATTAATTTGATTTCAGTTGGAAAAATGTTTCTAGAGTGCTTGCACATGTTTATATACATACAATAAATGTAGTACAGTAAATACAGTACAGTAATAAAGACAGTATATTTAAGTGCTAGCCTGCAATAAGAACATAGTAGTTGGAAAATATACTTATTAGTTTCTTATATTGTTGTCAAATGTCATTTACTTCTCTTTTTGTTTCCTTTTTTTATGGGCTTCTGCTTCTTTCTGCAGCCTCTAGGTACATTTAGAGACTATGATCACACACACATGATCTGAGTCAGTAAGTACAGTAACTGGCTTTGACGTAAAGCTCGTGGCATCGCACATAAAAGTATTTCCTCGTGCGCATGTTCCCTGAGCCACTTTCAGTCATGAATCGTCCCCGAGGAACCAGATTTTTCTCCAAAAGTGAAATCCACGTCTGCGAAGCCAGAATCGTGTGTGTGTGCTCCTTTCATGTGTTTGCCATGAAGATTAAAACCTTTAACACTCAATGTCAAGCTCAGGATCAAACAGCTGCGGCATGTAATGTAACTTCACGAGCGTGGCCTACTCTTTTATGTGTGCTGCAGTGAGAACGGGGTGGAGGATGAGGAGGATCTGTATGACTGCGTGTACGATGACGAAGACGGTGGAGAGATCTATGAGGACCTGATGAAGACGGAAGCCATCCCTCCACCGGTTTGTGTACTTCTCTGTAACTTCTCCCATACTCACAAAACTCTCATTGTAACTATATCTTTATATAGATATATCTATATATCTATATACACAGTCATAAACATAATTATTCATACCCTTTTTATTAAAGAAGGAAAAAAATCATCTGTCACTGAAATAAGTTGAAACTGACAAAAGTAATAATATATAAAAATTTGATGAAAATCATGACATTGTTATTGAATTGTGGTTCAATAGAAATATTTTTAATAAACGAGCAAAAAATATGATAAACTAATAAACGTTACGTCACTCATAAGCTGCTATTTAATAGAACAATCCTTTGAGGCGATCAATGCACTCAGGTGCACATCAGACTTCTACACCTGTCCACAGGTATTCTGGCCCACTGCTCATCAGCAAAGTGCTCTCATTGGTCCAGGACCGTGTTGTTTTTTTGTTTTTTGTTTTTTTGTTTTTTCAGCTCAATGAAATTAGCAAACAATGTCTCATTTCACTAAATTATAATTTAGCAAATTTATATTTATCATTACTTTTTTCAGTCTCCAGTTATTTGAATTCCTATTAAGAATTTTGTCTTTTATTTAATGGAAGGGTGTGAATAATTTTGTTTACAACTGTAACTGTAACAGAGTTTTACAAAAGCCTCCTTACTGGACCACTGGTGGCTTCCCTCATGTCTTGAAAGGTGGGTGTGATTTTCTTTTAATCTGATAACCTCCCCTATGACTGCGTTGTCCCTTTGTGCTTGCCTGAGCTCCTTGTGACTGGCAGACCGGGTCCGCAGTGTGCAAGGCTGTGGACTTTCCTGTGACAAGTTTAAGACACATAAACAGCTAGGCTACATCTTCGGGTTATAAATTTGGGGTTTTTGAATCTGACAAAAACAAACAAACAAAGAAGCCATGTTTTCCTGTTTTACCTTTTGGTTGAAATTAATGAATAAAAAACTATGGCACTGTAAAACAATGTGAAGAGAACAAAGCACATTGATGACATTTTCCATTGACAAGTCAGGCCAGTAAGCACACAATCACACAATCACTACTTCAAGAATGATTAAAGCCATTCATCATCTTATTTGCCAGCAAGTTTTCAGAACAATTTTTGGGAAATAATTAGATAAATTGGAAACGTTCATCAAGTGGCAAAAGCAAGAATAATGAACTGACAACTTCATTGTTTATGTCCTTGATAATATACGCAGCAAACAGCCGGATTTCTGCAGCGCTGCTGTGAGAGGGGCTCGCTGAGGGATAACTCAATATACATGGAAACAAGGCAATGGTGTGTGTAAGTGACATTAGGATCTAATTGGAAACCAGCCCCCTCTAATTAGCCATTACCAAAATAACAGACTGAGGTCATACTTATTGCTTTCCCTTATGGGGAGCACCAGGCTGGGGTTGAGGTATATTTAGCCCTTTTTTTTTTTTATTAACAATTTTATTGTAAGACATAAAATCAGAACAGTTACAATGAAAAAAATGTACTTGGACAATAATTCAAAAGAAAACACGCACACACACACACACACAAAAACAACAAGATACAAGTGTAAAACATACATCAGCATTAATATGTATTCAAGTCCATATTGTGGAACAAAAAAAGGACACGAGAGGATCCAATAGGTGATATAGTAGATTTAATATACACAACACAATAAGCCACAACACAATTAGCCACAATGGAAATGACACTGGCTTATTGTGTGGTGGTGTATTGTGAGTGTTGTGGCATATTGTGTTGTGTTGTGGCTTTTGTATTGCTGTGACACTTCCGGGCCACCGTATGAATCACCCAGTCCCATATTTAAACATTTTACTTTGAGTGATGTGACTTCTATGAATGACTTTATATTGTATCAGCTTTAAATTAGTGCTGGTGTTCATGGAAATGTTTTGGCAGACTTGTTCCCAGAGATCGGGGTTGGGAGGAAGATCCAGGCTGGTTTTACATTTGTTAGTTGGGAGTGTTATTTTAGTACATAAGTTGGAGATGAGTAGGTGTAATTTAGAAGCAAATATTTGTTATCAATGATTCTGATCATTCTTTCAGTTAATTTCGATGATTCTAATGTATTATTTTTTAGAGGGATTTTTCTTTTAAATTTCTCTATTATTAATTTCAGTTGTTGATATTGAAGAAATTGGTTCCTCCCAACCCCGTATCTCTGTAATAAAATGTCACATGATAGGCGCTGATTGTCAGAAAATAAGAGGTGTGTAATTCCTTTCTGTTCCCAGGTGGAGAAGTAAATGAGTTTGTTTTGTAACATGAAGCCTCACAGGAGAGTTACTGAATATATTTTTCTATTTTAATGAATATGTTCAAAGTCTTAAATAAAAACCACCAAGGCTGGTCTGAGAGAAACCAGAACACTGAGCAGTTAAGTTTAAAGGACAATAACAGTAGGATGAATGTATAAGCTCATTTACTCCAAAAACCTCCAGTCTTTGTCCAGTCTTTGCTGCAGTTGTCTGCCTTCATTTCCTGTTGGTAAATCTATTAGCCAACACTTGCACTTGGCTTGAATTCAGCAGGGAAGTTGTTCATTTTTTGGTCAATGTTGCAGGATTGTTAGGAGGCTTTTAAGCCATCATGTTGCATCACCAGCCAGCAATAATTCAGCTTTAACAAAAATGAATGGAGAATTGATTTTGATATCAACGGATTATTAATTTCCCTCACTGCTGCAAAATAGAGGGAACCCAGTGGCTGCTTGAACAACAGAAACACAAAAAACGGAACATTTTATATAAAAGGTTGACAAAAAAGCATTATTTGTTTATTCCCTCTGGATAAACAATGAACTGCTGCTCATGTGACCAACCCATGCTGCTTCAACACTGTAGTTAATTTGGTCACTCTGTAATTTGAGGCACAATTGGAACCAGCTGAAGCTGTCCTTCTAGGGAGGCAGGCCTTGTGTGAACCAGGAAAAGTGGTCATCTAAAACTGCTTTTTTTTTTTAGGCTGAAGTAGCTTTTGAATATTTCAGTGGATGCTTTAAAAAACATCACAAACTATTGTAATTTATTTTTGTTATTTGCTGTTTTTGAGATACAGTTCTAGTTATTCATCGTGGCATGAATCTTGGGGTAAAATAGGTCCCCCGGTGATGTGAATAGATTTGAATAGATTTTTTGGGACAGAATTGTGCAGCATTTGTATGATCATACAACTTGTGTCTGTAACGGAAGAAACAAAGATTTTTCACTGACTAATTAGTGTTGCTTAGAACACTATTTGTTGGAATAACTAAGCTATAGCTGCAGTCTATGATAATCAACTTTTTTTCTTTTAAAAAATGTATCAAAAACAGCAATCAGCCATAACATTAAAACCACTGACAGTTGAAGTGATTAACACTGCGCATCATGTTACAATGCAATGCTGTGCTGACAAAGCCAACACAATTACAGTCTCCACCATCAGGCCCACAAAGCTGCTTCAAAAGGGATCAGAGTACAAAGAACTGGAATCTGACCCCCTAACTTCCCTCATATTAAACTGATGGAATCTGCGGGAACAGTTGTCAAAGACCTGAACACAGAACCATCATAGTCTAAAGCAGGGATCCTCAATCCTGTTCCTCGAGGGCCGGTGTGTATGCAGGTTTTTGAAGTGTCCTTGCTGAAATACACCT
>JAOXYM010000019.1:18540749-18562273 GCA_028567055.1 Leptatherina wallacei
GTGGGAACCTCCCAATGAGCTTCTTTTCAGCTCTTCACAAACCTCCCGGATGGTCTGTCCATTCATTTACAGTCATTGGGTAGAATCGAGACACCTACACACTCGAACCCTCAACGCGAACACACACTCCAGGGGCACAAAGGCGGAAATGCGAATATTGGGACAGGGCCTTCGAGACCGCATTTGGCAGCCCACAATGCCGGCCCCCTATTGGCTGGTAGATGTAAACATAACGCTATTGTCGAACGTCAAAATTCATATTTCCAGGCTAAATATAATTATTTATGGAAATGCTGTTCTTTCATTCTGCACCCCTCTAAATGCCCCATGGAGGTTTTTTTCTTTTTAATGTAGCTTTTAATTAAAATGTTTCATATTCAACCTTTAACGAATAAATTATTTTCAACAAGTAGGACTTTCTTTGTGTGAGTTCAGGAAAGCCATGACCAGAGAGCAAGCTAAATAACACACCTTCATCTCAAGAATACAAATGGTGAGCAATCAGTGGGAGGATTTCTCAGGATTAAGTTCTTACAACATGAAAATGAACTTCTTGATCTCAAGATATCAGAAAATTAACTTGGGATCTTCAGATAATGGCATCAAAATAAACAATTGCAGGTATTTTGTTTGTTTGTTTGTTTGTTTTAAAGTAGACTGTGGTTACAGTTTGAGGTCCAAGGAGAGGTTATTTAGAGAAACATGCTTAGTAAACATGGAACTACCTCTACAGGTCAAATAAAAAAAAAGAGAAATCAGTGATGCTTTTTACAACAAAGCAAATTGTTTTAATAAAACAGATAAAATGATCAAGTCTACAGTTCTGTGTAACTAAATCTCTAAACCCCTGATCAGCCTTGCATCATGTTAGAGCTACAGCATTACTGGAGATCCCTTGTGCTTTGGTATGTAATTTGAATCCCACACAGAACAAACTCTGCCATTAACAACAAAATCCAGCACAGATATGTTATTTGCAAATATCGAATGACTATCATTAACCCTTTAATGTCTGAATTTATTTACAATTATATATTCATAAAAAACTATGTAGAAAAAATCTGGGAAAAAATAAAAATATAGGAGTAAAATAAAAACATTGAATATTAAATAAATTAATATAAATAAATAATATAAAATAAATACATAATTAAGAGTGAATAAAAGCAAATAAATTAATAGAATGAATAAATTAGATATAAAGAAATAAGATAAACGGTATTAAAGAAGTAATCATAAGTTTAAAAAAGAAAAAAGTTCTTAGATTTCCTTTTTTATAGATGCATTTTCATGGTGACAAAATAAATAATTCATTAATCAATTCTGGCAAAACATGATAGGTCACCCGAAACCCCAAATCCCCTTCTCTGTCAAGTTTAAGACCGCTTTATGGCCTTTTTTAGCTCCCAAATGATTTCTCTGAAGGGTGTGCAGCACACCGATGACCCCCTGACGTTACGATGAAATGGAAACTACGCTACGCAAACGCAATCAGTGCATCCATCACTGCTGGTCGATCCCTTCTCAGCATCTGGGCTGCTCACAGCATACACTTTCCTTTCTAAACACTGAGGCCCAGAGACAGTCTGGCAACATGAAAGATCACGTCTCATCCCGAGAGAGTGGGGAAGACGAGGAAGAGGAGAGACAGCGGGAGGAAGATGAATGCAGCCATCGCCCACATGGTGCAATTAATAAAGACCCAGTAGACCTGCTGCAGATTGATAGCTGGTAAACAAAACCTGGTGGCATCAGAGAGCTCTCAGGGGAAATGTAGTCGATAGTGACCATTACGTCTTAGTACATGTCACATTTTAGGTCTGTGCACACAAATATAAACCCACAATGTTCGTATGACATTTTTATGTTTAGTTTGGAGTGTTTGAACTGTCTTATAAAGATTATCGTCACCTAAAGAATTTTAAGCATTCAAGGGAAAAAAGTTAGTAAGTTAAATAGACCAATCCCTTTTACCTTATTTTACATGTATGGCCTACATATAGCCACTCTAGTGGACACTATGCATGAAAGGGTTAAAGATGCACCACAACTTTGCACATTTCCCCGAAGTGCCCCCTAACGGCGGCCAAATTTGGCATCCATCTTGCATCCTACCTGTACTCTGAGATCTCTCCAGCCAGTAAAAGTCAGTCTGAAATGGACTCTTGTCTCCTGCTCTGTCCCTTTTTTCCTCTCTTCCTCCGATAATGTCCTCTTGCATATCTTTGTTGAATCAGCCATGGCGAGTGTTCAATGTGGCCTGTGTGTTGATGTCCAGTGTGTGTCCAGCTGTCAGGTTTTAGGGTCAGAAAGTGACATAGCGCAACTTTAAAGCTGCAACTTATTGTTTAAACAGCAAGCACACAAAAAAGAAGAAAAATTCTGATTCTTTCAGCATTTGCAGCAGATCTAGATGTTATAAACTCCATCATGGTGATTTGTCTCATCTGTTTGCACATTTCGGACATTCTCTAGCGGTGTTTTGTGGCGGAAAAATGTTAATGTCCATTAATGAGTTTTGCTTGTGAGCCACCATGATGTTTTCACTTGTTACAAAACCATTTACCTGCACTTTCATGTAGAACACTGAGAAAGACTCATGCATGGTCCTTGGGGGGATTTCAAATGGCAGATGTGACACATGCTTTTCACTGTCAGCAGACAGTGAAAAGCCTGCATCTCTGATGGGATGGGGTTGCATTAGTGCCTATGGCGTGGGCAGCTTCCACATCTGTGAAGCTTCATCAATGCTGAAAAGTACATGATGGAGGTTTTAGAGCAACATCTGCTCCCATCCAGACTACGTCTCTTTCAGGGAAGGCCTTGCAGATTTCAGCAAGACGATGCTGAACCATCACAACAGCATGGCTTCACAGGAGAACTGGCCTGCCTTTTTTACCTGAACCACTTACCTTTCCCGCCTTTTGTTGCCCCTGTTCCAACTTCTTTTAGACGTGTTGCTGCCATCAAATTCAAAATGAGCTCATATTTTCCATGAAATGTCTCAGTTTCATCATCTGTTTATGACCTATTAGAAATAAAATATGGGTTTATGAGATTTGCAAATCATTACATTCTTATTTTTTTCATTGACATTTTACACATCGTCTCAACTTTCTTTGAAATTAAGTTTGTACTTTCTTTCATGTTTGTAGGCAAACTGAAGAACTTGTGCCCATCTTTGCTCTTTGTGAGTGGCACGAAGGTTTAAACAGCAAGAAGCTGCATCGGACAGCTTTAAAAGCCTGAGTGCACTGCAGTGGAGCTGAAAGACCTGCTGCATGTTCAGCATTTTCCAGACTGATTTATCTCAGTCACTAAAGTGAACCCCCTTTCTTGTATTTTAACCAGTAATAATCGACAAAAGTGGTGGAAACCATCAAACAAAATCCCCTTTTATCAAACCATCTTTAAAAACTTTTTCCATTGTGGCCTTGCTCCTGGTTGTAGATCTGTAGTCGGACTAATTATTTCCGTTTCCAAGGCAACACCTGTGCATATAAAAGCAGAAAAGTGAACCTAAACAATGTGATCATGCCTGGCTTCTGCAGCACTGAAAACAAAATGTGGACAAACAAGCAGCTGAATAATTTTGATTCTTTCTTTCTCTGCTTGTTTTTCCCCTCGCCTTCCTCCACATTGCACACACACACACACACACACACACACACACACACACACACACACACACACACACACACACACACACACACACACGCAGCTATGTCCCCGGGGGGCTGAGAAAACCTCTTGTGTTCACTTGGTACAGACCTTGCCTGTCTGCTTGCAATTCCCTTCTTCCCACTTCAAAGAAGCGTATCAGTGAAATGTTCCTGCAGCCGAGGAAGAGTTTGTCTGCTGCAATTACACAAGAAAAAGTGTTGCTTTTTTGCTTTAAAACTGATGGTTTCATCAAAAGAGCACAGCAGTTTGGAAACTGAGACAAACTGACCAACAAGCACAAAGTGATTCTCGTTCTGTAATTTACTGAGGAGTAACTTTCAGGACAACGCCGGCCGTTATCCAGTCTCTGTAGCACGTTGCGGACCCCCAAAATTGGTGAAGTCTAAATAAAAAAAAAGCTTGTTGTGAATCAGAACCGGTCCGGTTCTGCGGGAGACTCTTCGCTTTCCAGGGGTTTAATGTTTTGTTTTGCGTTTCCTCTTGTTTAGATCAAACATTCGTCCTGAAAACGCGACTGACAACTTCCACGAGTTTCGAATGCACACTTTTGACAGAATCACCTCCTGCAATTCCTGCCACATGCTGCTGAGGTAAGAGACCAATTATTATTCATACACACTTCCCCAGCACAAAAAAAACCTCTTTCAGGGCTTTGTCAAACATCGGAGGATGAGACGAGGACTCTCTGCCTTCAAACAGCTGTCAGGAGTCCTTTAAAAAGGCCTCAGCTCTCCTCGTTCCTCTCCAGTGTATCCTAACCGTCTATTCCTCGCTTTGCCTTCAGTCCTCTCTTCTTCCACACGCGTCCGTTTGTCATACAAAGTTCCTTTTGAATTTGCTGAATGGTATCGGCGCCCCAAGGACTGCACCTGGCGGCCTTTCTCGCGGCAGGAACGACTGAGTGGTTTCACCCGCTGAAGGTGGAGAGCAAAAAATGTCTGTCACAGTCCAGCACTTTTTCAAGGCGATGGGTGGGCAAGGGGGGGGGGGGGGGGGGGGGGGGGGGGGGGGGGGGGACGACAGTGTGAATACACACAGCCAGGCAGTGAACTCACCAACATCTTTAGAGGATAAAAAGTAAAACACAAATATAAAATAGCCCAAACTAAAAAGAATTGCCTTCTTTTTGATTAACTTTTAATGTTCCGGATCATTCTTTTTGAGCTCTTCATCTTGTGGAGATGCATGATTGCTTTTAATCTCACTTCACCGAAGAGGAGATTCAGCTTCTTGTCTGGGACTCAATGAAAATTTCACGTGTCAAGTTTGTTCTGATGATGAGATTAAATGAAGTTAATGCAACATGAGGTGAAAAACAAGCCAATATTTTCTGCCTCAGTATTTCAGTCAGGTAGAAGTCTGGGCTTCAGCTGGATCATGGCAACACCTTCATTCTTTTCTGTTTCGGTGCTTCTGTTGTAGATCCGCTGCTGCCGTGTCGGGAATCCTGTTGTACACATTTGATTCTAGAGAAGTCAATCCCACCTGGACAAGATTAACAAAACACTTCTTTGTTGAAGAGTTTTAGGTGGCTTTTGTTGAACATCACTCCCTAGCGGAGCACTTGATGAAGAATTACATGGGTGGTAAGGGAATAGAGATCATGGCTTGCAGCCTCCAGATACCTTTGGATTATTTAAGTGTATTATGCACTGTAGAAAGAGAAATATGTTAATCCCTTCCACGACATATGAGGTGTTTGGTTTAGAATACAAAAATAAAATCACACTCATGTTTTTGTCAGATTTTAAAATAACTTTTGGTAAACCACAAATTATTTTGTTATCACCCTCCCCAGGCTGATGGGCAGCAAATGCTTGTCTAATATCACTGCTGATGTCTTTCCCCCTTGGTATTGTGTCTTAATACCATAGTATTAATACATTAATACCAAAACAAGTAGATTGATTAGCAGCACCTGGCTGCTGCCGAGTCTTTTCATCTCTGCAGAAGTAGTAAGAATGAACTCTTTCTGCATTTTAGTTTAGTCCTTGCTTCATAAATAACAGTAAAGGTTATAAGAAGACACTTTATATATTACACTAATAGGTCTAAATGAATTTAGCTGACATATAGCTGACTATAAGGTAGTTGGTGAAGGAATGAATTGATGGTTTATTAGATTATTTGGGGTCAGTGTGAGGCCTGACTGGTTGGATAGATGATATGCAGAAGTTTGTTTGAACCGAACTGAAAATCATCTCCTCATTTATCTTCTCTGAATCTTTATAGAATCGTCTCGATCCATAACAGTGTGAGATGCTCTGACATGTCAGTCTACTTATTGTCATATTCTTTTCTTTTTATTGATCCTGCGATTTTCCAGGTTACTCAGATGCTGCTCGGTTCTTCTTTTTCATTCAGTCTTTTTATATTTTGTGAATGTTTTTTCTTTGACTCTTGATGAAATACTCACTCAGTCCTCTGGTTGAATCACTTGTGCTTAGAAGCCCTAAAATTAAACAAAAATCTGCTTTTTTAAAAGCCATTTTTGTGCAGAAATTTAGAAAATGAAATGTTTTACGAAGGTCTAATCGCCACTGTAAATGTATTCATCAGTGTTTCCATTGAAAAGCTGTGATTAAACACTAAATAAGACTGTGTGAGTGGGAGTTCTCACTGATCCAAAGCACCACATAAAAATCCTTTATCTGCATGTTAACTGTGAAAAAAGGTTAATAATAAAAAGATTAAATAGATTTAGCCTCTCCTTTTTCATGGCAGTTTAATAGGAGCCTCAACACAAAAAGATTCAACTGGACTCATTGTGCAGGATCTTAAGGTTCTTTTCCTGTACTTAAACTGTTGATACAGGCTAATAAGTTTGAAGTGGCACTTGACTGCAGCTCGGCTTTTGGTTGAAGCTGTCCTCATACTTCACTCATCGCAGCCGTCAGAGTGGACCGTGCTGTAAGCGTTAATGTCAAACTGAAATGAAAAATCCAGCTTTTATACCAGATAAATTCACTGTGTACCGGCCGGTTTATTGTAGTTATCCTCACAGCATCGTTACTGAGGACTTTTGTTGTTCCCATGTCTGCAGGGGCATCTTTAACCAGGGCTATTTATGCTCCAGGTGTGGTTTGGGCGCCCACAAGGAATGCCTAGGTCGCTTCGGCTCCTGCGGAAAAACAGGTAACTTCCCTGAACAACCTCAGTCTGCAACAATCTGAACAAACAGGCAATGAACAAAGTGTTTTTTTTTGTTTTTTGTTTTTTTTTGCAGAGACCATAAATCTAATTGTGCAAGTAGAAATCGTGGTTTTACAGCAGAACATAAACACGATGACAGGCGTCACACATAAAACCTCCTGTAGGAATGTCTCCAGACAAACATGGAAGATGTGTTTCAGCGTGGCGTGAAACAAAAATCTGCACGGTGACAGTGTAAAGAGAATGTGGGGACAAAAGAAGTGGCTTTCTGGGAATTGTTCTAACTAGATAAGAACTTTATAGCCGTCGTTATTTCAACAAACTGAGGTCATCCAAGCTTTCGATCAGTGTTAAAGAAAGGTTCCCTGGGTGCTTGTGACACTTCAGAGAGCCACCGTCTGTCGCCGTGCACATCCCAAAAGTGGAAAAATAGTTTTACTAAGGAGTTTTTATAAAACTCCAGACTTTTTTTTGCATGACGCCCCTGTTGTGTGTCTGTCAGTCAGCTCTCTGTGCAGGCGGACTGACAGCTCTGAGCTGGATGACAGAGGGAAAGCTTCAGAAGCCAGCTCTGCATGTCCTCGGCATGCCTATGTGTGTCTTTATGAGAGGGAGTGTGTGTTGCAGAGAGCATTACTTTAAGATTGAGGAAGTTTTTCTCTAAAACTCAGCACAATGTGTGTACCTGTTACCGCCTGCACACCCTGCACCGGTGTGTTTGTGTTCCCAGCTCCTGTTGGACCTGGCATCTGTCATGGCACTATCAGGCCTCAGAGGCAATAACGCCACCGCTGGGCCCACCTGGACACGGTGCGCTACTGAAGGAGTCCAGGGTGACACCGGCCTAGATGTTCTTCGGAAATTTCCTTCACATTCAACCGCTGCTGGTGACGTGGATCAATAAATGCTGGAACCAGGGCTCTGAATTATCTAAACTTACCAGCCTATCAGGATTTCCTCTGGGAATAATAAGACAGATTATAGGTGCAACTTGATGCATTTAATCATGCATGTTTCTTTAAAGCATCACTACACAACTTTCTGACCATAAAACTCTTTTTCTGACTCATTGTAATGACATGCTCGCAGTTGGATATTAACACGCTGTGGCTGATGCACCCAAGAGGATGTTTTTGGAGGAAGCAAGGAAAAGAAAGAGAGAAAGGGGCAGACCAAGAGATGAGACAAGAGTCAACATCGGACTGACTTTTACTCACTGGAGAGAGCTCAGAGAAGAGACAGGGTGCCAAATTACCCTTCGTTAGGGGGCGCCAAAGTACAAAAATCTGTTAAGAAAATAATAATTTTCGCTGACCAACATTAATGGTCCCTCAGTCTCCACCTTGAAATTATTTGTCCCAACATTTGGTAGTCCTTACAGTACTCGTTCATGACCCGAAAGCCATTTCGTATTAACCCTTTAAGGCCTTTCTGCACTTATATGGGCTGAAAAGGAAAAATAAATAAATAAAAAACATAACCGGGCCCTGCGATGGACTGGCGACCTGTCCGGGGTCTACCCTGCCTCTCGCCTGATAATTGCTGGGATCGGCTCCGGCTTCCTGGCGACCCTGAATTGGATTAAGCGGCACAGAAAATGAATGAATGAAAACATAACAGGACAAAGGTGTTTATTTTCAACTGATAGTCTAGGCTCAAATATTCCCAAAGCAATACTGGAAATGTATTTTCGTTGCAGCATTAAAGTTTAGAAATGACTTTGTTACTGAAGGTGATCAATGGGAGCAGTGTGCATGGAGTCATTGTTAGCAAATTTCACATTTCTCCTGTTTTACTGCCATTTCTCAGACATGGTAAGAGATGCACCATTTTTTGACACTAGGAATATATTCTCAGGTTCCTAGATGTCCTTAGACACCACAAACATTAATATGAGCCTGATTATTGTGCCACATCTCTTCATTTACTTTGGGTATGTCCTTTTTAGGCATTTTTTCTGAAAGTATGGTCAGGGTTTACAGGCTTAAATGTCCTCTTTTTCTTTGTATCGCCTCCTCTATTGTTGACATCCTCCCCTACCCCCCTTGTTTTTCGTATCCAACCTCGTTTTTACACCATCCAACCGCCGCCACGTTTTAGTTTCTATGTCACTTTGTTCAAATTTCGCTTCTCATTAAGCTGCACTTTGTTCAGGCGACACGTAGGGATTCGTTTTAAATGAATTTAACCTTTATTTGGAGGGTTTGCTGGTGTTAATTTAGCTCGCTGACTGTAACAAGGATCTGAAGATGTTTTGAACTTTAATGACTCGGCTACATCATGTATTTACTCTCCATTTGTCCTCAGTGGTTTTATTTTTAATGCTTAAAAAAATCCGAATGAGCAGATTTTGGCAACGCAGCAGATTCCTGCAGAAACACACAACCTCGTCTTTACAGAGGTGTGTTTGTGAGGGAACACTAAGCCACAGTTTAGCTGCATTTATCTCTGTTATCAGCTGTCTGTCTGCACATCAGGTCAAGGTTCAGGTTAGGAACAACAGGCCTGCTGAGAGGTGTGTGTGTGTGTCTATGTATTTGTGGCTCTCTGCCAGCTAGCGTGTGTGTGTGTGTGTTTATGTAATTGTTCTGTTTGCACAGGTACAGGGGCGTGTTTATGTGCCCATAGGTGTGCAGTTGTGTGTGTGGAGGGGGTTGTAATCCGTCCCTAAGGGAGCCAGTGAAAAGGAAGCGATGGAGCAAAAACCACAGGTCCGCCCTCCTCCACCCGCCTCGTTACCTCCTCTATCCCCCGCTGTCAGGTAGTGGCAGCGCAGCAAAACAAAACGAATCGCGGTCGGACACGGCCGTCCGCCTTTTTCCACTAATGAGGGAGTGTTGCCTTGTACCGATGAGTGTGTGCAAGTGTTTGCGTGCACCCGCTAACCCGTCATTCACCATGCCTGTTCTCAAACTTCTTTCAGATCCCGGCTCCGTCAGACCTCAGGTGAGCCGCCGCTGTGCATCTGTGTGTGTCCGTGTTGATGTGTGTGCGCTGTCTGCCTCTCGTCTCTAAAGCCTCGCTGCACTTTGAAGCCCGCTCTCCTCTGCAGCTTCCCGCCAAGGAGACTCCAATTGACTTTAGTTGCTGCAGCGATGTGCGATGCCAGAAACAACAATGTTTTTTGTAGATTTACCCCGAGTCGTCTGTGCTGCTTTCTGTGTTTTATCTGCACAGTGTTTTAAAGCAAGCTGCAAGTAAGACTGGACTTTCCTGGTGTCAGATGCTGCCCAGGAGCTAATGAGAACTTGAAAGTGCCACATAGAGATGTACATGAACCATTCTGATGCAATGCACACACACACTTTCCATGAATATAGTTTTTGATAGTAGATTTAAGAATAGCTGCATTGCTCTCTGCAGCTTTGCAGAGTTTTTTTCGTGCTGCATGCAGCCTGCTTTACCTGCAGCCTGCTTTACCTGCAGCACTGATAGGTTTATACTAGCACCTGAGAAACAACTTGTAACCCAACATGTTTTTGTTCATTTAATGCATGTTTCTAAGTGTCTTTGTGTCCTTTTACAGGGTCGGGATCGAGATCCAGGTGAGAATTTTTTTAAAACTTTTTTAAAAACTGAACACATCTTTATCTTCTACTCTCATCTGTTTATATCTGCAGGACAGTTCACCTGAATTTGGCTCACGACCTATAGACATATGTTGCTCATCAGCAGTGTTGAGCTTCCCATAAACTAGTTCAAAGTTCAGTTCATTTGGATTTTTCTGTCACACAAACTAGATTTGCATGTGGAACAGATATGTGGAAAAAGGACAAAAACAACCTTTTTCAGTGTAACAGAAGGTCATTTTTTTCTATTCAACATATTTTGAGCTTAACTCTTCCCTCAATTTAGCAATAAATAAAAATGCTACAAAATGTAGAAAATATTCTGCGATATCTTCCCACACTGGACAGATGCTTCAACTCAACACGTCTTTTCAAATTAGAAGTTGCCACAGCTGAAGTTCGGACTTGTTTTTTCAGCACAGGCAGACATAATTTGCACAAAAATGTAATATTTCATTTTCAGACAGAACGTAATGTTCTCATAAATAATCACAAGTAGACAAAACGTCTGATGTGCACGCTGCATCTGCAGCACCTTTCCTTTCACCTGCGCTTGCCGTTTTAGAGCCGGACTGTACTGGCGTTGCTGCCGAGCGTTCCTGGTTTGTAAAGCTTGAGTGTGCAGTGCATCGTGGGTAGTGTGAAGTCGGTTTAGTGCCGGTTAAATGTAGGCAAAGACTTGCATAATCTGAAGGAGTTCACGTTCAAGTTCTTTATTTGCAAATACGTTTTATTCAGTTCAACGTGTTCAATGAGCGCGTTCTTTTGAATTTCTCCGTGCACACACTGCTCATCAGCACCTTATAACTACATGTTCTATATCTTTTTCAGAAAAAAATTGACATTTGCCAGTTCTATGAAATTAGCTTTATCTTGTTGATCTATCCATTAAATACTGAAATATAATTAAAATACGTTTTATATTTAAAAGACTAACAAGAAATTTTGTTGACTAATTGCATTTTTAAAAAAAAATGGAAAAACTTCAGTCACATTTTTTAAAAAAAAGGCTAAATTTAATTTCTTTCCATCATTTATTTTGTGTTGGAAATAGTTCAAAATGCAGAAAAATTGCGACAGCTACACACTAACATAATTAAATTGAATAATAGAATCCTTATTTCCAGAGACACTCTGGTAATATTTAAGCGATTCAATCCAAGCAATTGTTCCGATTGTTTGCTGAAAAATGACCTTGCAGCGATCAATAAATCAGTCTGTTGAAATACGTGTTGATTCTGCTCCAATTCCCTTTTAAGGTTCTTTTAGTATGATAAGATTGATTTATTATTGTACTCTTTTCCTCCTGCTCTCCAGACATTGTAAAAACAAGATCAGCCATGAAAGAGACGTGTTATGAAACAAGTTGTTCTGCAGTGTTGGTGACAGGTTAGCTTCAGCTGCTGCAGGCATGGCATCGGAGAGGAGTGCAGGCTGTAAACTTGGAAGTTTGGGATTGTTTGGGCAGTTTCGTGATAAATACGGAAGAAAATGTGCAAAACACACAAATGCACAAATAACTAGTAAACACGGCTGTTGTCTCTGTCTGTCTTCCTGCAGGGGAACATGTGTGTGTGTGTGTGGCTACGCTGCACCGGGGGCCTTTAATCGCTTATAAGCCGGGCTTCAACACTCATTTTTCCACCCCTCCATCCATTATGCTGCAGAAAATGATTTCTGACTGAAGAAGCATTAAAATCAATAGGCATTTGATTGCCCTGGCCCTCAGCGTTTCATAATATTTCAACGCTTCTCTCTTTTGTCTATTTTCAAAAGGTGCACTAACACACGGCTTGTCCTTGTGTGGATAGGAATGCAATTCATGCCCTGGAGACTCGATTCTCCATGGCTCTGTGTCTTTAGAAGTCCTTTTCAGGCGAGATGGCACATGTCAGGCTGCCAGCCGCAGTTTCCCAGCCCTGGAACAGATCCTGCAGGAGAAGCACAGCAGATAGAGATGTATTAGCTTACCGTACCATGTTGTTGACTTCCACTTATTTGCCTTTAGCTTTACCGTCGTCACTTGAATTTTCCCCCTCATGTTCTGCAAAAGGCAAACGTATCTCCGCACAATGCATCAAACGAAGTTATGCACAATTCGTTTTATTGCGCGTGTGAGAGGAGTTTCGGGGTTTTTGGCACAAGCAGGTGTTTCATTATGTAAAAATTAGAAATCAGTTTCAGCAAATCCACGCTGAAATGTTGGATCACATTTGCGATGAAATGCTGACTGAAATGATTCCAACAAGCAAACTCAGCTCGATGAAAACGGTTTTCAATCTTTGCATGTTGACACACGCTTACTGCTTGCATGCTACAAACTATATCCGAGTAGTATCCGGAGAACAAATGAATATAATTATGTTTTAGCAGATTTCAGTAACAGAACTAAATATTTATCAAAACTGGCTCTTGTTTATCTTTTTATCTACGCAGAGACCTCGATAACCGGCCATGCAGCAGAGTGCACTGTTGCTTATATCAAATGTGAACATGAATAATGGGTCCGGCTTATTTTTAGACATGTGTGAACATGTGCATGCTCCATGTCTTATAACTTACCTGTGATGCGGGCCATTAATGGTTTAGCAAAGCAAAGGTGCATCTATAGAATAACAAACATCCCCTTATAGACCCGAGACTGGAAACACATGAGGAAAGGAGTTCTTTCTTATCAGTTTGGTTGATTTTGATGTTTTTAAACTCCTCAACTGAAGTTAAAAAAAGGGAAAAAATTATTCTGAAACTCTTTCTCTATCACACCACATCATGATTGTTCATTTTGCAGATGCTTAACGGGCACTAATGCTGTCACTCTCACAGGTCTGCCCAAGATGCTGGCAATCAGGAACTACTTTGGCGTGCCGAGCCCCACTTCCGGTCCGGCGCTCAGCATCCATACAGGCGACATCATTGAATTAATCTGCGCCGACCTCCACAGCCCCTGGTGGCAGGTCAGAGCACACTTTCTCTACTCATCACCTCCTTTTCTGAAAAAAAAAGCCCTTTTCTCTGCCCTCTGGCCAGGTCCAGCAATATTATGTAAATTCAGAAACAAACAATTATTCAAAATAAACAAAATAAAAATTTCAAAATGAAAAAAAGAAAAGAAAACAGAATTCAAATCATTAAGAGGAGATTTATACCCATAAAGCCATCATTCAGCTGTACAAAGACAAGTAAAAAAAAAATACAAATATGATATATTTTTCCCAAACGTGTTCATATTATGAAGTGATTATATGTTTTATATAATCAATTTGATTAATTAATAAAACACAAATCATATATTTACTCATTAATCAATGCTTTTATTAGTCAAATTAATTCATTTGTTTCTAAATGAATTAATGATTTTGGCATATATGGGCTTCCGTAACCCTGCACTTCTTTAGCCTGTTAAGTTTTCACACACTGAATACATGTATTTTTCATGCTTGCTGTCTTTTTATTTGTGATATAAAACATCTGATTTAAACATCATTGGAGAGAAGCTGGGCTGTTTCCTGGTGAACTGTTGTGTAGCTGTGATTATGTGCAAGAGTTTTCAACACTAGACAGGAATTTTACCTTGAGGCCAAACAGCTGACTCTTTAACATGATTGTCCCATAATAACAGCTACGATGAGGAATCCAAGTCTCAGCACACTTTATAGAGAAGAGTTAAAATAGATAAAGAATTCAATTAACTGGGTGTGAAAGCTTCAGTGGAGGCAGCCACAGCTCCGTAGTTAGCAAACATTCAATACCCATCTCCTCTGTAGCCAGCAGTCCATAATCATTTCTGTTCTGGGGGTGTGTGACAAATAAAAATCGATCACTGTAATTTCATTTTATTCAATAGCAACCATCTGTTAGCTTTGTCGATGTTAGCAGCCGTAGTCGTTATCAGAGTCTTGGCGAAGATGCAGCAGAACGCGAGGAGGGGGATGAGCGTCGAAACATCACCTCTGAGAGATCTTTGTGTCTGAAATGTCCCATAAAATACAACTATTTACCAGAATGCTGCAAACTATGAACCATCTTAGACAGACAGTTATGTAGGTGTAAAACCATGAAAAACAATGAAATCTTGTTTGGAAGGACGTCTGAGATCTGCCATGAGGCAGCTAATATGTGTTCTGCTGCTTCTGGCTGCAAACTCCAGTTAATATGTCACAATAGAAGGAGGAGATGAGGACTGAGATGTGGGACAAAGACCACTAAACTCTTAATTAACCCTTTAAAGCCCTACCCAAGAAAATATGGGGAGAAAACAATTTTTTTTCCCATCTGAAGTCTTTATTTGACCCTTTAACAAAATGTAAAAGATGATTAACATCATTTCTTTGGTATATTTACCATTTATTACCATCTGATATGTCAAAATTATTGTAGTACATTATTGCATCCATCAGAAGACAAGTATCAGAATGTGTACAACTGAGTTTTGAGCCACGTTGTTAACATTAAGTGATGCAAGAAACTGCATGTATCAAATATAATAAGTACAGCATTAAAGGGTTAAACTAAACGAAATGTGCTGCATGTGCAGGGAATACAAACTAAAAATCTGAAGCCAGCATGTGAATCAGAGCATGTTACCAAAACTAAACCTTAATAACTTAAGAGTTAATAAAACGTAACGTTAATTCAAGAAAATCCAAACTACAAAGTACAAATATACTTAGTCTAAATCATCTTTTAGAGTTAATGTCCTTATAGAAATTGAGTTTGTGCCTTAATTAATGTCCCATATGTGTGAAAGAAGGAGGAAACAGCAATAAAAGCACTCCTGTTTCTGTGGGATGTGTTTCCAGGCATCGTGGGAGGAATAAGGAACTCTCATTCAACAAGGAAGCTAGCATTTCCTCAATTATGGAGACAAACATTAACACAGTTTTCCATCGGTGCTTTCAGGGCAGGATCCTGTCCACCAAAGACATCGGCTTCTTTCCGAGCGACGCCGTTAGGCCTTGTCCATGTGTAAGTAGAACCTTTCCTTCCATTCCTGCAGCATGTTTCCACCTGTTGCAGCCCTTTTTTTGGCCAGCGATGAGGGGAACGTTGGAGGTTTCTGAAAAGTGGTTCAGTATTTACCTGGCAGAAGAAAGAGAAAAGCAGCCCCGCAGGGTTTTTATGTTCTGAGAAGAAGGAAATTAGATTATTGTTATGAGAAAGAACTTTAATTGACAATGACAAGCAAAGAACATAGTGATCCTTTAAGAGATACTAGGAAGATTATTATGCAGGTGTATTGCATTCATTTTGAAAAAAAAAAAGCTTTAAAAAGTAAACATTAATTTAGAAACAGATTTTTTTCTCTTGTTCTTTTGTTAAAACACAAAGATAATCAACTTTTTTTGTAATATTATGTAATTATTTCAGGAATAATAGATATATTTTTTGCAAACTCTAAATATTTAAGGAAAAATTATTTTTTATGGGTTTTTCTTTTTTATAATTAACTCATTTTATATGCGGGGGTGTAAAATTTTATAAGAAATTAAAAATAACTTGTTTTATAAGTTATTCAATGCAGAAATAACAGAATTTTGTCCTCTTGGTTTTCGTAAAAAGGATCTAATTTTAGCAAAAAAATAATGAAAAAAAAGAAAAATTCTGATTTGTTTGAATCGGTAAACATTAAAACTAATATTTTAATTTGTGAAATTATCTTGAGAATTTTGATTAATTGGATTGTTTCTCCGAAGTGATTTAGAAACATAAATTTCTTCTTTGTTTGTTTGTTTGTATGTTGTTGGTTTTTCTTAAAATGATCTAATTGATCCGGAAAAACAAGACTCTTTTTTCAATGTGTTTGAAATTATTTCACACAGAAAAAATTAACAGATTTTTTCCCCCGTTTTTTTGTAAAATGATCTAAATTCAGACAAACTGAAAAAGATTTTCATTGATTCAGAAAAACAGAAGACAAAGTCCCCCCCCCCCCGCCCAAGTCCATGCAATAAGTTTGCATGGACTACAACTCCATCTCCAAAACAATGAAGACATGTTTCTGCCTTTAAATTCAAAATAAGCTCATAGAAAAGATATGAAATGTTGAAACATTTCCATGTTTTGATGAGAACGAAATAAAAGCTTTACATGTTGCACAGTGTCCCATTGTTTTGGATTTGAAGTTGTAAACGGAAGAGCTGAAGAAAAAAACAGCGTGGACGGCTTGTTTTGCTCATCCCACATGTTCCATTTGATGGAGTGGAATTCAGACTGCCCTGCTACGTCAGGAACATGAGGCTCCCAGCAGATAACACGCTGTTATCACATCTCTCACTGCTGTAAAGATAAGAGGAGCGTTGAGCTGTTTTTATTTAGGCTGCACAGTTTAGAAGGAACTGTTACAGAAGGGCAAGATATCAGCTTAAAAAACATTTTTATGTGGAGCTGCTGCCAGGTACAATATGTCACTGCAGTGTGTTCCCCTGATGTCAGACACACGAGAGCTTCATGTCCATGTTTACTCTGTGTTGCAGGTACCCAAGCCTGTCGATTACTCCACCCAACTCTGGTATGTTCACAAAACGAGACATGTCCTTTTGTTTCGGAGCTCTGGAGGGCTCCAGTCCAGTGGCATTAATGCACATGGCCAGTTTTTATTTCCTCTTCAGCTGCTTCTGCTCGGCTGTTGCAGGTTTGCAGGTCCCATGGAGCGGTTCCAGGCCGAGGCAGAGCTCATCAACAGGGTCAACAGCACCTACCTGGTCCGCCATCGCAGCAAAGAGTTCACAGAGTACGCCATCAGCATAAAGTAAGTCTGCTACCGGCTCGTCGTTGGTTAATCCAACAAAAAAAATGTGTTTGAATCTGTTTGAATAAATGAATTAAAGCACAACTTTTTTTTTTTTGCATCAATAAGAAATTCCCAAAATACCTTTTAAGTCCTTATAAACTCAGAAATCGATGAGTCATGCCAAGCTGCAGACACACAAGGCCGTTGAAGATCTTTGCCCCTACAGGTCTTCCCTGCTGCTATTTGTTCGTCTCTTTTCGCTGGAAAATCCTGCAGAAGATGCTATTTTTATAATTCCCGACAACTCCCTGCAATGCAGTGCAACCCTAGCTTTTTATTTTTCCTGCTTATCTTAGCTTTAAATACTCAACCCACTACATAAACAAGGTTGAATCATTAGCTTGTTTTGAGGTCTGCCTGATGACAGGCGTCAGATTTTATTGTTCCTCTGCTGCGTGACGGTTTTTCCGCTCGTCTGTGGAAGCGCTCTTCGCCTCTCGCCAAACCACATTATTGACCAGATGTAACTCCCAGCTGTGCCAAGTTAAAACTTCTCCCAGACTGGGACCTGTGGTAAACCACAGAGGACTGTGTTGACCACCCAGATCTTCATCATGGAGCAAGATCTCAGTTAAATCGTCACCATTTGACTTGAAATGTTCTGTTTGAGCATGTTTTTAACCAGAGGGAGCTGAGGCTAATCTTTACATCTTTACACTGTAAGAAGTTCCCCGTCATCTCTTCCTGAGCTGAAACACAACTTCTAACAAAGACGAGACGCGTGCTTCTCTGTAAGAAATTAAATCATTCCTTTAAATGTAGTTTTTCCTCGGTTAAAAAGAAAAAACTACTTGTGGCTCCGTCTGTGCTGAAGTCTTAATTACATGTGTGTCCACGGAGTCTGAGCTCCGAGTAACGCAGGAAATTAATGCAGGGCTGCTCAAGTTATTAATCCTTCAGATAAAAGAGAGGTATAACTAGAAAGAGACGTACAACATCTGAAAAATATGACTCACACGTGGAAATGCCCTCTGCTACATTTCCATCTTAGCAAAGCTGCTGGAGGAGTTGGACGACTTTAAGAGTTTCTGCTTCTGTTTAAAAGGAAACTAAAACACTTAATTCAAGTAAAGCCAACTACAGATAGTTTAAATCAGTAAAAAAAAAAAAAACCTCAGCAGCATGAAGCTTTTCCACAACAGTTGTAAAAAAATAATGAAAACACTTCCTTATATTCCATCAATGTGCTTTTTGTTTTATTTTCAATTCAGCTTTATTTGTATTGTGCAAACTCACGACAGTCATCTCAATGCACTTTTACAGACCTAGTACACCTCAGTCTAATTCATTATAATTCAATTAAAAAGAATGTATATGATCTGCAATAGTCCAATTTATAACAGCTGTTCATACAGTATTAATTCATTCATTAGATATAATAGCGTAGCTAAGTAAACCAATGGATTGCTTGCATTTTTGATTCAGTTCCCTCATTTTGAGCCGCATGAGGTGACAGCGGACAGGAAAAACTAACTT
Source organism: Leptatherina wallacei (assembly GCA_028567055.1). NCBI lineage: Eukaryota > Metazoa > Chordata > Actinopteri > Atheriniformes > Atherinidae > Leptatherina > Leptatherina wallacei. The sequence continues at coordinate 18,559,422 of JAOXYM010000019.1, forward strand.
TTAACAAGAAGGAAAAACCTTCTGCAGAATCTGAACCAGGAAGAGCAGAACATCCGCCTCGACTGGTTGGGGATGGAGAGAACAGGAAAGATGAGTAAACAAGCACCACAACTCTAAAGCGGAGATATACGTGCTTTTAACCTCACGTTGGCGTAGACAACCCGCTCTGTTGTGATTCTTGCTGGTGTTACTAGAGAGTTGCAGAATTTGTTGGGCGTACACCAAACAATGGTGACTACAGAGGAGTTTTCTTTAAAAGTATTTGGTTGATTTTTAGATCGCAGCAGAAAGGCCCCATTATATAAGGCCCCTAAAACAAGAACACTGGCTGTGTCTCAATACTTAAGTGCACGGAAACGTAGTGTGAATTGCGCACTTGCTTCTTTAGTGCACACTTTCGTGGCTAAGTGTTGACCCAAACGGAGCACTGACGTTCTGCACCTGCCGGTAGTGACGAACCGGCGACTCTTCAGCTCATCAAACATATCCGCCAAATAAACGTCCGTTAACTAAAACATTAACCATTTGTAGCACGTATGACATATTTACGTCTGCTAAACCGGCTAAAAACTGCTAACATTTATTGTCCTAACTGTACTACGTCGGTTTAAGTCCCGCCCCTTCCTTTACGTCGCCAATATGGCGTCTGTTTAGTGCGAGTAGTGTGCATCGTTCTACGCCAGATATATGGCGGTTTTTGGGCAGCATCTGGGTACTTTCACTGCTTAAATGTGCGTGTGAACACACTATGCACTTAAATGTAGTGCTGGAAAGAGCGCTGATTGAGACACACCCACTTTGTCTTGTCTCAGAAACCTTCCATCATTTTTACCGCTGTCGATCCTCTTAGCTTACTTTTGGTCAAACTGGTTGACACTGCCCCTCACGGGCTCAAACCACGCTTCAAAGAAACATAGAATATGCGAGGCAGCTGTGACGAACATGCGTATGTTTAATCAATAGCAAGTATATTTACGGCCTAAGTCGAGGATACCTGCTGAGAAAGAAAAAGAGGAAGACAAATGAATGACAACACCACCGTCTATATGGAGAATAAAGAGCCGAGTGGAGCTCGGTGCATCATGGGACGTCCCCCAGCTCCCTCAGCTTATAGCAACGTAACTGTAAGATGGTTATGGGTTACCAAACCAGCTCTAACCATAAGCTTTATCCAAATGGAAGGTTTGAAATCTAATCTTAAAAAGGTAGTTTCTGCTTCCTGAAGTTCCACAGAGAGGGGATGGAAAACTGAAGGCTCTGCCTCCCATTCTACTTTTAGAAGGTCTAGGAACCACAAGCAAACCTGCAGTCTGGGAGTGAAGCTCTGTTTGGAAATCAGGAACTCTGAGATCTTTAAGATCTGATGGAGTTCGGTCACTAAAAGTTTTACATGCGAGGAGAAGAATTTTAAATTTGACCCTGGATTTAACAGGGAGCCGATGAAGAGAAGATAAAACTGGAGACATATGATCTCTGCTGCTGATTCGCATTAGGATGCCGCTGGATGTGTCATGTAAAGATCTAACCTATAAAAATAGATTCATCCTTGTTGTTTTCAGTCATAAAAACAAACAGACATTAAACTAAATAAGCATTAAAACAACTGGTTTTTGACTTGTTTTAGCAGATTTCCAGCACAGCGGCACTCAGCTAGAAAACATTTCATGTAGCGGTGACAACTGGACATAAAACAGTGTGGAAAGCTTAAATTAGACACAATATAATCATGCAAAAACAGCCAGAATTTTTCTGTCAGAGTTCTGATGGTTAACCAAAAAGTTCTGTTTATATCTAATCCCTCCAGACTTTAGCAACCAAACCCAAGCAGCAACATCTCCCGATGAAAGATCTGTGATCTTTAAAAACCTGATATATTATGAATCCCCCCCAAAAAAAACTCATTCTGAGGTTCAAATTTTGGTAAATTTATGGTTATTTTGATTATTGTATTTTATTGAAGCCACCATATAAAAGATTTGAGAAGCAGAAGTTGCAACAACGAACTCCTGTTTGTTATTTTCCCACCAAACTGCTGGGTGAAGCAAGAAAAAAGCTCGTCAGCACCGTGAACGACAGACATCATGCATTTTCCCCGTCTGCCACACACACCCCCCCACCCCCCCATCAGCCACCTTGTTGATGCAAACACATGCACACAGCACAAGCAGTTAGATATGCACACGTTTGCTCCAGACCACCCATCATTCCGGTGTCACAAACCTTTGGGACTGTGTGCATTAGAGGAATGGCCCGACTCTCCGCAAGGGGCCAGAGGCCGGCCACCGATCGATGGTGGTGATCAGAGAGGGAAATTACACTCATAACTTATTCAATGGCCCACAGGTACAACAACGACGTGAAGCACATAAAGATCCTGACCAAGGAGGGCTGCTACTACATTGCAGAGAACAAGAAGTTCAAGAGCATATTAGTAAGTCTTTCTTTTTATCACCACTGCAATTCATAAATAAATCATCCTGTTCACTTAATGAAGCGTCCAAACCTACATTTTATTTTAGCAATGTGTACAAAAATAGCCCTGATTAAAGCCGTGTTTATACTGGCCCGAAGGCTTTGGCATCATCGTCCATAAGCCCAGTGCATAATGAGATTTAACCAGTAAGATTTTCTTTATGTTTCTATATGATAAAACCTTCATGGCATTTTAAAGGTAACATTAAATCAATGGGATTGTAAAAAGCAACAACATATTATTAAAAAGTCTGATGTACTTGTAATATAAATAAATGGAAATGAGTGTATATGTGTTTACTGATTGGTGTGTGTGTGTGTGTGTGTGTGTGTGTGTGTGTGTGTGTGTGTGTGTGTGTGTGTGTGTGTGTGTGTGTGTG